>QEOT01000265.1:410407-426300 GCA_003123785.1 Pterocarya stenoptera
TGCTTCACTTTTTTAAACGATGGTCTGGTTGGTTTTGTCTTGGTGCCATGATATTATATTCTGGTTTTGATTCAGTGGTTCTTCTTTTCCTGAATTACTTAAAAGCTTATGTATAAAACCCTTTTAGCTAAAAGAAATAGGTAACTAATGCCAACGTTATAGATTGAAAGGAATCTGCTGTGGCAGAGAAGTTTTTAAGGGAGAGCAATCCTTTGATTTTCTAGAAGATGCAGCCCTAGATAAGGTTGTATTAATGTATTTTCTCAGCAGATAGCTACCCACCTTTGCTAGATGGGATGAGAAGCTTTGTTGAGTTTTAGACGAACTTGAACCTCAACCTATTTTACTTCTTCTACTCATATTTAAGGTTGCATTGAAGTTTGAATAGCTGAATGTTAAAGTAGTAGTGATATATGAATTTTTTTAGATGTAAATAGTATCTGTAACAGATATTAGTGCATGAGTTTGACTGCACATGCACACGCACACACACGTAGAAGAGGTTATCTACAGGCCCTAGCCACACATAATTTTGTTAAGAGTTGATATAATGGGCTAAGGATCTTGATCAGGAGCAACAACAAACTGAGCCAGTTAGAAACCCAGTTGCAAACAACTTTCTTAGCTTGATATAGTTTCCTCACATAGTTCTCAGACTGATGATGTTTTGTGATGTAATGCAGACCTTTGAACTTTGTTGCATTTACAAATCCTTAATGTATTTAACTGTAATTTTGATCGAGGTTATGAGTTCTCTAATTTGAACTGATTATCTTAGCAAGTGTCTGTGGACATCTTCGCGCCAAGGCTTAGGGTCAGGACTAGAAGCAACCACGAAGAACGCAAGATACACACCTGAACAAATCTTATGTATTCTTTTGTAGCATGAAAACACTAACCTATTGCCAGATCTAATCTTGAACTCTTCTCCCTTTATCGGCTCTCACAGAACAGGTGGCTGGTATGTCACCATAATGAACTGCCTTATATTATTATTATTATTATTATTATTATTATTTAGTAGGAAGATATTTATTGATATTACTATTATTATTATTATTATTATTATTATTATTATTTTAAATTGTTGCTCTTATATGTGCATGTCCAACAAGGTCAAGTTGGTTTTCCTTAGGTTTACACCTATAGAATACATTTTTTTTTATCAGTTCTTCATAACCTATAGAATACTATTAGATTGAACCTGTTGTAAAAGTCGCAATTTATGGTACATTTTTCAGTGTATGACAATAATAACTTGTAAAAAAAAAAACTTATGAAGTTTGTCTGAACATTATATGCTGTGGAATACTCTTCGATCTGTGAAAACTTGTCTGAACATTCAGCTCATATGAGCATGCTCATAACTTTCTGTTTAATCCATCTTCATCATAGGCACCACGTATTTTCCATTGGTATTTTACCTGTTTTGTTGCTTTACAAAGTTGTAGACAAAAAGGATGTGCTCCTACTGATTTCTAATATATCGTCTATTCCATGCAAGGAGTGAAAAATCATTATGTGCATCATGTTCAATTGTAGTTGCGCTCTATTATTTTTATAAATTTGGGTTAATGACTAAAAGTCATTGAAAAACCCAGTCAGTCTTGCAGGTTGTGTTTGTTGACCAAATATTTCAGGATTCATCGTTTTGGCTGAGTGGCTTGACGATTTTGTTCATTGACTGTTGGAAATGACAAAACCCTCCTGCTTTCACTATAGGAAGCCAATTGAAGCTCTCATCTTTGTTAACATATGATGAACAGACTCAAAAAACTGGGTGCTAGCTTGGATCTTTTGTACCGTCGTTTTCATTGTGGATGGGATTGGGAAGCCATTGAAGGTGGTGGGGGACGAGAATTTCCATTTTTTTTCATCTATTTTTGTTTTTACTTTTTCTAAAAGTAAAAAATTTCTCTTTTTTATTTTTGTCTTTTAATAATAAAAGAATTATGGGGTGGAAACTGGAAACAGCCCCTTACAAAAACAGAGAAGAAAGATCTGAACGCTGAGTGCAGTGGCCAAAACAGGCAGTACCCGAATACTGCATTCATGAAATACAGCACCCATAACTTCCCATTCTTACAAAAACAAATTTCCTTCTTTCACTGTGACACAATAAGAAAACAGAAGCAAGCTAAGAGATCATACGTCCATTAAAACGAGCACCTGATCAAAGCCTCCATATCATCCACTTCCAGCTTCAACCTAGCTGTATATGCGTGGAGTTTTGCACCCAACATCTCCAACGAAGACATCTCTGAAGATCATGCTATATGTTATCCTCATTCCAAACCACATCCATGGCTAGCACATAAAAATAAAAAAGTCCGTGACCAGCAGATTCATCATCCAATCGTCCATGATCTAGCTAGATGCAGGATGCCTCCCTTTCCAGAGACACCAGTGTGCTGCATCAATCTGAGTGAGTTTTTTCTACCAACTTTTGATTATATAATGTTTACAGAAGCACGAAAAGGGGTAGGATGGAGTTCTATTTTAGTGCAGCACTTCAATGATATGAGAATATTATATGTCCACTTGGTGTTGCTGGGAATTCCTGGTCCATGATTGACATGATTAATTTGCAGTCAGAGGCAAAACTAAAATGATCTCAAGACTGACCCATTTCTTTTATTTTATTCTGACTTCCGGTGCTGCCGACTGAATGACTTCTTCAACAGTTAGCCAAATTCCTACGTCTTCCAAATAATGCAATCTCTCTCTCTCTCTCTCTCTCTCTCTCTCTCTCTCATGCAATTATATATATAAATAAATAAATATATATTTAGGGTAATACCAACGTTTTATCTGACAGTTTGTATCTGTCTCATTTTTGAATAGTTTTATGATTGTCATGGCTTTGAATGATTGCAGAGTGCAGACGTAAAGTTGCTATCACGTTCCAGATTTTTGAAGCAACTGCTGAGTTTTTCTTTCCCTTCGTCTTTTATCTTCTTTCCAATACCAGCGTCTGCTTAATTCAGTGCTTCGGTACATTTGAAGTATGAGTCGGGCTCGGGCTGCTCTGCCGCCCAGAGTGCCTGCTCACCGGTTTTTTTTCAAATTGTTTTATTTATTTATATTTTTTAATAGATTCAAATATTTTTAAAAAATTAAAAAAAATATATTAATACACTTAAAATCAATTTCTTAATCATTAAAAAAAATAAAATAAAATAAAAATTTTCCGAGCAGTCAAGTTGAGCGGTAACACTTAGTGAGTAAAATAGCTTTTTCCTTTGAAGTGTTTATGTTGAAAAATTAATTTTACAAGATTTATTATTGATATAGTTAATACATTACTAATCTACAAATTTCATTAAGAGATCAAACATTGCAATATTAAAAAATAGTAAAATTAATATATATTTTTATATCAATTAATACGAAAGATTTTTATATAAATAATATGTTTGGTTTGTCGTTCTTCGCCTTCTTTTACAATTGATTTTTTTATTAAAAAGAAATATTTTAATCACAAATAAATTTTATAAAAATAAACTCATAAAGTGACGTGATTTGATACGATTTGATGTGATATGTCAGATTATAAAATTATTTTTATTATAAAATAGATTTAACGTATCACAAAAAGTAATATCAGTTTGTAAATTTATTTTTATAAAATATTTTTGTAGTCGTACCACTTTTTGGTTTATTTAAGCTTGGAAAGATGTTTTAATAGAGAGGATTTTGAAATCCTTCATCATTAATGGGATATTAATAAAACTTTTATTTCTTACTCATTAAAAGAAATAAATTGATATTGAATAAATAAATTTTAATTCTTTTTTTAAGCAGTATGTGTGTGTATATATATATATAAAAGAAATGCTATAGTTATAAAGAGATTTCATAAAAATAAATACACAAACTGACGTAACTTTATGTAATGTGTTAGATTGTAAAGTTACGGTTAGATCATAAAATAGATCTAATGTATTATGTAAAATTAAGTCAAATTATAGATTTATTTTTATGAGATCTATTTGTAATTGTCGCATTTTATATATAAATATATATATATATATCTGTGTGTGTACTGTGTAGCTTGGAAAGATGATTTAAATATAGAGTGGATTTCTAATTAAGCTATATATTCTTCCTCCTTGCCATCTCCATCATTAATGAGATAATTTAATAAAACTTAGCTGTCGTACTCTTCTTAAATAATAAGGCTATTGAGTAGTTAACAAGTCAAAATAATGAAACTGATTGCCTCGAACCTTTTCGCCAAACCATTACCCAAGTGCCACGTTTCTATGATCGATATTGATCATTGTTAGTCACAGCTAGCTAATTAAGCACTCTATAATAAATAATATTAATAGCTAATAATTTTCAATTAAAATTTAAAAATAAAGAAAATTAAATTAAATTAATATTTATTACATCAGTGATGTATCACCAATCATGTCATGAAGTTTGTAAAATTTTTTATTTTTGGTGGTGAGATTTGTAAGAACAATATGTAGCTCAAGCATATGACTAATTGGCTTCATTTTCATTTACATCTCCATTTACAACAACAACCATATGGCTAGGGAATTACCACAACAAAGTGAGTTACATTGGATCTAAAATGACTATAACGATGGAGTGAGATATCCTTCTTCGTAGAAGAGAGAGATATCTCATGAGGTTCACGCATGGAGAGAAAGGAAAAAAAAAAAAGATGTTGATGGATTGCGACGAGAGGCATCCTATAGGTGGTCGTGATTTGCAAGTGACGTACAACGAGATATATGATCGCGAGCTTCTCCCAATAAAGGAAAAAGCTTGTAATCGAAGTTTTTTAAAGAAAAAAGAATTCGAGCTAAAATTAATAATATAGGAGAAAATTAGCTTATATATTACAATATGATTGTGCATGGTTGCCATGTGAGTTAACGGTCGCATGTAACCTGCATGAGTGAAAATTTTCATTTAATGCACGACAAGTTTTGATAGACAAAAAGATAGAGAGTTCACTCGACACGCCGACGTGTGGTGGATGCATGATGCATGCATGGTAACTGTCTACGTTAGATGCACTAGTTTTTGTTTTGTCAAAGAGGAGAGAAATTGAGGAAGAAAGGGGAAAAGAGATAGAGGGAAAAGGTGGTATGATGTGAGGAGAGAAAATAAGGAGGAAGAAGAAGAGAGGTAGAAGCTAGCCGAATATATAATATTATATTTTTCCAAAGCTGTGTTCTGATCTCACCGCTAGATAGAGATAGAATTAGACAATAACAATGCTAATCGACAACAAGATTATACAGAATTCTTCTGCACCTAAATAATAGAAGAAAATTTAATATTAAAAAAATATATTCATCGTATATTTTCTTACCGTTCTTTCATCATCACATGATATGATATTAGATGATAATTTTATAAATAAAATATAATAAATAATCTCTAATTATTTAATTTTACATCATAAAATAATAATAAAATAATAAAAATTAAAATGATGAGCCGCATTAGACTTTAATATTGGTGATATCTTCCGCCCTCCCAAATAGAAAAGGCGCCCCCACCTTCGTAATTTCCACAACCTAGGTTCGTTCTTGCCATTTGCGTGGACGGAAGGTACTCATTTTCACAGCCGCAAACATCCATCTAAGCACCGACCCCGCTCTCCTATCCCCAAAACTACCTCCCACTTGTCCACAAAAACCAAACGCCTAGTCACCATCATCCTCACTCTCAATCATATAAAGATTTTATCAAATAAATTCATAAACTGAAATAATTTATATAATATATTAAATTTATTTTATTATAAAAAGATATTTATAATTGTGAATTATGCAACTGTCACATAATCATTTTGAAAAAAATAAATAAAATATAAAACTTACATGAAAAATAATAATTTTTAATAGTAGACCTTACTATTTTTCAAGACAATTACGCAACATTTACTATTTCACAGTTGTATATAAAACTACTCTTTACTATAAAATTAATTTTATAATCTAATATACTATCTTAAATTACGTCAATTTATAAATTTATTTTTATAAAATTTATTTATGATTAAAGTATTTTTCATAAATATCAATAACATGTATTAGGTTGTCATGGTTTGACAAACAAAGACATCTTACTCGTTTGTTTTAAGAGATGAGATGAGATGAGTTGAATTGAGTTGAGTTGAGATTAAAATTAAAAAATTGAATAAATTATTATTAGAATATATTTTTTAATATTTTTTTTATTTTAAGATTTGAAAAAGTTGAATTTTTTATTTTATTTTATTTTATATTAAAATTTTAAAAAAATTATAATAATTAAATAAAATGAGAGGTTTAAAACAAAAGCTATTGAGCATCAAATTAAGGGGGGGCTTTGGAGTCGGGTTGCCGCTTTGATTGCTTGCTTGCGTATAAGAGGCGTAACCATCCAAGTCGGCTCTCACATGCCCACAAAACCGCTACGTGCAATTTCTTTTCTTTTCATTTGTTTTTATGAACTCTCCAAAGAAATTGCCCTTTCATACACGCCAAAAGTGATCAGCAACACATATCTGTTGCATCACCTACTATTATATAAGAGAGGGAGAGAGAGGGCAGAGAGACAGAAGGGATGGGAGATGATGGATTATGTCGGCCAGTTTTGTACTTATCTTCAAGGAAGATCAACGTGGCGGCCGTTCCCAGAACACAGACTATAGCAGCCAAGTAGGAAACTCTCCAGCCCCCGTCTCTCTCTCTCTCTCTCTCTCTCTCTGAATTTCTCTATATATATATATTGCACTCTGCATATTCCAGGAAATTGTTTATGGCATGGACTTTCTGAAACTGAAAACGGAATCTTCCTGGATTTTGTTTTCGTTTATGGTTATAAGTTGTAGCTGTTGAGATTTTATGAGAAAGTAAGAGAGGGAGGGAAAAAGGCTAGGGGTGTTAAGAGTAGTGATTATTCTGTGATGGAAGGAGCTGCGTGTTGTTCGACGTCAACAAGCGCAGAAAAGCGAAAGCAGAGGCAAAACCAGGAGAAGCCATATCGGGGGATAAGGATGAGGAAGTGGGGTAAGTGGGTGGCCGAGATTAGAGAACCCAACAAGAGGTCTAGGATTTGGCTTGGCTCCTACACGACTCCGGTCGCCGCCGCACGAGCCTACGACACCGCCGTGTTCTATCTCCGAGGCCCTTCCGCTCGGCTTAACTTTCCCGATTTGATCTTCCAAGAAGACGATGACGAGCTCCGGGACATCTCCGCCGCTTCTATACGCAAGAAAGCCACCGAAGTCGGAGCCAGAGTCGACGCCCTTCAGACCGCGCGCGCTCTCCCTGCATCGCAACCGAAGCCTAGTCGAGTCTCGGAGACGCCCGATTTAAACGAGTATCCGGGACCGGAAGACTCCGACGAAGATTGATCAATATTACACACTTAGTTATTAGTTTCTTAATGTCTTTTTCCATGATCTTCCGGCAGTGTGCAAGAAAAAAGAAATTGCATCTCGCACACCGCTAAGAGAACTTAAGGAGGAAGGAGTTCAAGTTGACTGTGAAAACACAATCAACAGGTCCTGTTTGATACGTTTGGATTCCCAGTTGTAACCAAAACTAAGCAGAAATAGTTTTGATAGTGATCAGATTAGTTTTCTTTTTCTTTTTTCTTAATTTCTCATCACTTAAACAACTTTGATTCATATAAATTAGTTTCATTTATCATGTCTCTCTGGGTATATAAATTCTCTTTGGAATAATCCCTGCACTAAAGTTTTGGCCAGAAATTTGAGGAGACCAAGGAAGATGAAGAATGGCCGTGGAATGAGGGAAACAGCGATGTCCTACCAAACAAGCTTTTTTATTTTCAATTATTTCTTTGTCCCAGAACGCAGAGGAGATAAGATCAAGATAAGGCAGAGTTGGGGCACCGAGAACTGCTACTTATGACGTGCCTGTGGACACCACAAAAACCATGAAAACGAGAGAGAGTGAGAGAGAGTGGTGGTCCTTAATCAGAGAGGGGGGCCCGTTGTCACCGTCATGGTATGGTGGAAGCTTACGAAAGCTTTGCTTACTAGAAGTTGATGGGTGATGTGGCGGTGATAGTTTGTTTGTTTTTTTGTCTTCATGTTTTGTTAATTGTAATTGTATATATTTTGGGTTTAGTTTCTTTTTTTCTTTTTCTTTTTTTTTTTTATTTTTTGCTTTTATTTTTTTTTTATTTTTTCATTCTTGTTTTGATTTGCATTTTTGAGTTAATGGTAATAAGTTCTCACTACCCTTCATGCCTATTTAATTATGTTATTGATAATAAATATATTGGCTTTACGTGCGTCACCTTGACATTAATCAGGACTTTATTCTTAAACATCGTGTGTTAATAAAAAAAAATATAAATATCTTAATTTTCGCTTTCTTAATTATCATATGATTTGATACGAAATAGGTGGAACAGATATGTTTGAGTACTTTTTTAAGAGTTTTTTTTTTTTTTTAAATATTGAATTTTGTAAAAGTTTCTAAAGGTGCAATAGCTAAAATGAAAAATAATTTCAATAAAAAAAATCTATTAAACAAGTAGAGCATAAAATTTATTTGTAAAAAAATATAGAATTTTGCTACACAACCTTCACCACACTCCACTATTTTTTAAATTTTAAATTTTTTAATATATTTTTTTTGAATTTATTCTTTTTAAAATATTTTAAATTTTCTATTCACGATTCATATAATAAATATTTAATAAATGAACAAATTAAAAAAAAATTAAAAAAATATAGTGTGTGGATTATGGGTGAATAGTAAGAGGTTGTGAAGATTTTTTGTACTTGTAAAGTGTGATAATTTTATCCTTTTTTTTATAATTAAATTTTGGTATTTAGCATTTTTTTTGTTTTTATGTTGTTTTTTCTTTTGTAAAATCTAAGTACAGTAATCGTAACCATAGTATTCCTTCGTCAAAAGTGAGGGCTCATTAATAAAATATGGATATAGATCACTAATAGACATGTGACTATCTTCTCTTTAATTATATAAAAAAAAAAGGTGATAATTTTATCTTTTTATGAATATTTCCAAAATTTTAAAATGAGTCCGATGTGTGATGATTTATGGTGAGAAGATGCAGTATTTTTTTTTTTTTTTGTCTTGATTTGGTTCATTAAAATAGTTTCAAACTGATGATAATGTTTTGTTTTTTAATTTGGTCGGCTAATTTTGTTTATGGCCGGACTTCTTTCTTGCAAAAACAATATATATGTTGATGACCCAACTGTCCTTGATACATTATATATTAATATACATTAATTTAACATTAACCTTTTGACTTTCTTTCATTATACATATAAATTAAGTAAATCGATCTACAGGATTTTATGGATCTTAGTGCTCTTTTATTAATTAATTGAAATAATTGGCTTCAACAATTATTTTCTTTTTTTTAATTGATCGGTTAAGTTTTCGGTTTTCTTTCTTTTTCTTTCCTCTTCCCATCACCAAGGAACTAAAAACGTTTTATGTTCTATTTTTTTTTCTTTCTTTTTTGGGTGTTAAAAACGTTCTACGTTCACCCCCAATCCCATTAGATAATCAATTACCACCAAGGGGTCAGCATGATTACGAGACGAGAAGTATTAAGGTTACAAAGAAATTTTATAAAAATATATTTATAAAATGATGTAATTTTATATAATACGTTAATTTGTTTTATAATAAAATAATTTTAAAATTTAATATACTTCATCAAACGAAATTAATTTATAAATTTATTTTTTATAAAATTCAAACATTTCTCAAGATAAAATACGCATCTTTCATTTAACCAAGTCTATTTCAACAAGCGCTAGTCAAAGTCCCTTACCCCTTTCTAAAAACTACTACTAAAAACAATGCGTATCTTATTTAATTAAGTCTAGTCAATCAATCTAGAGTTCCACTGCAGTACAGTACGAGTATATGAGGAAAAACAGAAAGAAAGAAAGCGATTCCTGTTGGATTGCTTGCAAATAAGGTCATCCACCCTATAGTCTTACTTTCTACGAAAACAAAACAGTTCAACAATTCAACAATTCGGTGAGAAAGCTGCCAATAATATTTTTTGGAGTCGTATTTGTCGAATGACATGACAGGAAAACAATGTCTAGAGGCATCAAAGTCATACAATTGCAGGCACCGCCAAGAACATGCCACATAACCTTTAGGGTTCCCATCAAAGCCACAACTCTCATTACCAAGTACTGAAAGATAGATAAGGATCATCTTTATTTCACAACTTTTCTAAGGTCCAGTATGCAGCTAACAGCACACCTATGTAAGCAGATTCTCTCGTTTAAATATGATTATCTTTAAAGGATAAAGCTAAGCTGTACTTGAACCATGTATAATAAAAGTAATAACCTGTATTCTTATTCAAGAAGCATCCATGGATACACGAGGAATGATTTGTACAAATTTTAGATAGATAAATTTTAAATATTTCTTTTACAAAAAATAGATTTCACTATAAAAAGTGTGAAAAATCCTTTTTTTTTTTTTTCAGTGGAACCTATTTTTATATAGAAGGTCTGAGTGAAACTTGTCTATTTAAAATTTATATCTAACATTATTCTAAATACATTCTTACTTTGTCAGAAGGTCATTCATTCATGAAATTGCTAGTAAAAGAAATATCATAGTTTGTTAAGATATAAAATAAATAATAAAATCTACATCTTTTTATCAGCTGAACTTTTAGAATAAGTGATTATTTCATGATATCAAAGCAGAAGACTTGAGTTCGAACCCTGACTCTACACTTTATCTCATTTAATTAAATATTCCACGTATTAGACTATCCATTATAAGAGAGTCTGGCCACCCACACATGAGGGAGAGTATTAATATATAAAATAAATAATAAAATCTATTTCTTCTTATCAGCTTAAGCTTTTGGAATAAGTGGTGATTTTACATCTTTTCATATTAGATTATATGTATATCATTTAATTAAATGGTTAACACATGAAACCATTCAAGACTAAAATTTTAATAAATATGAGTAAGGATGAGAAGATTTAAGATGAAAAATGGTATTACAGTAACCTTTCTCGGGTGTTCTACATGATTCTAGTAACATTTTGAAGATTCTTCCTTTGGTTGACATGGAGAGTGCCACAACCTCTGTGGAGCCAGTATCACGACAAACAAGAACCCATTAAGGCAACTTCACCAGGTTGTCATTCTCTTGCACAGCCAACTCAAAATGTCATTCTCAAGGAATGGATCTTTTCCTTTAATTGTTCGTTAACGCGGCAAAAGCAGATTGTGCATCCCCATGCACCTGTGGAAGTTCACATATAAAAAAAGAATAAAAATTATCATAGTATAAGAAATTCTGTGAGAAGTGTCGATTCGTTACCTTAAAACTCGGCTTAATATATTGACCTTAATCTTAGGAGATTTATTTGTACAGAATAATTCTTTTCATTTTTATTGTAATAAATCTTTATAACTTTGATTTGTAATTATTCTTATACACGTTGTAATCGACAATATATAGAAGAAGAGGTACTCACCGCGATTGAGTGTGGTGGTTTTGCTCAAACATTTACATGGTATCATAGCCCTCTCAGATTAGCCTCCATTGATCCCTCTTGCTTAAATGGCGGTTGAAAACACCTCACCCACTCTCCTCCCTTTCAACACCATCATTCACATGGTGATCATAAAACTATTATCCTCCAATTATCTCATAAGGAAGAGCCAGCTTCTTCCTCTCCCTAAAAGCCAAGAACGTCTATTCAGACATGTGGATAGAACTCTTGCCCCTCCTCCACACTTTGAACCTGTTAGCTCTCAAACGCCCAGCATCAAACACTTGGCATGAAAGAATACTGACCAGTGCCTCTTGAGTCTCTTGCTCTCCTCCCTCACGGAGAAAGCCATGGCCGAGGTTGTGGGCCTCTCTACCTCACGCGAGGTTTGGTTAGCCTTCGAAAACACCTTCAGTCATTGATCAAAAGTCAGAGAAATTTGTCTCAAGGACAACCTTGAATTGATGAAACGTGGGACACGATCGGTAACAGAGTATGCTCGAGCGTTCAAGGCTCTTTGCGATCAACTCCATGCCATCGGAAGACCCGTCGACGGCACTGATAAGGTTCACTAGTTCCTCCGAGGATAGGGTTCGGAGTTCACCAGTTTCTCCACAGCCCAAATGGCCCAAACGCCCCTGCCTTCCTTCACGGATTTGGTCTCCAAGGCTGAAAGCTTTGACCTTTTCCAAAAGTCTCTTGAATCCTCTGGTTTACCAATTGCCGCATTCATAGCCACAAATTGCAGCCAACCTCGCTCAAATTCCAGGAATTCAAATCGCAATCAACAGGGACGAAATCCCTCTTCCAACCTCGACAATAGTCGTTCCAACTACGGGCAGGGACACCATCCACTGCACTGCCAAATCTATCGGTAAGAAGGGCACTATGCCAATAAGTGCAACCAAAGGTATGCATGTGGTTGCACTGGGAGGAGATGTTGTTGGCAACACAGCCCATCTTGCTGAGGCCTTTAACGCCTCATGTTCTCTTAATGGGCAGGAGCCAAGTGTTTGGTAAGTGGACACAGGGGCTTCGCTCACATGACACCGGATATCTCTCACTTGGATGAAGCAAGTAATTATAAGGGTAAGGATCATGTAATTGTAGGGAATGGTGCTTCCCTACCCATTACCCACACTGGTACCATCTCTCCTACCCCAACACTTGATTTATTGGATGTATTAGTTCTTCCTCGTCTAACCAAAAATCTCTTGTCAATTAGTAAATTAACATCTAATTTTCCTCTCTCTGTTACATTTACTAATAACCTATTCTCTATCCAGAATCATCAAAGGGGAAGGGTGGTGGCAATCGGTAAAAGAGATGGCGGCTTATGTGTTGGAGAGCGAAAATTTCGCTTTTATTTGTGTTCTTAAAAATAAAGCTCTTCATGCCTCATATGACTTGTGGCATGCTTGTTTTGGACATGTGAGGCACTCTGTTATTTCCTTTACAAATAAAAATGGCCATCTCTATCTTACCTCATTATTGCCTTCTCCAGTATTATGTGACACATGTTAACTTGTAATATTTGGGGTCCTTATTCTCATAATGAACGTCACTCGTCTAATGTGTTGGATCTTATTCATTGCGATATTTGGGGTCCTTCCCCAATCAAGTCAAATTTGGGATTTATTTATTATGTGCTCTTCATTGATGATTATTCCCGTTTCACTTGATTTTATCCTTTGAAATTAAAATCTAAATTTTACGATATTTTTATTCACTTTCAAACACTTGTGGAAAACCAACATTTCACCCACATCAAAATTTTTCACAGTGATGGTGGTGATGAGTTTACAAGCAATCGCTTCAAAGTGCACCTTAACGCCTCGGGTATTCATCATCAACTCTCTTGCCCATACACCCACCCAAAATGATTGTGTTGAAAGAAAACATTGACATGTGACCGAAACAAGACTAGCACTCCTTTTCCATTCCCATCTTTCTCCTCGTTTCTGGGTTGACGCCTTCAGCACTGCAGTATACATCATCAACCGTTTGCCCACACCGCTTCTTGGAGGTATGTCTCCATTTGAGCTTCTCTATGGTTCCTCACCAAATTGTGAGAATTCTCATCCCTTTGGTTGTCGTGTCTATCCTTGTTTGCGTGATTATATGTCTCACAAATATTCTCCTCGCAACATCTCTTCCTTTTTTTTAGGATATAGCCCTTCCCATAAAGGATTTCGCTATCTTGATCCCATTACCTCCAGGCTTTGTATCACCCGCCATGCCCAATTTGATGAAAACCACTTTCCCTCTAGAGATAGCTCTCAGGCTCAGCCCCCTTCATCTCTCCATTTTTCGAATTTCCTCGAACTAAGCCCGCCCCATACCGACTGAACTCCATTGTCTCCTCTGCACCATTCTCCGCATATTACTCCATCCAGATCTAACACGTGTGTTATTTGTACTGACCCAGTAGACGAGTCTTTGCAGGTTATTGACTCTTTTGCAATTCCCTCTTCACTACCTCAACAGCCTCGACCACCTCTTATTGACTTTGATGTTGCTCCGCTTCTCACTGATCCCACTCCTGCTCTAGCTATCTGTTGGGTTCTCATCCCATGCTCACACGAGCTAAAGCTGGCATTTTCAAGACTCGTCATCCGGTGAATCTTAGTGTTTTGGGATCCTCTGGACTTCTCTCTACTCTTTTTACCTCCATTGAGCCTAATGATTCAAGTTTACTGCTAAGAATCTTGCATGGCTTGCTACCATGGATGAAGAAGTTCAAACTCTGCAACATGATGGCACCTGGGTTTTGGTCCCTTGACCTGCCAACACCAATATTGTCGGTTCCAAATGGGTGTTTCGGACCAAATATCTGCCTGATGGATCCATTGAGCGCCTCAAGGCTCGTCTTGTGGCCAAAAGCTACACTCAAGTCCCTGTTAAGAAGCAACCCACTGTTTCCTATTCCAGCTGTGAATTTGAGTATCGCGCCCTTGCAACTACTGCAGTTGAACTCCTTTGGCTCATGCATCTACTTCATGATCTCAAGGTTCCCATTTCACATAAGCCTATTCTCTTATGTGACAATAAAAGTGCGATCTTCTTAAGCTCGAATTCCATTTCCCACAAACGGGGTCAAGCATGTTGATTTAGATTATCATTTTCTTCGGGAACTTGCTGCTACTTGCAAACTTTGTACTCAATATGTGCCCTCTCATCTACAGGTTGCCGATCTCTTCACCAAAAGTGTTTCTCGACCTCTCTTTGAATTCTTTCGTACCAAGCTTCATGTCCATTCAAATCCAACGCTCAGCTTGCAGGGAGGTGTCAAGGATACGTTACCTTAATACTCGGCTTGATATATTGACCTTAATCTTAGGAGATTTATTTGTACAGATTAATTCTTTCCATTTTTATTGTAATGAGTCTTTATAACTTTGATTTGTAATTATTCTTATACACGTTATAATTGACAATATATAGAAGAGGTACTCACCACGATTGAGTGTGGTGGTTTTGCTCAAACCTTTACAAGAGGAATGATATTTCATGATCTACATAAAGTGGCTCCAATTCTTAGCCGGTAATAAAGGTTACTTTGATATCAGCACATATCACAAGGTTCAGAAAAGCAGAATTTTTCCATTATCATTACTTGTAATTGCCTGTATCACATTTCCGCTCTGTTTCTTTTGTAACTGGAAAGCTTTTTTCTTCTTATTTTGGGTTTGAATGTCAAATATGTATATGATCAAATCAAGCCTGACAATAAGCCGTCAATTGCAATGAAAGAACTCAAGTCAAATTCGAGGATTGCAATATTTTCATCAAGCAGCTTTATACTCAGAGAAACTAATCTAATAAATTAGGAGGATTAACAATTCAATTTTTGGAGAAACGAAAAAAAAAGTGAAGCTAACCAGGCTTAGAACTTTGGCTCTTAAGAGAGACTATTGTGTGGTCTGATGTTATGAGATCTTCCGGATAACGCCCTGTTGTAGAAGGAAGCAGTCGGTGAGTTACTTTCACCAGGCTTATAATGTGGTCCTGGCAGGAAGTGGTCGGTTTGTTTCTTTCCACAAGGCTTAGTTTGTCCTCTAAGAAAATAATGGGTGGTCCAATGTCATCAGATTTTCCAGCTAACAACCCGTTGTAGAGGGAAGCAGTCAGCGTGCATTCTAAACTTGTGATCTGTAGAATGCACATAAAAAGGTTGAAAAGACACGACAAATAACACAAAGAAACTTGCAGTTGTTTATCCATTGCACTGCAATCAACAGCCTGTATGAAGTCAAATCATGCCGCTTCATGCTTGGAATGAGCAGCACCTCTTAATTCTCCTGAAATGCAAGGGACATTTTAATATTGACTCTTCTCTTTGGTTCTGATCATCCTTAAAATGCAATCCCCGCCAGAC
>QEOT01000265.1:426589-466698 GCA_003123785.1 Pterocarya stenoptera
AGAAAGAAGACCATCTTGAGGCATGATTTCTTTTTTCTTTTTTTTGATAGCCGTGGGTGTACGGGCCAGCTTGCGCACACCTCAACTAATCTCATGAGGTCCTGAAGTTAACGACCAGGAAAACCTCCAGTAGCTCTAAGGGGACTCGAACTGGTGACTATTGGGGAGCAGACCCAAGGCCTGACCAGCTTGAGGCATGAATTTAAGGATGGTGTTCAGTCACCTGGTGTCGTCCACACTATATCGGACAGAGAAAATCAAGAGGTAAAGATGGTTATTTGCTTCGACCTGACCAAGGATGAACCTTGATAGCTAAAAGTTAGAAAGTGTCAATCTAACAACCTTAGTGGGATGCCCAGTAACAGCCTTTTTTCATGGTAATCTTAATTGGTTATCTATGCATGAGTACTGTGCCAACCTTGTAAAAATTGCTGTGGATAACAGAGTTTCACAGGATTCCTTTTCATGGTTCTATATGTCATTTTCATCAATGCACCGTGTAGGCTTTATCATGTCTGGGAAGGACTCAATTTGACAAAAAAGCATAACAAAAGAAGGATCTTGTCAAGGATAATACATCAGATTGTGATAAGCCCAACTCAGATCCACCTCTGGAAGAAAAATGCTTAACTTGTTTAGATAGAGTTTCAACTATTAGTGTTATCATCTGGTGTAATTCGTAGACTTCCAGTTGGACTATGTAACGACTTTCTCTATTGATAGCACCACCTGCACACTGGTTTAGGTGCAACAGATATTTCCTTAACAGATCTAATAGGCAATAACACTTGGTTTAAGTTCTCAACTCTACTAAAGTTTGAGGCTACCTATAATAGACTAGGAAGCACCCCACCTGAGTTGAGTCCACTGTCCAGGCTTAATCAAAGTGATCCAGCCACCTTAAGACAGTCACGTCCTCTTCCAACTAGCCAATCTATGCTCAATCTCCTCAATCACACCATTCCAAATAAAATTTGTTCTTTCAGGCTATTGCTATAGATTGTAATGGACTAAAGCTCCATGACTTCCTTGTTTCAGTTTCAAATTCTAACAAGGTGTTTCTCTTGTATATGATCCATGTACATTAGGCATAGGCTATGCCTAATGTTACTATCAATAAGACTTACAATTTCTTAAAAAAAGATGAAGCTGCATAGCACGAACTCTTTAAGTTCATTAGTCGATTTAAGGAGCTGTGCCACGGAGCAGTAAATTCAAAACCATACCCTTAACCCCAGCTGTGAAATCAGGGACCATGCTTAGTTTATTATCACTCATACTATACTGCGGTATTGACAAAAATAAAATCCATCTTGCACGAATGCCAAATTACATTCCAATTTCCCTGTTCAAATCAAACACGGCTAAGGAGTCAAGGACGGATATTCCAAATGAGGCTTTGCAAGCGCTAACGAGTTCCATCAACATTATTTACATAGCAGAAATCAATGCATGTGCATTATATTAAACATTAGCATTGTGGTATTGGCTAGATGGCAGAAAAATAACATCTATCTTGCAGCAACCAAAATCCACTTGCTTAGCACTGAAACTCGAAATAATCTCAATGCTGCCACAAATAACCCTACCCAAGTTAGGCTATCATATACATTGACCAGTTCATGTACGTAATCAAGATTGGAACACGTCTTTATTGAGTGAAGACTTTTAGGACATGGCCTGATGGGTAAAAAGTACTCCAAAAGCCTAACATTCAAAAACTGGGAAATACAAAGAAACGAGTAAACTAACCGGAAAAGCGTTGCCTTTAGAGTGGCAGCGGAGTAAGACAGAGACAGTGACCTCCCATCGACTTCGACTTTGATGTTTGAAGGAACCCAGAGCGAAGCTTTGAGGAGAAGTAGGACGTGTCGTTTGTCCCACCAAGAGTATTGGCAAATGGCTAGCTGCCAATGCAAGTCCAAATTAAATGCAAATGTGTGAAAAAATATTTGCATTGGCCTAGTTAAACTTCCCAAGTTCGACATTTATGCTACAGTATATCTTAGCTTCTCCATGTCTCGCAAGCTACTGTACACGGATCAAATTTTTATTTTATAATTTCTCTGCTTCCTGCTCCCTCTTTCTCTCGGTTTTTCTTTCTATTCATCTCCAAAACTCTCCATTTCATCTTTCTTTTCTTTTTTTCTTCCTAAACTCCCTTCTCTTCTTCACCTTTTTCTGCTTCACCCTTTTCTTCTTCAACTCACTGGAAGTGTCAACTGGTGATAAGTTTTCTCAGTCACTCTCCGTCTTACTCACGCACACTGTGAGGCTCTCACATCCCCTATGTTTAAACACGCACACACTTAGATTTCTCTTCCTCATTTTTTTGCTTTCACATGAGGAAATTTTTGCATTTTAAAATACCATAGTTGGAGGTGATTTTCATCATCACTAGACCGTGTGGCACGCTCGTGAAACCAACCGATCCCCACATCAATTTTAGGTATGGAAAATCTATTTTGCTCTGCATTTTATACAATATTTATTTGGAGGATGTATATATAACTATAATTGCTGGAGATTTATGACGGTTTTATTAATTGGATTAAAAGTTTGTGCAATGTTGTTGGTTATTGAAGTTCTATGATTGGTATTTTGTGATTGGATTAAATTTGTCAAAGTCTTTGTTCCTTTTTTGGTAGAGATATAGACATTTAAGGTTTAGAATGGAATTAATAACTCTTCTTGTGAAGGTGAGGTTTTTCTCTAGTTCCTTGGGAACATAGAGGTTTAGGTTAGGTTTGGATCTTGAGATAAGATAAGAATTTTTTAAAATTTTGTGAATAGTGTTAAGATGAAAGTTTAAAATATTATTTTTTAATATTATTATTGTTTTGGGATTTGAAAAAGTTGAATTGTTTATTATATTTTATATGGAGATTTGAAAAAGATGTAATGATAAGATAAGATGAGATAGAGATGAGATTTCTCATCTTTATCCCCAAACATAACCTTAGTCTCTTAGGTAGTAGTCTTAAGAGTGTGTGACGTAGTAGTTTGAAGAGTGTGTGAGCATGGATAGTGAAATCTCAAAATTATGTATGGTACTTTTCCTCAACTAATTTAGATTCTTTAGCATATTTTTTTCAAGAAAATTCAATTTTTTCCTCTTGCACTGTAGATTGCTTATTTATCCATCTATGAAGGCGTAAATAAAATGAATGTAAGGCAGGTGTTTGAAGAAATGCATTTTGTTTATTTAATACTAGTTAGTGGGTGGGAGCAGCCTATAGATAGCAATCTTTCTTCCATGTTTGCTATAATGGCTAGGCACCTGTTATATATTGTACTTTGCAGGATAAATTTTGATGGAACCACTTGCTTTTTGTGTCATGAATTTGTAAATCATTATACAGATTTGGTTTTGTCCAGGAAATTGCTATTGCATGTTAATTGTTTTAGTAGTAGTTGCTAGTAATGCTCCTTTAGGATTTTAATTGATCTTGTTGTGAGCTCAATGGTGTCTTTCCTGCCACAAAGTCTTTTATATATTTGTTTATTTTACTATCTGAAGTGGTTGTTTTCTGTTTATATATGATTCTTACAATATTGTTTTATTTCTTTAGTTGTGTACATGGGCAGTATACATGATTAGTAGGTTTTAAATATATACTTTTGTATAGACCTGTGAAATCCTTGTAGATAAACAAAAAGCCTTTTGGTCTAGTACTGCATTAATCCTCTTGGAAATCCTTGGGCCTTCTATTTGTTAACATTTCGTAACAGCAGTATTTATGTTGTATATAAGCAACTCTTTGGGTATGTTAATAGCTGATGGTGATGGTTTTTAGGATTTTTTAGTATATATTTGATTTCTACCATTGGTTAGTAATGTTGCATTTAGCTGTTTTCAGAATAAATAAGTTGTTCATTTACTGCATTTATTCATGTTTAGTATTTATGCTTATTTTTTTCATTTCTTTTCAAACTACCTTGAAATTGTTATTTGTAATATTCCAATATTTGATTTTTTTTGTAATATATTGTTCACATTCTTTCATGTATTCTCCAGCGGTTGCCATCGTCTTCATTCTCTCCAACGTAAGTCTCTCTTCCTTGTTCTTCTCTCTCTTTTCTCTGTGCATTCTCTGTGCCATCGTCTCGATCCTTTATTCCTTTCTTTGATTGGCTACTACTACATAGTTGATATCACCATGGCTTGTACTACAATAGTCAAGTTGCAAATAATTTCAGTTACTTGTTGAAAATGCAGTGATAAGTATAACAACCCAACTGAAAAAAAGATACATTTGCTTCATCTATATATAGTCTTGTCCAACTCCTACAAACCCCATTATGGAATATGTCTTTGCTTATTCTTTAATAATGTCTTTAATGGTGTAGACCTTGCTAATTTTTAGTCCATTATCATATATATATATACATGGACAAGATAGATACCCCACTGAATGGATGTTTGGTGTTTATGGACAATATATAATATCATATCTATTATGGAATATCAATTGTGTTGTGCCACACTTGCCTGAAAGGATGTTTGCTGTTTTCAAATTTTCAAATTACAAAATAACCCTTGTACTTCTTATTCCTTTGGTTTTCATTATTCAATTTTCCTTTGTTTCTGCAATGTGATTCTGAGATACTGCAATATGATGTTGAGATACTATATAATACAGCAATATGATCCTATTTAATATTGGACTTGAATATTGGCCAACTTCTTTGACTCCTTGAAAATATTTTATTTTTTAAAAATGGACACATTTTAATGATGATCCCTTCTTCACCACTCTATTACAAAGTGGAGGAGGATGTTATAATAGCACCCCAACGCAACATTTTAATGTTGTTGTCCAAGCAACTCCTAATGACGGTAAAAAGAGGCATCCTTAAAAAAAATTCAAAGAGCTGTATGTTTCACTGTTGAAAATGATAACCTCCTCGTCTCAGCTTGACTCAACATTAGCATCGATGCAATAAGAGGTACTGATCAAAAGTCCACTCAAATGTGAGAAAGAATTACCACATTTTATCATGAATATAAAAAACCAAACATTGCCAACCATTATGAGGGTTCTTTGATGAATCGGTGATCCAGAATTCAAAAATGGACAAATAAATTATGTGCATATATAGCACAGATAGAGTCATTGCACCCGAGTGATGCAACCGAGTAAGACAAGGTATGTACCACTTTCTTTGAATCATGCAATTATGTTGAACTTATTTATGAACTAACAAATTTTCATTCACCTTGTAGATTGAGAAGGCAAAAATGCTGTACAAAGAGATAGTAGGGTCTAATTTTACAATGGAGCACTGTTAGTGTCTTCTGAGACACAAACCAAAATGGCAGTAACACATATCCACCTTTGGTAAGAAGAAAAGGCCACAAGAAAAATATGTTGATGAACTTGCTGTTGATTTAGCCGAGGAGGACCTGGAGGTTCTTGTTAAGAGACCACTAGGCAAAAAAGATGAGAAAAAAGGGAGAGGAAGCGGAAGTCGATGGAAGGCAAAGAGGTAGAGATCAAGATTGCTTTAGCTAAAATGACCGAGAATAGAACGACATCCATGCAAGAGCGTAGAAATTCTGTATTGAAAGCATACGTAGAAAGATCAGCAACATTTGAATTAAAGAAGATGAAGTTCGAGGCAAAGATGATGATGATAGATCTAAGTGGACTGAATGCCATGCAGTATGAATATTTCAGCCATACTCAACTCAAAATTTTTGAGGAATAGATGTCCCATTCCAGAGGTACATCTACATCTCCTTCGACACATTATGGAGGTGTCTAACATCTACTGGTGTTAGTGAAGAATTTTTTTGAAATTTTAGTGGCTGTCCAGCCACATGTGGATTGAATAAACATGTGGCTGGGTAGCAACTAAATTAATGGACTGTGGTATGGATTGTGTTGGTAACTATTGCAATATGTTTTGGTAATTAGTGGACTATTTTGGGGTACATTAGAAGACTGTTTTGGTAATTTGTGGAGTGCTTTGGGGTACATTAGAAGACTATTTTGATAATTTGTGGACTGTTTTGTCTATTTGTGAACTGGATGTTATGGACTTATAAAAAAAAACTAGATGTTATGGATGTTATTAACTGAATGTTTTGTCCCAATTTTTCTATTACCAAACTTTGTTCTATCCATTTTTTCTTGTGCAACACCCAAGTGTGGAAATTATATGCACTTGCTCAACTCTAAAATGCTTTAGCTTAAAGTTCAAGCCAAATTTGTACACTAGGTAATTCTGGATTATTTGTAACTATCAAAAGTATAGTAAAGGTTGAGATATTTTACAATCATATGCATGCCTCAACCTGGGAAACTCCCTCTTGTTCAATTATGGAAGAATGTGATGATGAAGAATATGGAAACAGAGTATTATGAATGTTAGTGCTATTTCGAAACATAGTAGGGATTTCTAACTATTTGTAATATTTCTACTGATTTTTCTAAATAATTTTACAATTTTTTAACATAGCATGGATTTCTAACTATTGTGAAAATGTCCAATATTGGGTAGAAGTTGTTGACATGTTTGTTGGCTTCAACTACAATGTTGAGTAGAAGAAATGTTGGTATATTTGTATATATGATTGTTGGGTGAATGATTGACAAAATATATTTATTGAATAATTGGGTTGAGGGAAAAAATAGTTGAAAAATAATAATTTTATTTTTTTAATAAAGTTATTAATTAATATATGAAGTGTATTTGTAAAATATATATAAAAAAATTATCAAATATTATTAAAATATATAATATTTTATTATTATTTAGACTTTAAGATAGCTAGTCCAATGTAGACTAATCTAGCTAGAAACCCATGTTATGGCCAAAAGACAACATTCTAAATAAATTTTAGACTTGCCACTGCCAATGCTCTAAGGAGAGTTGGACGTTTGGTTCACCTTTCGAGTAATCACCTGCCCAACCCAAGCAAAACTTGTACATAGCCATACTCCAACTATCAATACTCTTTTAAAAGAATAATCTAGTATGTTTCTCATTTTATTCTTTTATTTTGATTGTTCATGTATTTATTTATTGATTAAAAAAGTGACTATTAATGTATTGATATTTTTTTATATTTTTTAAAAAAATTTAAAGATGTTCAAAAATATGAATAAAAAAAGAAAAAAATTAAAAAAAAATATTTTACCTAGTAGCATGTCCAACGGTACCTAGCAGTACTCATTTCAAAATCTAATGGATTTTCTTTATAAAAATTTACCACGATTCAGCAAATATAATTATGGAAAATTTGCAAGTGAATTATGGCAAATATTATTGTATTCCTTGATTTATTTATTTAATGCAACCTCTTCCCTCTGTCAAAAATACTAAAACTCTAAAGTTATTTGTTAGAAACATGCAGAGAAATAAAAATAGAGATTAGAAATTTAAAGTTTGCTACATGGTACAAGCATGTGTATTTATAAGAATATTCATCCAGGCTAGATTTTTTTTTTCTTTTTTTCCCGACTCGGTCCAGAACTCAAATAACCAGGTCCCGATTATGGTTTTCGGCTAGGGTCGAAATCAGGATATAGTCGGTCCGGATTCGGGTACAAAATCCGGGTTCTATATTAAAAACCTGGGTACTGGGTTTGTATAAAACAGAAAATAATCTTCAGTTATTTTCGATTCCACTCCCCCGGGTCCTCAACCTCCATCTCTCTCTCTCACACGCAAAACCCTAGCCCTAGCCGCCGTTGTGTCTTTCTTTCATTCTTCACTCCCTACCAGTGACCACGATCTGTCTTGCGATCTGTCTTTCAGCAAAGATTTTCCCGATTTGCAAGGTGCTCTATCTGGGTTTGCTACCCTTTTCTTTGTCTTTTCTGATACGCCGAAACCCGTTTTCTCTCTCTTTCTCTAACATCGAAACCCTAGCATCCTCTGCCAATCAAAGCGTCTTCTTCATGTCCTTGGTTATGTTTTATTCTCTCTGTTTGATTTGTTCTCTCTTTATTGATTTTGAGTTTGTTTTATTGATTTCAACGAAGGTCTTGTGAGATTCAATACTTTCTCTTTAGCTTTGTTTTTAGAAGATTTTCTATTGTCGGTGAAAATTTTGAAGTTGAATTTAATTGATAAGAAGTAGCTACTCCATATATATTATAAACATGATTATTCAGTTGTGATGGGTTTTAGACTTTCGGGTGAAAGTGATGGATTAATGTTTTCTTAGATCTCCTCTTTTTTCTTTAACATGGATCGTTTTTCACTACTGATCTGCCCAAATCTCAAGTTTCTTCAGCCAAAGATCTAGGAAGAAGTAGAAGAGCAGATGTTGCACATGACCTTATAGACCCTTTCCCCGTTCTAGCACGTCTAGGTATGGAACTCTCTCTTTTTTGTGTGTGTGTCTTAGTATGGGTTGTTTTCTTGAGAGCCAAACAGAATGTAGCAGTACTAATAGAAAAAAAATGTAGACTTTTCCCGTCTAAAAAGTCTTTGCAAGGGTTACAACTTCCCATTATTGATTTAAAAATGGAACTTAGTGATCAACATCTCTTTTTTTAGTCCATCGCTAAACAGATTTTCAAAGATATTGTATCTTAGTACAATTTTCTACTGGAATCTATGCTTAGCATTGTCACAATTTTCTTTTACATGTATCTATCTTGCAGAGAAAGAGAAAGAAGATAACCCGGCTAGGATGAAGCAATTTGTGTTAGGCAAGCTTGGAAAAGTTTCTGATGAAATGTCAGCAAAGTCTTCTTTGGAGAGCTTCTTTGGTTTGGTGTGAGATTAAATCACTAATGAGAAGACTGTGCTGCTAGTTTGTAACTCACTTCTTGTAATTTTGTGTTTGGTAATGTAATTTACAACTACCAATAGTGTAATATATAGTGGATTGCATTGTGATGCATGCATAGATGAATATTGGATTTGGTTTTTCGTTTTACATGCATTTAGTATTTTTAGAACACAAATATTATGCTTTAATTTGACTTCTTAGAGAAAAACTTTAATAAAATAAAGGCTTTTACTATAAAAACAAAAAAACAAAAAAACAAAAAACAAAAAAATCCTAGTACAACCCAGAATCCGGATTTCCCGGTTTCAAAAACCTGGATCCACTAGGGTTCCGGCTCGAGTCTGACCCAGGTCAACCCGGTCTGAGTTCCAGCCCGAGTTTGAAACCCGGGTTCCGGTCCGGGTATACCCAGGTTGGAACTCGGATGAACACTCCTATGTATTTACACATGCACCACTTTAATACAAGATCTATATCAGTTTTTAAAGAAAAAAGTTAAACAACAATTATTTCTTAAAATAACTTATATGAAAGGCTTCCACATCCACGATCTGTTGGGTGAATAAAAAATAGACTTGTAAATAATTTTTTTTCGAAAATGTTTCAAGTATATGGGGAAAAAATCCATTCAATCGGATTTTACAAAGAAAAGTGATATTTGTAGTATTAGGGTATGTAAGCTCCACACACTCTATTTGAAAAAAATAGATAAATCTGAAACCTACATGAAAAAATTATTTATCAATAGTGGACTTTACATTTTTTAAAAAAAAGTGCGCGAAACTTGTACACTCTATAACTATATCTAAAGAAATTAAATAATAGTCAATAGTCAATGGAGGTATTTGTCCTAGACAATTCCAACATTTATATTTCCCATAAGTTGATCATTGAAGGTGAAGATACAATGTTAAATTACAAAAAAAGGAAAAGATAGCAAATTAATGATTACATTGTATGGTTAACATGTTAGTAAACATTTCATTAACATGGTAGTTGGTCTAAAGACTGCATGGGCCATAGATCTAAGGACTAAGAAGAAACCTATAAATTCTAGCATTAGTCATTTTAGTCCCATGCATTACCTTATGATGGGGCTTACCTTGACCGTAGATCTTCAAACATGATCTTGGCTTAGCCTCTTTTCAGCTCTTAGATTATCTCATTTATGAAACAATATAAATTAAGATACTATTAAGGCTTTTTAACAGTCGAGAAGAAACATTTTTCAATCCTCTAAATTAATAAGTATTTTATATTTTACAGTACCCTTGAACTCTCAAATGGCACTCTTTATCAAAATTTTCATTTTGTCTAATTCCAAATTGTTATTTATTATCTTGACTAACCGTTTAACAGTTTATTATAACTTTGACTAACCCCTAATCTTTATTTTTATTGTAATAATCTTATTAGATTAACTATGATCCTCTTGTCATAGTTATTATTTTCTTTTATAATTTTAGTATGGCCTCATGATGATCATTTTTTATTGATAATTGAGGCACATTATCATGCTGGTATTTATTTGCATTTTATTCAATTAATTGACAAACTTGTGTTCCTTTTCATCACTCACAAAAGCTGCACATGTTCTCATAGATGACATTATTTTTTATCATGTCCTTATAACAAACTAATGGAATTATGAACACAATGTTGGTCATTTTGAAATAAATGACTCAGCAAAAGATATTTCGATCCTGAGATCATGGGTAGGAGACCACTAAGGATATGTTTGGAAGATATGTTTCATTCAAAATTTTCATCTTCATCTCATCTCATCTCTAAACTTTTTCAAATTCCCATACAAAATATAATAAATAATTCAACTTTTTCAAATTCCAATATAACTTTTTCAAATTCTAATTCAATTTTTTCAAATCTCAAAACAAAAAAAAAAATAATATTTTAAACTTTAAAACAAAACACAAAATTCTCATCTCATCTTCCAAACATAATCCAAGTCTTATGAGAGGATAGCCCCAGATAATGAAGGGTAATACAAGGCGCACAACCCACTCCAGGGGGGAAAATTGAGTATGCAAATTACAGGATACTGTGAACATATAATAATAAATACAAAATTTTATTTAAAGACAAGCCTGCCAATACTATTTTAGCCATTTATATGTACTTCATATGATCATAATGACCCATTAGATGTTCGTCTATTTATATTATTTACCCTTTATTATCTACACCTTGTTATCTGTTTAATTATAATTTGTCTACTTGTTTGCACCATTAGCATTGGATCTTCCACTTAAGAAGTTCTCAAACTCACACATTGCCTTTATTTTTTTTTTAGATGACACTTTGCTGAAGAACCAAGACTGAGAATTTTTCAAGTGTTGCAATCACTATCATTGTAGATAATCATATCCAAATGCCTAATGGAAGTTTGCGAACCTTTTCCTGGATAGACACTCGTTCAAGAATAATTAATGACCAATGGCAAAACATATGGGAAAACCAAGGTTTCTCTCTAACCTCCCAATAGTCGAGATATACCAACCTCGAGCAACACCAACCAACACTTGCGCATAGTGATCCCCACTCTTCCACCAGGAAATGAGTTTCCAAACTTTCCTATGGAGGACCTTTCTGGTGAGGATGGGAATTTGAGTGGAGTTTATCCTTAGGATGGATAGGATTAGTATCATTGTTGTCCAAAAGAGGGAATTTTGTTGTATGTTATAACCCTTATATGCTTGAGAACATTTTGTAATCCTTTTTCAGTCACTTTTACTATGTAAGAAAAATATATTTTTCTATTTAATGCATCTTCTTTATCTATCACGTTTTTCTAGCTAGCATATTTTACTTCATTAGCCGATAATCTGCAAAATACTCGCCACCAGGCAAGCATTACGAGATGCAAGTGCTTGCCACGAGAAATGTGGGGAGAAATAGTGCTCACCATCTTGGAGCGGAATATAAAGAAGGATAGAGCTCAAGCGATAGGCGAGCAATAGCGCAAGCAAAGTGCTCACCACCAAGCGAGCATTATGGGATGCAAGTGCCCACCACTTGGTGAGCAACGTAGGGAGGAATAGTGCTCGTTATCTTAGCAAGGAACATAAAGAGGAATAGAGCTTGGGCAGTAGGTGAGCAATATTGCAAACAAAGTGCTCGCCACTAGGCATTACAAGATACAACTGCTCGCCACTTGGTGAGTAATGTGGGGAGGAATAATGCTCGCTCCGGGTGAACACATCAGCGAGGAACGTAAATAGGGATAGAGCAAGAGCAATAGGCGAGCAAAGTACTCATCATCAAGCAAGCAATACGAGGAATGTCAGTGATTGCCACTAGGCAAGTAATATAAAAATAAGAATAAAAACAAAAAAAATCTTAGTCATGACAACTCTCTCATAGCCAGGCTAGTCACCCTAGTGAATGTTGTTTCTTTCTTCCTTTAAAAAATTGTTGTTTATTTGAGAAAATGTATTTACCTTTTTAGAGGTTTTGAAAATCCTTTTGATTGGAGAGTTTTTTACAAATATTTTGAATTTTTGGAAATAAAATTCTCCGACATATAAAAAACCTCAATGATTTAAAAGGGGATTTTGGCACGCAAATGCAAACATGCCATTGGCCATCTAGTGGACTCGATTATACATTTAAGCTAAAGAAATCCTACCAAATTCAAGTTGTGAGCATATTGTTGGGCCATATTACTTTTTCCAAAGGCTTAGTTGATAAAAAATAAAATGAATTGCTTGATAGTTTGCCCAATCACTTAATGGGATGTGGATAATAGCTTCCAAACACAAATTTTTATCGAGATTTTTCGACATTTTTGGGTTTGTAGAGCCTTTTTTTTTTGTGGCATCCCGATTTGATAACTCAAATCAATAAGGATAAGCTACGTTTTTTTGTGACCTTGTTCATGACTAGAGAATCGTAAGATAAAAAGTTTGCTCGACGTTCACTCAAGCAAAATACAGGCAGAGAGTTCACTCAACACTCGCTTGAGCGAACATCAAACAAAGAGTTTGCTTGAGCGATAACGGTATAATTGAAGAATTAGAGCTTCTGCTGTGGAACCCTATATATATGTTTATTAACAGTATGGCCATTTGGAACAGTGTATTTCGCCCCAAAGTGTATTTTTTCATTCTTCAAAATAATAAAATCATCTGCAGTTTTGTGGACGTAGGAATTTTGCCAAACCACGTAAATTTTTGTGTCGTGTGATTATTTGTTTATTTACCTTTTTATTTTTCTGTCATTGTTTTTCACAATAGACATTTACCCCTTTTTGTTTTCTCCATATATATAATTGTTGTCCTTAGTGTCAACCATAAAGACTACATGTTATTAAGTATAGAAGTTGAGTATAAATATCCCAAACTTTAGCATTTTTGGGTGAATTTCATGGTGCTTCATCAATATGTGGAAGGTAATAGTACGGCTGATTTTCTTGCTAGAGAGGGAGAAATGGGAAAGAACTTGATTTACGAAGAGCAACATACTCTACCTCATTATCTTAAAGGGATCCTTCGTTTGGATAGGTGGGGTCTCCCCTCCTTTCGAAAATAGGCTTGTTGAGTTAGTGGTTTGTTTCTTTTTTGGTTTTTGTAGGTTTGCGACTTTTTTCTAGCCTTGAGCTGAGGCTTGTTTTAGAGTGGTTTGTTATACTTTCTCAAGGCTAGGCTAGACTCACTATTTATAGGAGGTTTAGATTGGTCTTTGTTTGTTCTGTTTGGGTAGTCTTTGTTGGTTTGATACTTGGGAGGGTTGTCATCTCTTCAATGTTTGATATGTAATCACAGTATTCATCCGCCATAAGTAAAGACTATTTAATAAACTTGGGAGAGGACCACGTTATGAGTGGTTACCGGCTATTTGAAAAAATAAATAAATAAATAAAAACCAATGGGCTTAATTTGGGCCTATTTTCAAAAGGTTTACTTAGTTTAAAAAATTATCACCAGCATCCTTGGGTTTTTGTAAATTTATGAAATCAATCATATGCATATAAATCTACCGTTCAAAAATTTAACATGAGAAGTTACACACGTGTGCATGAAAGTCCCAAGTAAGATGTTTCAAAAGGTCGAGACTGGACTATATAATTTTTGTCATGTCCATGAAGACCATTTAAAACAAGAAATTAAGGGGATGGGGTTTGGTACACCCTACTCCGCCTAGTCAAGGTATGGGGCTTTCTTACCTCTATCGTGAACAGAGTTGCTGACTTAGTCTTTAGAGATTTGTTGTTTGGACTAGACCATGTCAGTCACAAAAGTGTACTAGAAAGCTATAAACGTTGTAATTGGCTTGTATTGTTTATTTCAGGTCAATTTTGTAATGTTCGCTTTTAATGAAGGAATGTGCTCCGTTTATAAAAAAAAAACAAGAAATTAAGGAAATTAATAACATAGAAATAAATGAGAAAATCTATTCAAAAGGGAAGAGAAAGAAAATGCAAAAGAGTCATGCACCTATAAATTTATATATATATATATATGCGCATGTGTGCATGTGTGTGTGTGGTGGAATTTGATGCATGAACGGTATGATTGGTGAAGTACCTGTCACCAAAATTGGACTCTCTCTGTCTCTCCAAGTATTTTTCCAGGGATTAAAGTGAGAAATTGATCGTGCAAGCTAGCTTTCATGTATATGTATGTATGTATATTGTATGAATGAATGAGAAATTGGGATACAGATAGATCATGACATATGCGTGTGGGACATGTAGTAATTAAACTTGAACTGATCTATCCTTGGAAGAGTAATGCTACTCATCATCCCAACTTCTATTATCCTTTTATCATTCCATGATGTGGCATTATATGATTGGAGATTATTTATTAAATTTTACTTATGAACCAATCATGTAATGCCACATCATGGGATGATGGAAGTTGAGATGATGAATAGATTTTTTCTACTTGGAAAGTGATTTTGAGGCACTGAGAATTATAAGTACATTTTAAGGAATTAATGCGTATTGATCATCTTTTAGCATGAAGAAGAAGAAGAAGAAGAGACAGAAACATTTTAGACTCTTGTAAGAGTGGTCAAGATTTTTAACTCTTCGAGTTTGTGCAAAATGCCACAAAGGGGGGTTAAAAGAACATGGGAGAGGAAAAGGATCAAAAGGAATTAACTGAAGGAGGAAAATAAAACAAAAAACAAAGATCAATATGTGAAGGAAAAAAGGTTTGTTTTATAGTAAGGATCAGCTTTCAGTGCCATCATCAATGGATGCAATTAATTGTGCTTGGACTGTCATCCATTTATTACTTCCCAGCTCGATCCCCCCCTTAATTATAAAATTAATACCTTTCCCCTCCACATTTGCACCCACTTTCCCTTACACGACATGACTATTTTTCTCACCAAGTGATCATGCTTCTCATCCCATCCACTCAACTTTTCTTTCTCTTTCTCTTTCTCGAGAAAAAAGGAAAAAGAAGGATGAAAAAGAAAAAGGAAAAATTAACACTGTAGATACATAAAGTCATGAGCTAAGTGTGTGTATAAAGATGCGCATCAAAATCTAGTTGGGAATATATTTCAATCCAAACAATGATGACTACCTTCATTCACTTTATTTGGCATTATGCATTTAAGGGTCAGTGACATTGGCATCTATCCTTTTCCATCAATTTCCAAGCTAAAAAGGCTTCTAAGCAAAATGAGGACTAGAGTATAGAAATATAAAGTCACAAGCAAAAAAAAAAAAAGGTAGGTGATCAAGATCATGACCTTTCTCAATCCACACATAGATTTTGTGATGTCCTAGTGGTGGATTTTTTTCATTTTGTTTTTTAATATTTATTTATTTATTGTGATGGATGCATGACTTTTCTCTTACCAACATGTCTCGTCTCAGCTAGCCCGAGATCATGATGAAGTTGAAGGTGCAAATAATTTTTTTTCTTTTTCCTTTGGTCATGCACTTTCATTTTCTTCTCTATCTATCATCATTTGCATTTTCATGATTGGATTTACTTTTTGGCTTTGAAGCCAATTAATCGGATCATTACCCTCGAACCTATAAGACAATCATATAAATATATATATATATATATATGTGGCTCAAGTAGTACCTGATCTCTCTGCATGCATATATATTTGAGGAAATATTATTAATTAATATCATAATTTTATAATGAAAATTTAATTACAAAACTTTACTTTTTCTTTCACTTGAGTATTGGAATCTAAGACTAATTAATCCCACTTTCATTAATTAATCACTCTCACTCCTTATGATGATCATGATCATCTGGGTTTTAATAGTATTGTAAGAGATTTGAGCATTATTTTTCATCTTAAATTTTATTATTTTCGATCGCAGAAGGACCCAAAAAAAACCCTTTTATTTGTCAAAACTTTCATGTATGCAAACATTATATGGTAGATTTTCAAGCTAAGTTTGAATTTTTTTCCCCCTTTTTTCTTTCTTTTAAAGCTACAGTCTGATATGTTCATTTATAGTGTACAAGTACTTTTATATATATGGACTGGAATGTGTGGTCCATAGACACGTGCAAATGATGGCATGCAAATGATGGCATTGTCTTCCCTAATGATGATTCCCACCGCTTCTTCCACTGTGTGGGATCCACTCCTATCATGCGAACCAACTTCGCATAATCTCATGCCCATTAACTTTGACCGACAAAACACGTACCATTTTCATTCTCCAGTCCTCCTCCCTGTGTTAAAACTTACGAAAATGCTACATGATGACAATGTGTTGTGTTGGCAACATGGAAAATCCAAAGAGATAATTGCAACAAGCTGTGTGATCAGTGTGTGTTTCTGCAGAAAAAGAAGCCTGCAGTAACGTATTGGCTGTCCCATGAAATAATTGTGTGGCGCTTTTGATTTGGGTTTTGTCAAGACTCTTGGCTCAATCAACTACTTTGATTGCTACATGCAGATGATGATGATCTCAGTTCTTTAATTGACAAAATAATTAACATGGCTTCTAGCTATAGCTGGCTAGATCAGTGCTGGAAATGATCTGTAAAATCTCTGACATCTGAACTGCAAATGTTTTTGTTGATCATTAGTCATGGAGACAGCTACTTACATTTTGCAGTATATTTTTCCAAAGCATATATTATATCTGGGTGAAATCCATGTGTAATTACTTTAACTAACAGAGTATAGTTTTAATCCAAGTATGATAACATGAACTATTTAATCAAAATTTATTTTAAAAAATGATAAAAAAAAAATACCATGATTACAATTCTGAGCACTTTAATATCATACCAGAGTGCTAAAGAACTGCCTAAACAATGTTCACAGACAAGATGAAGGAGACAGTGTCAATCACAGCTCATTTAATACTTCTCCATCCCATAGAATTAATTGCCTAGTGGGTCCTTGACAAATAATTTTTCACCATGGAGTCTTTGAGTTTGATTCTCTTCACTAGCTAGCATCCAACCAACTCATTAATGGAGTTAGCCATTCTAAATTATAAGGATATCCTTCTGCTAATATCGTATGAGACCAAATTACTGAGAGCGCGCACGATGATCAGTTAATGATCAGAGAACGCTGAACGCCATTTTTAAGAAAAGTTTCTATTGAACGACCTTGAATAGAAGTAGAAAGTAGCAGAACAATGTGATAAATGCATGCAAGATCAGTACTAGAAATACATTACATTTCACGTTTTCCCTCCCTGAGATCTGTGTCTCAAACGTCATGTATATATAAATATGCGTCGGTTTCACACTAGAAGTGTGTGGATCGAAGAATAATGATCACTAATATCAGTGAAAGAAAACTAAAGGTAACTCAAGCCTATATATTATGGACAAATAACCAAGTTAGGTGCAGAATCATGAGTCCCTATAGCTAGCTCGCTAAAGAGCTGGGAAAAGATGTCTGAAAGTGATCAAAACTTAATGTTTGGTCGTGATTTAAGGAGCTTGTTAGATATTGATTCCGACCAAAAATAAAAGAGGGAGGAGGTAAGAGCTGTTATTGGTGAAACCAGATATCTGATATCTGGCTATAATTTGCTAGTTACTTACGCCAAAGAGAAAAGAAAAATGGACTCAAGCTCATGATCCCAAATGTCAACATTGTCATCATTATCCCACGTATTGACGTCAAGCTAGAATGACATCTGTCCAATGTAATTTAAATTTAAAAAGAGCTAGGCCGAGTGATCTTCACCTTTCAGATCAGCTATCTTTTTCTTTTCTTTTTTAAAGTAGTAGCTGGGGAAAAAGAGTTTCAGCATTCAACTTATAACTCGACAAACTCTCTGTCGGAGTATTATACAATTACCAAGACAAGAGGATTATTATTGAATTAGCATATAATTTCGTTTTTGGAGTACCGCGCCCCCCCTAAAGTTTAATCTTCGTATCAGTATGGAGTTTTTTGAGGAATATTGCTACCTACGTAACTTTTATGCAAGCTTTTTATAAACATATGGTTTTCACCAAGAAAAAGTAAGTTTTTCATCTTTTTTTAGGGTGGAGTTCACTTTTTTATTAAGGATCTGCACAAAACTTGTTAATTTGGAGCTTGTATGTTTTATTTCTAGAAGGTCTTAGGAGAAAGAAATAGAAGTTTCGAAAACACCATGTATTTGGTTAAAAAGTGTTAAGAACGACATATACGAAGAAAAAGAAAAAAAGAAAAACGAAATCAATCACACATGAACACAATATTTATGTGATTCGCCAACGTACCTATGTCCATGAAACTGTAGAAGATTATATTCTCTTGAAAGTTGAATCTACTATGTGGTAATACAATATTCGGCCGTACAGAAATACAATATATGTATGTGTGTGTATTGTGACAAAACCCTAATTAGGGTAATCTAAACCCTAATTATGGGTCAGGTCGTACCGGTTGAAGAGCTAAACCGGGTAAAAAAATACTCAAGTTTGTGCTCCATGACCCAAGTCTTATTGAAAATTCACTAAAAAATTGTACCAAATTCTTGTTGGGTTGGATCATCAAATCGGCCTGCCACAAAATAAAACCAATTAAATTCCACACAAGAAACCTAACAAAAAGAAAAGAGAACAGCTACATATACAAATGGATTACATAAAAATAAATTTACAAAGTGACGGGACTTTATGTGATCCGTTAAATTTACTTTATGATAAAAATAATTTTACATCTAACGTACCACTTCAAGCCACATCACTTTATAGATTTTATTTTATGTAATTCATTTGTGACTAAAGTATTTATAAAAAAAAATTACAAAAGTTCCTTCATCTAAACTGATTGATTCGAGCATAACATCATTGAAGACATTTTGTTAGGGTTATACTCAGCATCGCTCTTCTCCACCTAAAAGATCGATGCAAAATGGTTTATCGCCATCGTGTGCGTGGCTCATAAATTATAAGATATTCTTGTTAATAAATGAACTTCTACTGATCATCAGCATAGTTCTGTGCAGGCAAACTTGCCAATACCTTCTAGCTAGCTAGCTAATCCCCTGGCCTGCAACTTAGACCTAAAATTGTACCTCCATTATAGGACGAAATTAACAAACTTCTACCCTCTAGTACGTACCCGAGATTGAGTATGGTTAAGTAGTGATTAAAATATTATTTTCTAGAATGATTTTGAGACTTTAAATTATAATATTGACTAATATTCTTTTTAGAATACATGTTACATAGGACTTTTTAGATTGTGTATTACAGAAATGCAAAACGTACAATATCTGATCTATATATTAAGAAACCGCAATCATGAGCTGTTGAGCAGATGGACATCCAAATATTACGCAACTACATTATTGTCATAAGATACCTTCCAAATTACAACACGTACAGACGTGTTCGAGTCATGTGAGATCTATCGCTAGACGATGAGGAAAAAGGGTCCCATCAAGATATATGGCAACCGAATTATTATGGCAGAGTACTACCCTAATTATTTAATTACTGGCTGCGATGAAATGGCAATCAGATGCATGAAAGTTACTGATCTACAGTCTGCATGCATGCATGCAAGCAAGCATTTTCGAAGTTCTTTGCTTGTTTTTACTGAGGAGACTGTTCTATGATCGATATTTTAATTAGGAGTTAAACTTTGTACGAAATTTCTTCTGCAATGATAGAGATAGCGGTCTAATTCCGGAATCCGGTGCCTTCTCTTCTAACAGCTTGTTATTGAAAACAAGAGGCTTCGTTAGTAAAGTGTGGGGGAAACGGTGTGTAGCATCAAAGCTACTTCCCGACAATAATTGCAACACCTAAGGAAAAATATTAAATAAAAGACAGACATCTCTGGATTCCTTGTTTTAAAGCAAGCATGTTTTTAACCCAAAATAATGACAGAAATGCACAATGTCAACACGTACAGTGGCTCAATAATATTTATATATATACTTTGTTTATCTATATATATAAAAGTTCCCGATCACACGTACGTGATGCATGCAGTACTACTCAATCACAAGCGTACATTTCCGTGATTGCAGTAATCAGTAGACCCCAGTGATGCCAATTCTACATGATGACAAATGTCATCATATAAGTGGATGAGAGAATCATTATTAACGTACAGTACAGGTCCTAAAACTTATAAACGTTTAATTAACATTAATAAAGAAATTATATGAGAAACATATAGGTGCTGGAGTCAAGATACTGCCATAAACAATTTGGAAACAAAATCGGATTTGGTTGGAGACTTGGGGTTTATACTAGTTTATAAGTAGCCTTACTGTTTGGGAATTTGGAGCCACAGTTTCCAAAAAAGAGGATTTTGTTTGGCATTTTGCGTCGAATATTCCCCTAGAATTTAGAAAATATATATTTATGATTTGGACATTTGTTGTGCACAGCTTGATTTCATTCATATTATTGTTGAATTTTCACTCAAAGCTAATGAGTATGATTTTTTTTGTTTTTGTTTTTTTGTTTCCTTTTTCAAAATGATCTCATGCATGGCCTGATCTCTAGCTAACACTTATATGGGGGAAAATAAAGAAGAAGAAAAAAAAAAAGAAAGACGACGGCATTCAGTTCTTCTGGCTTACCCATTATCCGTATCTTGAAAAAGCAAAGAGTTCCATTTTCAAGTTTTGGGATTGGGAGAATCTTTCTCATTCCCTCCCCTTCTCACTTTATAGTGAAAAAGCTTGAAAGAGAACCCAGAGAGGCCACCGAAAAGCATGGACACCTTATCATGAAAGCAAGAAAAATAATCCACCCGATCTGACGGGCCAACACACACGCACATACATACACATGCACAGTGACAGTACCCCCACCCACACGCTTATATATACAATTAGGGCAAAAAGTCCTTTTAAATGACTTTTGATAAATACATGAAATAGATACTAAGACGTTTATTATCGATATGATCATGATCTGTGTAAGTTTTTTTCAACTAATTACCATTGTAAAAAGATTTTACAAAAATAAATTTATAAATTGATATGATTTTATATGATACATTATATGTATTTTACATATAATAAAAATAATTTTACAGTCTTATAACGTACTACATCAATTAATTCTGTCAGTTTATAAATTTATTTTTTATGCTCTTTATGATTAAAGCGTTTCTTTAATAATAAATATTATTAAACATATTTTACGTGTCTATCTTGAATTGCAGTGTCGTCTCCTAGTGTTTTTGTTTCACTATTCCCCATTTCAATCTCTCTCTCTTTTATCACTTACTTTTATCTCTTTATATGTGCGCCTTTTTCTTCCTTGTTTAAACATGGGAAATCCCAAGTCAACCTCACCTCATCATTTGGTCTTGGTTCTTTACAAGCTAGGCACCACCTCATTTCCCACTTTCTTTGATGATCGCTTTTAAAATCTCTCACCCTTCTCTCTATATAATTACTGCACTCTATCATCCAGTCCCTCCACCATGGGAAGCATGAAGGTGCACCAGTTCGCACGTGGATCATTCTGGGATCACCACGAACCCTCCCTCACGCTTGGCTGCAAGCGCTTACGCCCTCTTGCTCCCAAGCTGGCTAACACCGACAACACTCCTACTTCTACTCTCCCCGCAGCTTTCGATCTCAAGAGTTTCATCAAACCTGAAAGTGGCCCCAGAAAACTCGGATCCTCTGACGACAAACGAGATTCACCCGCCCAGGTGCTCCACCCAATCATCCATTTTTATACATATATTTTTTATATATAATCCGCACAGTGCGTACGTTAAGTACGTGTACCAAGCTGTAGTTCTACGAATGATTTCACAAAACATCACATTCCTTGTCGAAAAGAGAGAGTGTAGTTTGATTATTGGTTCATGCATGCTTATATTCTTGTAACTGCTACTTTTGACTGAAAAGGACAATCATGGACTTGGGTGCCTGCCTTGCTACCCTGCCACCTAGTCCAAGTAGAATAGTCCAAATATGCAGTAAAATAATGGTAGAATCAATAGATAAGGTTAGAGCAATAATGATTGTTGAAATATTGGCTCAAAAAATGAACGCGCAGGTGGAAACGCACCCAGGAGGGACGCGATGGAACCCAACACAAGAACAGATAGGGATATTGGAGATGCTGTATAAGGGTGGAATGCGCACTCCCAATGCGCAACAGATAGAACAAATCACAGCACAGCTTGGGAAGTATGGGAAGATCGAAGGGAAGAATGTGTTTTATTGGTTCCAAAATCACAAAGCTCGCGAGAGGCAGAAGCAGAAGCGCAACAGTCTTGGTCTTGGGCATTGTCCCAGAACACCTGCCCCCATTACCACTATGATCACTTTGGAGACCAGGGTATGCATATATAATCTTCAACTTCAGTTTCTTAAAAAACAAGCTGTGATCATCATCAGAAAAGGTTTTTTATAGACAAACTTGAATGTATATTGCAGGGATCAGAATTGGAAAGAGATCAGGAAGATAGTCCATACAAGAGGAAGTGCAGGAGCTGGGGATTTGAAAGCTTAGAAGAAGAAAGCTGCAGGATATATTGTAAAGAGGAGGGAGATAGAACTCTGGAGCTCTTCCCATTACACCCGGAAGGCAGATGAAGGGGTTTGAAATAAATTAATAATTTTTTATTTCTCTGAGCTTTTTAATTTGTTGATCATCCATGCGCGCACCTTAAGCTTAAACTAGCTGCTTAATTTGATGTACGTGCTTTTCTTTCTTTTTCTTCTTTCTTTTGTTTCGGGAAAGAAGAAAGACAAAGTTGTCTCTTAATTTGTACTCTACTGCGTACTGCCTACCTATGGCTATTATTCCTGACTTGTAACCAAAGCGCTGCTGCTGCTGCTGCTGCTGCTGCTGCTAGTGATCACTTCTTTATTCGAGGGTCTCTTCCTGGTGGGTGTGACTGTGAGCCTTTCTCTTTTGACTACAGCAACATGAATCTTTTAGGTTAAAAGTAGAAACCCTAAGGACACTGAAGTCCACGCACTAACGTCTCGATCTTTAAGCCCTATATACCCTTTCATGTTTTTTTGAAAGTTTGAAAAGGGTTCATATCTTCGATCGAACGATCCCACTCTGCCTTAAAAATAAAATATGATATATTTTCTCCACTTAATAAGACTTTTGATAAAGTAGCACATCAACTATCAGATTCTTGCATTTCTTTTCATATTTGCATGATTGACATGGAAATTGTATTATTGTAAGTAGTTAACAGCTTGTGTTGGTGGGGACACTTAGCAGAAGATTTGGGAGGGAACTATATTGACAATTTATTAACGAAATTTGAATTGTATATTTGTTTAGGAAGGCTTTAACCAGGAGGTTTTGTAAAAGTAAATTCATTAAAGATTATAAAGTTAAAGCAGATCTAACATATCATATGAATCCACATCAAATTGCGAATTTTTTTGTGAATTATAACTATTGAACATGCTTACACAAATAAAGTGCTTCACCAGGAAATTGATTAAGTACAATTACTGGCCTATATAACAATGCTGGTTGACCTCATCAAAACTTGTCTTTAGTGGCTTGAAACATGAACAGCTGGCAGGTGCTCTGCAACTTCCATCCAGGATGCCACTGATGTTTGGTTTACGCTGAAAGTAATATATATACATGTCAATGATGTCAATGTCATGCATGAAAAACCTCTAACTAGAAAAATTAAAACCTTCCCAACCCACAAAATCCTTAGTGCAAAACATAAAAATTTACCCAATTATTAACACGTTCTTAGGGGAAATTATCATTTTGGCACCACATGAAGAGAAGATGCAGTCCGTTGAATCAGTAAGCCTTGTAGAGATACTTAAATTGAGAATGTCGAGAGATGAAAGTGATCAAATTTTACTGAAATGATTATTAGTCAAATTTAGTTTCAGTAAGTATAGAGGACACAAGATGAGTATCAGATTGAGCAATACATTATATTTTCACAAGGCTCTAATCTAGTTCTTTCTACAAGTAATTCAATTTCTAGGATTTCAAATCAACATGTTGAAGATGAAGGTTTGGCATTCCTTGAGCATTACATTATATGCTGAAGGCTCACCAAAATTATTAGGCACATAATAATAAGTTATTCAAAGGCAAATCTCAACACTAGAATGGATGATTTATCGTTGTCCAATCACTCAATAAACATACAGCAATATATCAGTAATATATATTCCCATAATATTCTAGCTACTATATATATTTAACAATATATTTGGTGATTGACCATTTCAATTTAACAAATATCTAATACTTTTCACTATCTATTTATCTCCCTTTTAAGTATCCATATAATATCTTGCCATGGTCTCACTTTTAGTGAAACCAAGGAAAATCACCTTCTAGCAAAGCTCCGAACCCCCTCCACCCAGTGAAGACGAGGGGTCAGTAAACTTTAGAGAGAAAAAGAAATAGAAGAGAGAAAAAGAGAAGCCCCAGCGGCTTTTTAATGTATATTGTTTGTTGTTTGTTTTTCTTTCCTAATTTTTTCTCTAGTTTTCCCCCTTTGGCGCCGATCCTCCCCGATTTATTGCCTTCCAGTAACCTCCGACCAACATGCGACGCCGGTTTAGCCTCTCTGGTTGCCGATCTACCTGCTTGTGGAAGTAATATGCTCAATCTGCTCAGCGCGTTTGACGCACACGCCGCCCAAGTCGTGTGGGTTTTTCACTCGTTGTTGAGTACTAGAGCAGCTTTGACGGCCACGCACGGCTCTGTTGGCTTCAGAGGCCTTAGATCCTTCAAATCTGCTCGACCATCCACCTCCTCAGGTGGCACGTGTCCTACACGCGCTGCCACCGCCTTTGTTGTGCTGTTGCCACCGACTTGGCTTGGATTTCGGCTGCTATTCTATGTTACTGCTTTCCCTAATCAATAATCTTGTAAGAGAGATCATGGACCTCTCCAAAAATCAACTCCAAACAATATGTGACAGTACTCCCGCCACCTTCACCGCTTCTAGCAGAGGAACCGGTAGTTCCATTGTTTGCTTTTTTGCGAACACATTTCCATCTTTCTATAAGACAGCGTCCTATTATAGGACAGGGGTAGGGACCAAGAAATTGATCCCAAATAAACCCCACCGCCTCCTTTGGGTTTATTTGCACTGTTTTCTATTACTTTGGGGCGATTGTTGGGGAACTCCACCCCCTCTTTATGTATCACATTTCCTGTTTATGTTTCATGAAATTATCTTGCTTAAAAAAAAATTAAAAGGTTGACAAATACATACTTGGAATCTTTGGAAAATGAAATTATGTAAAGTAAATATGTACTCTTAATTCCTAACTGAAATTGGTCATGCCGAAGAATCAACCATGCAAGGTTTTTCTTAGCCATCAATTAACCAATTAGCAAAAGAATTTCCACCCAAATTTTTCTGCAAACTGGGAAGAAATTGATTTCAAGGTAGAACCCTTTATCTAGGGGTGAAAGAATTTTGGTAGACCAGACCAAAAATCATGTTGGTCAGTCTTGATCCATGATGTATGAGGAATTCAGTTTCTGTTCCGATCCCAGGGTGTAGTTTTTTTTTTACAAGATCAGATTGAATCGGACCAATATGTTTACATAAAAATTTAAATTTTTTTTTATATATAATATATTATTTTATATAGTAGTTGTACAAGTTAGTTATGTAATGTTCATCTGATTTATCACCATTAACCATATAAATGTAAAATAATATATGCTATCCATTAACTAATATATCATAGGATAATATATGTTATCATATGTAATACCACTACAACAGAAGAGACCATTTGCAGCATTTACATTCGTTGGAATTAGTCCCCCAAAACGCTGGAAATATTGATTTTGGACGATTATAGATTCGACGCATATTGGATGCGAAATAAAAGTCCGAACTGCTCAAACTCGCCCGTTTGAGATTATCGCAGGAAAACATCATTTATTGCGGCGATTTTTACTCCTCGCAAATAAGAATTTAGGCGCTGGAAAAAAGCCCTCCACCAGCTGCCGTTGCGTTGCAAATACTTGGAAAATTGCTGGCAAAAACTTTTTCCGGCGCTTATATATCGTCGTAAATACCCATAATATCGCAACAAAAAGAAAGTATTTCCGACGATTTTTCAGTTATCATCGGCAGAATACATCCCAACGAGTTATTGTCGCTAGAATGACTTATTTGCGGCGACACCATATAACCGCAAATGATTTTAATGCACGAAAAAACTATTTCCGGTGAATAAAACTCGCCGGAAAAGGTTTTAACCAAATTTTTAAAAAAAAAAAATGACTGGTAGCAGAATTTTACCTTGCAGATTACTTTATAGTTCTTTTGACATTCTGAAAAATGATCCATACTCCTAATATGACCATATTATGATCTCCTTAACTCAAATGAAAGGACTATAGTATATGCTTAGGAATAAAAAGGACTAAAACCAAAAAATCCAGATAAACCAAGCTTGAGAATGAAAATTGTATAAAATGACACAAAAATAAATTATCATCCATAATTGAAACTATTATAGGGGCAAAGCAATCCTGAAATACAAAGACAATCATCTCAAACTAAATGTAGCACAGCTTTCCACTCATTTTCAAGCATATGAAGAATGCTTCATTTGTCACCCCCATGTGCAAGCATTACATATGTGATTTCTAAAAGCTTAAACCTAAATACATTAAGTTCAATAGCTTCTTTGAAATTGGGAAGCACCTGCACCAATATAGCACCAAGCATTACAGATGTTACTAAGAAACTTACTATTTTCACAATTGAAAAAAAAAAAAAAGTAGAGAGGAAAGTTTCATATTACCTAGTAATTGGAAGGTTTCGGAATCTATATATAACTCAACCTGTAGCCAGAAAAGTCTAGCTTGTTAGACTGCAATGTGGATATAAAAACTCTAGTAGATGCAAATAGTGAGGAAATCCAAGTGTCCCTGGATCGAGACACGATTCAAAAACAAATATGCGATGTCATAATTTAATTCAACATCTTGGAAAAAGCCTAACAAATTGTACAGAGCTAGCTGCTTGCACCCATGAAACAACCACTGCTATGAACTTATAACAGCTTATAATTGAGAGTAGGAGTACAAGTTAAGTTGTCTCTGCCAGCATATATGTATATATCATATTTAGCATTCTCCAAATTATAAGAATGACCTAACAATATCCAATGGCATATATAGTTTCTTATCTCACACATTATTAATCTAAATATGCCAAAAAGTGTTTAGTGATATGTCTCTTCTGACATATATAGGACACACCAAAGAGCATAACAATATTTGCCATGCTAGAGAGACAAACGCGAGTGACATACAGTCTCCAACAAAACCACAACACATTTAGCAGCAAATAGTTTGTTTTCACCAGATGATCATCACCAACAATATATTTATGAGTTTATGTAGCATTTTACAATCTCTTTTTGGAAAATTTATTTGCATGGTTTTTCCTAGCTAGCTTAATTACTTTTTCTTTCAAACCAACGTAACTAGCAGCAGGATGCTACTTTCCACAGACAGCTATTATATATTATTATTCACATATAAATTAAACGTCCCAATTAGTTAAAAGCACAATAGATTGAAGAACCAAATGAGGTGGTTATGCTTTTCTCAACAAAACACTACATCTCAATCTTCTTCCCATATTGATACCTTCTTTGGTTAGCATTGAATCAGCCATGCCATTGTCCAATTCTACATAAACCTGTAGATTGAGGTGGTTATGACCTTCTCTAATTCCTATTGTGCCAATTTATTTGTTCAATTAATTGAAAGTGCATTTCAAGTAAACAATAAATGAAATAAGTTAAAGTAAAATAAAAGCTTGCAGTAAATCAACCTAAAGCAATTTTATTTAAACAATTAAACTAATGCAAACACAAGTCCCATGAAATTCTAGAAAGCATCAGAACAAATTGACATAAATTTGTAATTCATTCTTACTTATCCAGCAAGATTTATATGGACTAAAAAATAGTTATATGGCTAAGTTCACAGCCATAAAAGCCCTATTTTGTAATTTACCCTAATATCAAACCAAAGCCTCACAAAGTAAGATAATTGAATAAAACATTCAAATCCAAACAATTCCAAACAATTGACTTTCAATCTGTAATTACTATCTAACCATTCAATTCCTACACCAGCTAGCAACATTGGCCACATTTGTAAATTCTACCATGGCTGGTGAATGATCACCATATTTTATTGATTTATCAACGAAGTATTGTTAGTTCCAACAGCCAAAATGCATATGAGATTAGTAAAATTAGAATTGAAATATGAGGTCTTCTATTTCAAGAGTATAAAGTAAATCTAGAACAACTTATTAAAAGAACAAAAAAAAAAAAAAAAAATTACAACAGACCAAGTGAAGACCTCTCCGAGGGAGGTGAGCCGACAGAATGTAGTCCTCCAAGCTCATTCCACAAATCTACCCTGTTTGTGGTCATTAGGTTCTCTTGTAGTTAGCTAAAACGTCGTAAATAATCAAAATATAATTAAACTTATTATATATAAAGTAGCATCATACCACAATTATGATTCATGGATGATTGATATATATATTGCCCCCGGAGGGGTTGAGATTGCAGTGATTCTACAAGCAGATTGACAGCCATATTGCTTTATTCAATGGAGAGCTAGCTCTTCAAAAACCATTGGAAGAGTAACCCTCCCTGCACTTGATGCACCATAGATTGACAGGCTCTTAGAGGAGGACTCTAGGTTGTGATTCAAACAAGATGCAAAGGTAATTAATTGGCCACTTTATGCCAATCACTATCAATATTAGGAAGATCACCCTTAATAAAACACCAGTCATGAGATGGAGAAAGGAACAAACAATAATTAATTGTCACAACTTATATTGCATTCTTTTTCTTTTTCTTTTTCTTCTGCATCTTCTGATGTTATGTTATATTGTTCCACTAGAAATTTTCTATCATACACTACTGGAAAACATTACTGGAAACTCACAGGTTATATTTGGATTAGGAAATTTGAAATTCAAATCTAAGTTACACGAGTTTTAGGTGACCCATAATGTCTGATGTTATCATTGTTACTATTGAACACCAAGAGTTAAAATTATAGAAGTTCAATGGTGCAAAAACCATGTACTAGGTAATTAAAAGTGGGTGATATCAATTCGTTGTGGTTATTAGCTTGAGAATGCCAATAAGCTTGAACATCTTCTATGAATTATAACATAAATGTACACATTTCAACAACACGTCTTTTGGTTAGTCAAAGAATGGTGGAAAGAAAAGTGTAGCTCACTGAGTGTGTACTCCAAGCACTAAAAGCCACTAAAAGCAGTGCCTTGCCCTGAACTGTAAGTCACTAAAAGCCAAAAAGAAAACTACGAACATTTTCAAAAGGCAACTCTGCTTAGATAGGAAAAATCATACTCAACGCCAAAATCTTGCCCTAATCTAATACCCACATCAACACGTACAAAAAATCCCGAGATACAAATGAATCTTGTGCAAGAAAGGGCATGATTTTAGATTCAAACATCTAGAAATTAGTCTACAAACAAAAAGGCCAATAATTCGAAATCAGGGAAAACAAAAGCAGAGGGTTGCTCTGTTCTGGATTGGATTACGGCGTTGAAGGGGAGGCAGTGGAGCATGGGGGTGGCCTTACGGCCGTGTGGAGGGCTAACTTGCAGTGGTGCTACGCAGTGGAGGAAGGCGGCGCAGGGCTTGTACGAGGAGCTTGAGCGAGATTCATGAGGGGGAGAGTAGATCGACGGTGAGAGAAAGGGAGAGCTTCGGTGGAGGGGCTGGTGACCGTTGGGAGGTAGCTACGCCGGCAGCTGTAGGTGGTGCTGCGGCTGAGGACGCGGCGACACTGGGAACCAGAGGGAGAAAGAACTTCGAGGGTGAAGAGAAAGGGAGATATACGGGAGAGAGAGAAGCAGTGAGGGAGGGGCCTGGCTGGGTTGGTCGCCGACGGTGGAGGTGGAAGGTGATAGTGGGTAGACGGCGGCGTGCAGTGACGTGGCAGCTGCGTGGAGGTGAGTAGACATCGGGGGAGAGAAGGAGAACGGCACTGGGGGAAAGAGAGAGGGAAGGAAAAAAAGTGAGGGAAATGCTTCTAATTAGCGCCGAGTGATTAAAATTGACCTTTTTTTCGACTAAATTTGCATCACCCAACAATCGCTGCAAATACTCTTCATGCGACAATTTTTAAAGTTCAGAATCGCTGCAAAATACTACTTTTACAATTGCATCGATTAACAAATGGTTGGAATAATTCTTTTTAATGTTCCGACAAATTTTTTCGTTGTAAAAAGTTAAATTCGTTGCAAAAAGACCAATTAATCATTTTCGGCTAATATGTCCGTCACAAAAAGTAGAAAAATTGCCGCAAAAGACCAGTTTTAAAATTTTATGTAAAAAGGCTGCGACGATGTAAAAATCGCCGCAATTAATTACTTTTTGCGACGATTTTATTTTCAATAGACATAAAATCGCCGCAAAAAGCCTTATTTCTTGTAATGTACATACTTTACTATTTATACCTAATTAAATTAATTAGGTAATTTTTTTTAATATACATAAGTTTCAAGTAAACATGAATAATCTATGGACAATGAAATTATTTAATATTCATGAACCATATATAAAATGTTAGAATTTTAATATAAGTCATTATGAATGCTAAAGTACTACGCTAGTAACTATTAACATCATAAATATAATTATAATTAATTATTTTTTAATAAGTTAGTTACATAATCTACATTAAAGAGCTCACTTAATTTTAATTTTACTAATTTAATTAAATTTTTTTTGTATTAATTTATCTACCAATTAAAAGAAAAAAGGAAAAAAATACTCATGTACCGAATTGGACCGACCAAACAGATAGCTAAACAGTCCATTCCGATCCAACAAAAAGAGTGGACCGAAATTTTCGATCTATAACCCTCCCAGACCGAACCAGATCGATTACACCCCTACCTTTATATATCCACTTAATCTTTCTGAACATCCTCCTAGAAAGACTAATAGAAAAGGGAGAAAAATATTTGATATATACTTTAATTTCATGGGCAAAAACTTGTCCTACTAAAATGCAAATCCATGAATGGGAGCAACCATGACCAGTTTTTTAAAATTTAAAAAGCATTAGATAAAAGCACTGACATAAGAGAGCATGCCAAATTTATAAAATGACTTGATAACATCTGTAAGGTAAGTAGAATATACTTCCAAGCTCAAGCAACAAAATGGAGAGGTCATCATTATCAACCAGTATAAGATAAAGGTATTGTTCAATCATATAAGATAGATTGGCTTCCTTGTTGTCCTCTCCATGAGGGCTAATCCACATTCTTTGGATCAAAAGTGTGCTCTATTTACCTTATGATAAAAGGGAAATTATGCTGTTTAAATACTCTTACTACACTTGATTGAATAAGGTTTATTTATAAAAATGGTATTTAGCACACAATGAATTTGAGTTGGGCTATTGTTATGTATAAAAGTTGTTGACCCATTAAAGAGACAGAATTAGACTCAGTTTTGTGGACTTAAACAAATGTGGGCTTAACTCTTACTTGTATATTGCAGAATATGGCCCACGAAGGCTAACCTAAAGAAATGAGGAAACTACTAGACACTGGCACCAGGGGGGAGAGAGAAGAAACGAAGAAAGGCAAAACGGTTACGGGAGCATGATGGATGAAGGAGAATAAGTGGCACACTGAGAGAGAGAAGTTGGAGATGGGTATAAAGAGGGGCAGAAATACCAGAGAAAGGGGATCGCTAAGGGACAGAAATCTGTTGTTCTGTTTTACATTTTGTAACAAACCATTGAAAGTTTTTAGGCTTTTTCTTGAGTTGATTTTTCACATTCACAATGGGAAAAATCGACTAAGTTTGAAGCTTAGGTTGCGGTAAAAGCCTCAATGGTGTTGAGAATCAGATTCTAAAAATTGGGAGTTTGAAAGATTTGCTTGCTCTTGTTCTGTTGTTGAAATAAGACACAACAGAACTTTGAATTAATCAAGGTTTCTTTCAGTCAAATGTTAAAGTCAAATCTAGTTGTAGCTACAGTGAGGAAGTTTTCTAAGTTTTGGTACAAAGAACTCTAAACGTGTATTTCCAAATTTACAAGTTATTAACATCTTGATTGAATTAGTAAGATGAGAGGTATCCAAAAATTCTTGTCAAATGTTGAATCAAAGGAAGGTAATACCCCGCAACTCAAGTGTTTGTTAGATTGTCTCTATATTAATTGTTGCTTTTAAATCCTGAAAGTTTTCATGACCTAAAGTTAGAAAAATCAAGTATTACAATTGTTTCACTCAGTATATTCCGTTCCCGAGTGACCAGAGGAGCTCCACCGAAATAATACCCCATCTCAATTTGGGGTCGTGATACACGCACTCAAAATCCTTTCTCAAATGAAAACCCAGTTTTCAAATATACACATGAACATGAATGCAATTATGAGAAAACTCAATTTTCATTTACAAACATGAACATGCGTAAAAATATACAATGTACCAAAAACAACACAAATATCCAATAGCCAACAAAATCCCGCATAAACCAAACACACAACAACTTCATCCTCCAATCCAACCCCCCTTACTTCTCGGACTCAGTCCTGCACAACTAACCAATTCACAGTAAAATATGAGTTAATGTAAAAATACATTTAAATTTCAAAAATTATTTGAAAAAAACTTCCAATGTTATAATATAATTTTCGAAGGATCACGAAGGTGCAAGAGGTGGCGACACAGTAACCAAACGGTGCAAAATGCACTATGGTCGTGGGTCTCAAAAGCTAGATTTTGAATGGGGACAAATGAAGACTTGAGATTACTAAAGAATAGCTTAGACGTGTCGGTGAAGCTAATGGTAGTGGTGGTTGGCCATGGGTTATAACACCCCGTATTTTAGTGTATTTTTAATGAAGGATTATTTTAATTAATTTAAGGATTTATTCTCTTGTTTTAAAATTAAGAGAGTTTTGAAATATTATTTTATAATATTTTAAGTTGTGAATTTTTTTTTTTTAATGTGTTTTCTTATTTTTAATTGCTATTTTGCATTTCAAGTACTCTTTAATTTAAATTAGTTGTATATGCGTTTTAAAATTAGTATTGTTTTATTTAAGTCTTTCACTGCATTTGAATTATTTTATTTAGCTTGCAGTTTTAAAATCTTTTTCGTTGGATCACTTTTGTGACTCTCAGATGTAAGGGTTGGACCTCATTTCTTTTCCCCTATCTTTTCTTTTTCTCTTCTTTTTCTTTTCTTTCTTTTTTTCTCTCCTTTTTCCTTTGGTTCCTCTTTCTCCCGCTCGAACTCTCTCTCTCCTCTCTCCCATGCATTTCGGCTCCTCAGCCCCAGCACCGCCGCCGGTCGTCCGTGGCCCTCACCACCGGCGACCTCACCCCATCATTTTCAAACCGTCCCGTGCCGCCGTGAGCCGCCACGCACAGCTTGAAGCCGCGCGGCCTTATGTGCTCCAGCGTCGCCGTCGCTCCACCTCCGGCTACTATTTCTTCACCACTTCATCACCAGCCCCTTGCCGTCCTAACCCACCTAATTTCGGCTCCGATCCGTCGCCGGAGCCACCTCCACGAGCTCATCTCCATTTCGGCCGCCACCCACGGCCAACCATCACTTCCACTAGCTTCACCACGTTCCATAGGTCCTACCCTACCGTTCCCTAGTCTTCGTTTAACCCTGTGTAAATTTGGGTATACTGTGTATTTCGGCCATAGTGTTTTTACATTGTGGAGTTGCTGTTTTGGCACTTCCAGCTCTCCCGTGATCCTCTGAAAATTATTATATAGAACTGTAAGTATTTTTCCAAACATCTTTTAAGATTTTAATATATTTTTGCGCCAACTCATTTATTATTACTGTGATTGGTTGGTTGTGCCGGACTGAGTCCGAGGAGTTTTGGGGTCTGATGGATTGGAGGTTGGAGTTGTGTTTGGTTATTGGAATTGGTTATTGGATCTTGTTGTTGGTCTGGTACATTGCATGTACACGTACGTTCATATTTGTAAATTGAAAACTAAATTTTCGTGTAATTGCATTCATGTTCATGTATTTATGAAAAATTAGGTTTTTATGTGATTTAAAGGAAAAAAGACTGTAGGGATGGTGGTAAGCAGGGATGGTGGTATAGTCCCGCCTGCGATTCCCGCCTACAGTGTACGCGTAGGGATGGTGGTAAGCAGGGATGGTGGTGTAGTCCAGCCTGTGATTCCCACCTACGGTGCACGCGATAGGGATGGTGGTAGAGTCCTGCCTGCGATTCCAGCCTACAGTGCTCTAATGGATACCCCTTGTGTGGAAAGGAACTGTAGGGATGGTGGTAAGCAGGGATAGTGGTGTAGTCCAGCCTATGATTCCCGCTTACGGTGCATTCGGTAGGAATGGTGGTAAGCAGGGATGGTGGTAGAGTCCCGCCTGTGATTCTCGCCTACAGTGTCCTATACATGTTTTTATGCGAATCTTTTTCTGGAAAAATGACGGATTATGTTTTTGGGCCAAAATAGGATTTTAGTGTATGTTGGAAAATATTCATTTTCAGGAAAAAATGATATTTTGGATCTGGTACATAGTACATCATATGCATGCATGGTTAATAGCATGAATGTATTTTGATCTTAGAGATTGTTTGGATTATAACTTACCTGCGGTACCATTTTAGGTACTGTAGATTTTGGAGCAGGTGAGGTTGTGGAGCTTGTGGGATCGGCTCCTTAGGAGAGGTGACATGTGGTTATTGTCAATTTGGATTATGGAATTTATTTATTGCTTGTTTATGTATTTGGCTTTTGCTGTAATTTCGGATATTTATTTTGAATAATTTTTGTATTAAATAAAATTCTGGTACTTAGTAGACTTATTTATTTTAACCACTGTAACTCTTTGGTGCTCTGGTTGCACATTGCACACACTTGAGCACTTATCGTTGGGATGTGTGACCCGTGTTGTCATCATCCTGATGTCACGACTCTTGTGTTGTTTTGTACGTGGGAGTCGGGGCGTCACATGGGTGGTGGCGTAGACGACGTTTAAAGGCTAAAAATACCCAAATCAGAAATCAAGATAGAGGAGCTTCACCGGCGGCGGATCGGAGCAGAAGATGGGTGGGTTAGGTAGCTGGGAGGTTGTCGGTGATGTGGTGAAAAGATGGTGGCCGGTGGTGACGCGACGGTGGCGTTGGAACACGATGGGTGCCGCGGCTTGAGGCTGTGCATGGAGGGTTAACGGCGGCGCGGGAGGGGCTGAAATTGGATAGGTGAGGTCGCCAGCTTGAGGGGAAGAGAAGGAGAGGGGCGGTGGCTGACACGGACAGCGCATGGCGATGCTACAGGCTGACGAAAAATCAGATGAGAGAGAGGAAGAGGGAAGTGCGCGCAGGAGGAAGGAGGAAATGCAGGGGAAAAGAAAGAAAGAAAAGAAAAAGGGAAAAAAAGAAATGAGGAAAAAGAAAAAGTAAGGAAAAGAAATGAGGTCCAGTCCTCACAACTTGGGTCACAAAATTGATCTAACGAAAATGATTTCAAAACAATAATTTAAATAAAACTAATTCAAACATAGGAGTAAGTAAGATAAAATAATAAAATTCAACAACACAATAATTTTAAAGCCCATTAACAAACTAATTTAAATTAAAGAGCAATTTAAATGCAAAACAATAATTAATATTAAGAAAGCATATCAAAATAAATCTCACAACTTAAAAATCTTAAAAATAAACCAACGAGAAACCCGATAAATTTAAAATAAGAGAACCAATATATTAAATTAATTAAAATACCACTTCAATTGAAATACACTAAAATATAGGGTATCACAGATAATGATTAAATAATGATCAGAAGAAAAAATTAAAAAACATTTTGCATTTGAGTAATGCTGGGGAAAGAAATTATAAGAAGTTTTGAGAATGAGTAGTACTATGCATCAATACTATTCATCCCACACCCCACACTTAATGTAGATCTTTCCCCCCTCAAAATGCACGGTTAGAAGACCTACCCAGCCATTTATTTCAAATTTCAACCCATTCGAATTGCAAGCCCACCCCTCCTCTGCCCAGCACCCCGCGTCGTTGTCACCCCACCGTCTGCCTAGCGCCACCATTCACTACCATTCCCTCCATCCATGTCCAAACTGAGAAGAAAGTTACAGTCGACCAGTCACCAACAACCTACAATCAAAACAAAAGCACCTCTCAGGACAGCACCACACCCTTCTCCACAAACAATTTCCTCCCCTGCACTCCACCCCTTGCACTGCCCATCATGGTCGTATCGCCCAACACGAAGCCCAACAACCCCACAAGACACCAATGCAACCTCTATTCTTGTACCACAAAAACAAAGCACAACACTTCCACCAAGCACGAGAAACCAAAAAGCCACAACCGTTCGTTGCTTCTCCACGACAACAACCTCTCTCCTCCACCACATGATGCTCCTTTAAGCAAACCTATAGCCACCGTCACGCCAACAACTCTACCACGAACAGTATAGAGTAGCGACGAACCAACGTGCCCACAGTTGTCATGAACCAGTGAATCTCCATAGTAACTGCCGCAGGGAGCTTCAGTTCTGTTGCACGACATTCCCTCTCTTGGTAGGCCCACGGCGACTCACATCTTTTCCTCTTCTCCTTGCTTCTCGGTATGATAGCACCCATTGGCTTCTCTCTCTCTCTCTCTCTCTCTCTCTTAGTGCTCTGTCACCACGCTTGCCACCGTTGATCTCAACTCAACCACCCACATTGCCCCTGCCTTCTTCCGCACGATGTCTGTTTTTGTTGGGGGAGCTTACAGAAGGCAGGGGGAAGAGTGAAAGAAGAATTTCTAAAGGGAGGGGGAAATCATGCTTTCTTTCTTAGGGGGGATTGAGAGAACCGATTCACTTTAGGGTTCACATGTACGGTGTGGGATGTGGGATGTGGGGTTTTTCACAGTGGCTGATGAGAAGATTTAGTGCAAGTTTGGGGCCTCAGATGAGACATAAAATTCTTATCTAATTTCATTTCATCTCATCTCATCTTATTTCCAAATATAATTCAAATACAAAATTTTTAAACTAATCATTACAACTTTCTCAAACTTTCAAATAAAAAATAAAAAATAATTCCAACTTTTTCAAATCCTCAAACAAAAATAATATTATAAAACTATATTATTATAAAATTTTAACTTTATAATATTTTTTATTCAACTTTTTCTCTCTCTTTTCTCAAAATCTAAAAAATACTAAACTCAAATTATCTTACTACTATTTATCTTACTACTATTCATAAAATTCTCATATCATCTCATTCTCCAAACCAGCTCTTATTTTTTGAGAATATATGAGAAGATTCAAGTGTCCAAACAAGCCCTAAATCTCTTATATAATCATCAGTTTTAAATGATATGGTATTTTGTGATCAATGAGATTATATGTATTCGTACTTTAAAACAATATGCATGATTGCATTATGTTGAATTTAAACCCACGAGAGCCTATTAACTTGGGTCTTTAGTTAGTAAAGTCCAAATCTGGAAACACCTATTGTGTTACCAAGTTAATACACACGGTCCATATAAAACCTTTTCAAGTTATATGGGCCACAGATAAAAAGGCCCAAATAAGTTAAAACATTGAAACCCAACTTGGATTATCAAAGCCCAACCTTGGCTTCACTGTTTCACATTTAGTAGCCTCCAATAGTGCAATTTAGAAATGTAGTACAACACACCAAGGTAAAATATTAAAGGAAAACACTAGTTTATCCCATGAGTTTGATACCTCCATTTGACCGCTCGGTCAAAAAAAAAAAAAAAAAATTTTTATTTAGTGATTAGGGAAGTGATTTTAAATGTATTGATATATTTTTTTATTTTTTAAATATATTTAAATATGTAAAAAATGTAAAATAAAAAAAAAAAAAACTTTTTGCACTGGACGGTAACGCCCGGCGCTCACTTTGGGGCGGCAGAGTAGCCGCGCCCAATACTAAAATGTCTCAAAAAGAAAATGCTCATGACGTGGTCACCATTGACCAAACTAGATACATATATGTGACAACATGCCAATCAAGTCAACCCAAAAAATAAAAAATAAATAAATAATTACAAACCGAAATAATACTTGGGCACCAAATATATATATATTAACGGAATTATGTACAAAAATATGTACAACTCAAAAAAGAATTATAGACTAATAATTTAAGAGAAATGCTATATACAGTTATAAAATTATCAAACTTATAACACTTCTTTTGAGAAAATAGAGATCCATCATTAAAAAATTAATTTTTTCACGTGAGTATCAGATTTCTTTATTTTTTTCAAAATGAATGCACGAGACTTGCACAAGATAAAAATGTAAATATCCACATGATCACTTGGCCTAAATACAACATGCACAACACAGCCCCCAAAACCAAACTGCCAAAAGAAGGAAAATTAAAAAAACAAATAAATCAGCAAATAAAAAGGGTCAATAGTCTACGGATGGAACTCATGAAATTAATTAATTTGTATTGTCTACAGCTGGAACTTCTTTACTTCTTTCCACGTCCTTTGAATTAGCTTCTTGGTTACTACTTTGGCAACACTCTTTATTTGAAAAGAGATGGCACGAAAAGTAGATGACTTCTTCACTTCTTGCTTGCCCTTAAAGCTTTAATCAATGCTTGGGAATCACTTTCATAAATGGCGTTCCGGAAACATAGTTCCTGACCCAGTTGAAGTACCCTCCACAATGCCATACTTTCAGCTAATAATGATTGTCCTACATAGCTCCTGGATGCCCAGAGTGACATAAGAACTTCTCCTTTGTGATCTCTAATAATAATATCAATTCCCAACTTGTCTTTTTGAATCAATAGCTGCATCAAAGTTCACCTTTATCTTTCCCTCATCTGGAGGCTTCCATATCTCACTGCTTCTATCCATAACTTCCCTTACCTGTTCACCTCCTTTAGCTGCCTCTCATGAAATTCCTCTAGGTTTGTCACTGCAGCATGAATGATGAAACACCATCCTTGGACTATCAAACTTACCTTCAAAAATAAACTTGTTCCTTCTCATCCATATTATTCTTAATATTACTATAGATAGTATCTTGACTTCCAATTTGGATCTGTTGAGATTCAAAGTCTTGTAACTCTCAATTATATATTGCCCAGTGACCTTCCAATCTGTGCTCTCCACTCTCACGATTCATGTAAGTCAAAGGTAAGTTATGTAGTTAGACCCATAACGTCTCACGATCAAAAGGTGATCTTATTTGGTTGGGTAAAACCATCAAACATTTTCAAAACAAACAATCTGCTGTCAAACAGCCATGGCCTCCCATCCATCACCTTCTGTTTGTCAGCGTGGGTAGCAAAAATTACTATAAACAAATTGGGTCCTACATCCTGGAACATAGCCAGTTTACTCACCTTCCAGATTTTTGACATTGTTGATACAATTACCACTTTGCCTATAAGCCGATCCATACAAATTTTAACAATCAAGCTTCTTTCCCCCCTTCTTACGTGATTCTTCCATACATTTTCCACTTAATTCAATTGATCATATCTTCTTCAGCCGTCAGACTCAAATTACTCCATAACTCCACCAAATCCTCCATTCCTTTATCTCTATATTCCATCCTTGTAAGTTTGCATTAATATCACCATCCACAAGGAGAGAATGCAATAAAGACTTTGAAACTCCACCACTACTCTCTAGTGAGAAGCCGAGATGAGATTAGATATGATATCAACAATCTAGATAAGAACGTGTACAATGATTGCTTGCCTTGTTTGGATTTAAAAAGTATATCAACTCATTTTATATCATATCATCTAATCATTATAACTTTTTTAAATTTCTAAATAAAATATAATAAACAATTCAATTTTTTCAAATATCAAAACAAAATTAATATTAAAACGTAATATTCTAACAATATGTTATTC
>QEOT01000265.1:476104-494312 GCA_003123785.1 Pterocarya stenoptera
TCTCTAGATGCTTAAAATCATATGTAGATATAATTTAATTCCACTAAGATTAATACATAATAATAATAATAGAATATTTATAGTCATATGAAACATACATAAAACCCATCTTATGGTCTAATCTTAGGGTTGGGTTGTTACACCTTTTGGAGTATAGGTCATGTGGTTAAGGCCTTCTATTAGAGTGTTACAAATGGTATCAGAGCATATCCTAACCAGAAATGTGGGACTTGAGCCGTGTCACCTACGATGAATTGGCCCGACGAGGACGTCGGGAATTTAAGGGGGGTAGATTGTTATGATAAGGATAAAGGAATGTGGTGTATGAGATCTCACATTGCTTGGGAATGAGAAGTTCTTACTCTTTATAAGGTTCCAATGGGGCTCCAATTGTATCATTGATTAACCCTTTTGAAGTATAGACTATGTGGTTTGGGTCTTCAATTAGACCGTTACAAATAGTATCAGAGCCTATCTCAACCAGAATGTGGGACTTGAGCAGTGCCACCTACAATGGATGGGCCCAACGAGGACGTAGAGAATTTAAGGGGGGGAGATTATGATACCCTATATGATAAGTGAGGATAGGTGGTGTATGAGAGATTCCACATTGCTTGGCAAGGAGAAATTATTGCTCTTTATAAGGTTCTAATGGGCCTCCAATTGTATCATTGACTAGTTATTTTAGAGTATATGTTATGTGGTTTGGGCCTTCTATTGGGGCGTTACATTAGCAAGTCTGGTGTTTAGAGTATTATCTCTCTCTCTCTCATATATATATGAGAGAGAGAGAGAGAGAGAGAGAGAGAGAGGGAATATCTTCAAATTGGGCTGGGTGTTTTTGTGTGTTTTACCCCTTCCAATGAGAGGATGACGCATCATTAGTCTATTATTCTTACTGTAGATCGACCTAAAAATTACAAAATTTCTTTGTGAGTCCATTTCTCTCACCAAATCGATCTTAGTCTATACAATTGAGAACAATTAAACATAACATCACAATTCTTCCCGTTCCAATGAAAGGAAACTTTTCACAAAACTAAAAGATTAATCATCTACCTTCTTCCAGATATTAAAATCATTGCAATAACTAAGAAATTAGTTTTTTTTTCCTGTGTGCTGTTTGTATTATTTTCTCGTTCACTGAGCAGAACTAAAAGAAAAAAGTTTCTGACTAAGAATCAGTCAGGGCTTTTACAAGCACATATCAGCAAGAAAATCCCAGCTTTCTCTTGTTCCTTCTGTTCCCAATTCTTTTCCTCGAGCCACAGTCTGCTGTCCAACCCACTCCTTGTCCTAAACATGAAAACAGCGCACCCAGATGTTGGATTGAAGAACTAGTCATGAACATCCCACATCATCTACACGAGCAATTCACCTACAAAGATTGCTGGGTTCCCCCTAAAATTCCACCTGAAAAATCCAAAAAATATTGAAAGGTTTTTCCCCATCTTAGATCTGGCGACGGGTTTGAGGGAGAGATATCTCAGTGGCTTGAGGGTGTATATGCTGTGTTGCATACCTGTATGCTATGCTGTGCTCTACCGTAATTATGCTATGCTGTATACGTGTTACCCTCCTACTGGGGGGTGTAAATCCTATTTTTGCACCATGTCCGGTCTGGAGGATCTCTCATATATATATATATATATATATATTAAAACTTCTTTCCCAACAAAGAAAGAAAAGGCATGAAGGCTAGGGCCTTGGTGCACAGGGAGCATAAAAAGACCATCAATGTAGAAAATCAGAGTCAATGGCCTGAAATTTGTAACATTGTCAAAACACGAGAAGATAAAATTCGAGTGAACAGAGGGTGAAAAGATGAAATCTAGGGAGAAACCGCCAAAACTTGAAGATTGGAATTGTAACATTCCCAAAAGCTCTGATGTCATGCTGATTTAGACCCCCCAAATTATGCATACTGGTACTGCGGGCAAGGCCACACCTGTTGTACTCTTCCTATGATTCTTCTCTAATAGCCAAATTGCTGAAGCAGTATTTTGATTTATCCATGATATGCCTTACAGAAGAAAGGCCATAGACTATAATGCTGATAAGTATTTCCTGTAATACCTACCTTCTGACAAATGGACGGCAATAATAAATTAGGTTGTGGTTCACAATGCAATAATAAATTTGGTTGTGGTTCACAATGTACTTCTATGCTCCTCTCTCTCTCTCTCTCTCTCTCTCTCTCTCTCTCTCTATCCGGCCCCCTCATCTTTTCAAGTAATTGAATGTTTTATTTCATTTATGCAGGCACAGTTTTCACAGATGAGGCCAGTTGCTATGGCACCTTCTGTTGCTCCACGTATGCCGATTTACCCTCCTGGTGCACCGGGTCTTGGTCAACAATTTTTGTATGGGCAAGCTCCTTCGGCTATGATTCCTCCCCAGGTAATTTCACTTGATAATATGTTACATATATAGTAGTTCATCTAGATTTTATACTTGTATTTGACCATCTACATCCTTTCATAATTGTTAGATTATTGTCATATGTTAGAACAATTTGGTTAATATACGGATTTAGGGTTTACTCTTTATTTAAGACAATTTTAATTTTTCATGATAAGCTTGAAGCATCTTTCTAGTATTTTTAATTGAGTTCCTCTTCGGAACGGTCAGTCCGTTCCTGGGGTTTTAACAGCCCCCCAATAAAAATCGGCCACGTCAGTAATCCAACACTCCATATCACGAGACTCATCACATCAGATAAAAATCCAAAATCATGAATAAAAGCAGTCCTGTCTCCACATAACTTCTGTAAATATTTTGAACAACAAGAGCTGTAGCAACAGCAGAAGAAGATGATGATGAAGAACGGAATCCCTTTTATTTGTACTTTCCCTCTTGCTTTTCACGGCGCTGGCCGGCGTCTCTGTGCTAGCCTTCATAGCTTTTACAGCTTGTAGGTAAAGTAATGCCCTATTCAAATAGAGAAATTTCTCTCTTTTTCTTCCAACCCAGTCCAGAAAAAATAGAAAGATCATAAATACTCGTAAAAAATTCCTTGAACCAGAATACTGGATGAATTACATTCATTCACTTGGAGAATAAAAGAAAACCCCATTAGTGCGCGAATCTCCCAACAATCCCAAACCCATCTTCACTACCGACTTCTCCATATATTATCACTCTTTCTTCTAATTTAACAAATTAAAAATAAAACTAACCCAGAAAAAGAAAGCCAAATGAAAATCCCAAAAAAACATTACAGATTTCACACATTGCCCTGAAGCTCATTTCTCTCACAAAAATCAAGCACGAGCTCCAAAATATTAAAAAAAAAGAACGATAGAAAACCAAAGGTTTGGCACTATAAAATCACGCTGCGTCACGAAACTGCCATCACCTTCTTTGTCTCTCTTGACTCTGGCCTTTTTCTTCTTTCTTCCTCTCTCTAGCATCACATTTTCTACCTTCATAAACACTTGGGAATGGTCTGCTGGTGGTTTAAATGGGAGAGAAGCGAGAGGTGAGGGATCTGGGCGAAAGGGGATCATCCATATTGTTTTTTCCCTTACATGGGTCTTTGTGATTGTGTGCTGTGAGGTCCCATTGTTAGTCCCATGGGTGGGATACGTGGCAAAAAATCATTGAAGGCTGTTTTTAGCCTCTTAACAGTGTGACCGGTTAGAAGATTTTGCCTTTTTAATTTTGTAGTAGTCGGGATCAATGTTTTTATTAGCTGCCTATAAAAAGATGTTTTATCAGCTTACCTATCGTTTTAAGCTATTGCTTTTTTCCAATTTTTTATTGTTGATAAATTTGGTTAGTTTGAGACTTGGGAGTATTATGTGATGTGATATATGAATGGTCGGAGATTATTTTTTGTTTCATATAATCTTTTTTATATTCGTTGCCCTATTCTTTTCTATCTTTTGGAAAATTACATTTTGTACTCCTGAAATACCACTACTTTCTTTTTTCTTTTTTTTTTTCCCCAGTTTGTATCCTAAACTATTAAAGCAGGCAACTTGCACCCTAAGCTATCAAATTTTTGCAATTCGTACTAGGTTAAGATCTGACCATCAAAGTTATAAGAGGACATTAAGCACAATCTCAAATGTCAGAGGGTGCAAATTACCAAAATTTGGTAGTTTAGAGTGTTAATTTCCATATTTGGTAATTTAGGGTGCAAAAGATGATGTAGTTGTGAAAGTATAACTTTTTTTGGAATTGATTATGGTGCTTTGTTTTGAACGAATCTAGGGACACCTTAATAGGTAAATTTTAATTATCTAGAACTGTTTTGACTTTCTTAAAAAAATATTCTAAATGCCTAGTTATTTGTTGGAGATTTACGTACGCAGAACTTGCTTTTATGAGTTTCGTAGAAGAGTTATCTAATTTACCGCCCCCCACAGGGGTGGGGGAAGCGTTGTAACTCATTGTCAGTTGACACCTGATTGAGATTGTTAGCAAAATCTCAGTTTTGAACCGATTAATATTCTTCAAAGCATGCTGTCATATTGTCTGATAGGATTGTTAGTGTCATAAGTTTTAATCTTAATTTATATCAAGTAGCATAATATTTGATTGGACTCTGCTGGGCTTGTTTCCAAAGCGACCTGCATGTAGCTGTGATTGCAATTCACTCACAAAAGCGATAGCAGTTAGAAGTGGCCAGATTCTATAAATGCCTTTGGAGTAAATTTGATTTGTATATAATTGATCATGATGCCCAAGGAATAAAAAAGGATGTTTGTTTAGGAGTGCGTATTTTGAAGACTAAAGTGGTTAGAAATCTTGTGTATTGGGGTTTGTCGTAAATGTGCTTCATTTGACCTTAAGATTAGATCACGAGCATTATTTTTTTTACTCGAAAGTCTTACCTATTTTTTGAATGGTTCTATCCATTGCAATACCTATAAAAAATGCTTCTCTCGGTTTTAATGATTTCCATTTTGGTATAACCGATAAAAGAAAAATGATTTCCATCTAATGATTGTCTTGCATCAGCTATTCTGAGTTGTGGTAATGATTCTCTTGGCAAAAATATTTTGTAGGCTGGGTTCGGTTACCAGCAGCAACTAGTTCCTGGAATGAGGCCTGGAGGAACTCCAATGCCAAATTTTTATGTTCCACTGGTCCAACAGGGTCAGCAAGTTCAGCGCCCAGGAGGCCGGCGTGGAGCTGGCCCTGTGCAGCAAACGCAACAACCTGTACCAATGATGCAGCAGCAGGTCAATTGAAAAATTTATTTTGCATTTCATGTGTTTTAAGTTGCTGATTGTGCCTTACTGAATAATTCTGTTTCATTGCCAAGATGCTTCCTCGGGGACGTTTCTATCGATATCCACCTGGTCGCAACATGCCAGATGCTCCAATGCCAGGTATGGCTGGAGGCATGCTGTCAGTTCCTTATGACATTGGTGGGCCAATGAGGGATGCTGTGCTTGGACAACCTATGCCTATTCAGGCACTGGCTACTGCTCTTGCAAACGCTACCCCTGAGCAACAGAGGACGGTGGGTCCAGCCCTTATTTCTTTTTGGTTGTAGTTTTATGTTCATCTGCTGGCATAGATTTTATTCTTTATACTGAACTTCAAGGATCCGAATATTAATTCCTCTGTCTCTCATTCTCATTGGGTGGTCAGATGCTGGGTGAAGCCTTATACCCTCTAGTGGATCAGCTGGAGCACGAGTCAGCAGCCAAGGTGACTGGTATGCTTCTGGAAATGGACCAGACTGAGGTTCTGCATCTGCTTGAGTCGCCAGATGCTTTGAAGGCAAAAGTTGGAGAGGCTATGGAGGTCCTGAGGAATGTTGCACAGCAGCAGGCTAACAGCTCTGCTGATCAGTTAGCTGGATTGTCTCTGAATGACAATCTTGTCAATTGAGCAGGATCAATCGATCGATCGAAAGGGGTGCATTTGATGTGTGTGGTTTGAACCATTTGAATTGAATTTATGTTTTTGTTCCCGGGCTTTGTTGATGATGATAAGGTTTAAAGTTGGATTTTAGCTATGCTTTTTTATTTCTCTATCTTGTAGGATTCGTAGTCTTGCTACACCAGGTGTGTTTTGGTGAACTAAAACTGGAAAGGATCTCGACTTGTGGCTATTGTTATTTTCTTAAAACTCCTTCCTGTCCAGTCTCCTTGAACCCTGCTTTTTGCTACGTTTATCGTCTTCAATGATGTGGTAATTTAGGGAAAAAAATCACAAACTTCTCGTCTCATGTAATCTTCTTTTCCTCTTCAAAGGTGACCTGACTTGGGAAAAACACAGAAAATTTGCTTGCTTTTGTCATCGTGGACCTCATCACCAATCATTGCGATGCAAGTCGTTGGGCACAAAATGCTTGCTTTTTGCCATTTTGTTAGTGTGGAGTCAATTATGGAAATTGGGAATTTATGATGACACCCATTTATTTTCACTTTTTAAAATCTCGACTCAAAATTTTCAAATTTGGAATCATTATTCTTGGAGTATCAAACTTCTGTTACAAGATTTGGGATTGTTTGCTTTCAAAACTCTCATATTAACTCATTTCAATTTAGCTCATTTTCATTATTACAACTTTTTTAAATTTTCACATAAAATATAATAATTTTTTTTTTCAAATTCCAAAAGAATCTTTTTAAATTTCTATACCAAAACAATCTTAATTTTTCAAATCTCAAAAGGATATTTTCAAATTTTCACACTAAAATATAATAAACAATCTTACTTTTTTAAATCTCAAAAAAAATTTTTCAAATTCTTACACAAAAAATAATAAACAATCAACTTTTTCAAATCTTAAAATAATAATAATATTAAAAAATAATATTCATAAAATATCTTATTTTACTATTCACAAACTATCTCAACTCTCCTCTCAAGCCTCCGTTTGGATAGTGAGATAAGGTAGTTTTAGGTAAAAATTAAAATTTGAATAAAATATTGTTAGAATATTATTTTTTAATATTATTATTGTTTTAAGATTTAAAAAAGTTGAATTGTTTATTGTATTTTGTATGAGAATTTGAAAAAATTGTAATGATGAGAATAGATGAGTTAAGATGATTTTTCAATCCAAACGAAGAGTAATTAAGAGTAATTAAGAGATGAGATTAGTATAGTTATTGGAGTAATTAAGAGTTGTGATTAGTATAGTTATTGGAGTAATTAAGAGTTGTGGTCGTAGAGAAGAAGATGGAGTCCAGCATAAAAATTATATATCTGAGCTCACGTGGAATAATTATTACATACTATTAAAGCACATACACGTGATAATTTTATCATATTCAAAATGACATATTAATTAAAATTTATACCTGTATAAGTAATTTTATTATACAATATATTACGATAGGATGAGAGTACCATGTCATTCTTGTTCAAACATAACCTAATAATTTTTTATTTGTATTAATTTGATAAATAATATATTTATTAGCCATTACTATATTTATTATTTCTAAAAAACACAAACCAATTGATTACACCAAAGGTTTTCAGAACCCAAGTTGCCGCACGTTCAGCCATCTTGCATTACTGCTGACTCATACCTACAATGGCATTTGTCCCTTTCAAAATCTTTAGAAAAAGCAAAATAAAAATAAAAGACAAAAAAGATACCTTCGAGGAAGCAGAGCCAAGTCATGACCGAATTACTTCGAAGCACTGCGATTCTGACTGTCTCAGCGTAGGGATTTGGAAATTGGACTTTTATAATGCAAAACTCAAATTTTCCCACGGCTCCAAATTATATGGAACAGCTGCAGTCAACGACGGTGCGCATAACCGCCTGCCTTTAAGACTTTTCCTTATCTTTAGCTATATAAAGCCAGGCCAGAGAAGGGCATTCAACCAAAAGGTACTTGGGGAGGTTGAAGACTCTCACTTTCCTACAAAAACCGGCATCTTCCCCTTACAATTCTCATGTCGAATCCTCCCAGAGTTCGACACATCTCAGAATGCTTTATCAAACCAGAATACGCATCGGAAGAGTCGAAGCAACCCTTATACCTCACGCCGTGGGATCTTGGCATGCTCTCTTCGAACTACATCCAAAAGGGCCTTTTTTACAACAAGCCTCCCGCATCAGATGACCAAGATCAAGCCTTCGTCAAGACTCTCTTGGACCGGTTGAAGAGCTCCCTCGCCCTCGCCCTCGTCCATTTCTATCCACTTTCCGGCCGCCTTGTGACACAAAAGAATGAAAATCCACCTTCCTCCTTGGTTTTCGTTGACTGCAATAACAGTCCTGGAGCTAAATTTATCCACGCAGCGCTAGACATGAAAATAGCAGACATCCTTTCACCGATTGATGTTCCATCTGTTGTTCAATCGTTATTTGATCATGACAGAGCGATCAATCATGATGGGCATACAATGACTCTACTTTCCATTCAAATGACAGAGCTCAAAGATGGCATTTTTATAGGCTGTTCCATCAACCATTCAATTGCAGATGGAACATCTTATTGGCATTTCTTTAACTCCTGGTCTGAGATCTTTCAGGCAGATGGAAATAATGTTTCCCTTTCGTGTCCACCTATTCATAAACGATGGTTTCCTGATGGATATGGTCCAATCATCAACCTCCCTTTCACACACCCAGATGAGTTCACAAGCAGGTATGAAGTACCCGAACTCAGAGAGAGAATGTTCCATTTCTCATCAGAATCCATAGCCAAACTCAAAGCCAAGGCCAATGCAGAGAACAACACAAACAGAATCTCGTCCTTCCAATCCTTGTCGGCACTTGTCTGGAGGTGCATAACTCGTGCACGCCGTCCTCCACACGACCAGACAACCCATTGCGGGTTGGCCACCAATAACAGAACAAGAATCGATCCACCCTTTTCTCCTGACTACTTTGGGAACTCGACTCATGTGGTGGCAGGAGTAGCCACAGCCGGGGAATTGCTTGAGCAGAGTCTTGGGTGGGCGGCATGGCAGTTGAACCAGGCCGTGGTTAACCACTCTGACAAGGTTGTGCGTGGATCGCTCGACGCCTGGCTGCAGTCTCCGACTGTTTATCAACTTCATCGGCTAATTGACCGTTACAGCGTGTTGATGGGGAGTTCACCCAGATTCAACATGTACGGGAATGAATTTGGAATGGGGAAAGCAGTGGCACTTCGCAGTGGATATGCAAACAAGTTTGATGGGAAAGTTTCATCATACCCGGGATATGAGGGAGGTGGAAGCGTAGATTTGGAGTTTTGCCTTCCACCAGATTCAATGAGAGCTCTGGAATCTGATGAGGAATTCATGGATGCTGTCACTCTTTCCAATCGGCTGCATTAATATTTGCAAAGCTTTTCCCTGGCATCTGACCTTTCCAAATCTATGGACTGCAAGAAAAGCAAGCAATAGCATGTTTGTAGGGTGCCAAAACAGTGACATGATTCTTAGGATTATGTTTGTTGCACGATTGGTAATTTTAACAGTGATATATGATGTAATTAGAGTAATGTTATTCTTAATCTCCTAATATGTATCAATATTTGAAATTTTTTATTTAATTTTTCAATTATCTGTTTATCATTTGAAGTGACGTCAAGTGGTAATGACGAAAGAACGATGGTTGAAAGGACAGTAAATAATAATTTCATACGTTTTTTGAGTGAATAATATATAGTAGGTACTGATCTACCATTCTGAAGATTAAAGAACCACTCTTATAAAACCATTAGATATTCTTTATTTGTCTGAAGATATTCTTTATTCTATATAATTTCATACGTAATAATATTTAGAACCATTTTATATATAGCAGGTAATTGATGGAAAATCATTAGATATTCTTTAAGTATGTATTTTTTTAATACTTTCATTTTATTTAAAATGTCATGTCACTAAAAGTGCTTATGGAAGTATTAATTTTAATTGCATGACATATTGTATCCGAGCGTAGTACGTGTTCATACTTTCGAACTATCTAATAATACTAAATACTTGATATTCTTGATGACTTCTAAAGCTTGAGACTTTATTTATACAAGTCTATAATCCGTGTAATGCGCGAACCGCTATTTATGTTAAATTTTATAATTCTGAATAGTTCATTAATATACATAATTACTACCACAACTATTAATAAAATATATATGAAATATATATAGAATGAGGGCCTGAATATTGCACCACAATAATCACATTCATAAGATGAATGACTAAAATTTCAAGGCTCTGTGTATTTTCCTAGAATGTAGAAAAGAAAACCAAAAAGTATAATTACTATTAATCCTATTATAAAAAAAAAAATGTGTTATTATACATCAAATATGTAATTGAGTCATTTACTTGATAATTCAGCAGTTGTGTTATCTTTGCTTGGTTTACCATCAACACACATAATTGCTTCACTTCCTATATAATCCATTATATACTAAATTTTTGAATCTAAAATTTAGGATTTCTGTGATTGTATTTGTGTAATTAGGGTTTTGTCATTGAGTTTGTGAAATTACTTTGAAATTATGATAGATGGTATTTGTGATATAAGGGTTATTGAATCTGAAATTTAAGATTTTTGTAATTGTGTTTGTGTTATTATGAAAATTATGATAGGTCGGACTGGACTAGTTACACCTATTGTTATTTTTATTGATGAAATTATTATAGTAAGTTTTAATAACTATAGTCCATTGCATGTATTGTATATTTATTAGATAAGAAAAAAATATTTTTGGAACTTTTACTTCAGATGCACCAGTCTAATTTATTTATTTATCTTTATAACTCTATACGGTGCTTATGATTCTTTCATCTACATTGTACAGTTCAGGAAATAAAAAAATATAGAATATGAAATTATAATTGCATCAGTTTAAGTTTTTAGAATATGAAGCCTTGTGGTTTACATGCTACTGACACCTTGCATCTGGTGGCTTGCGTTGGGTTGCTCTTGGCATGGCCTATAGAGGTGAACTGCGCTGTTGGTGGGGACGCCCGAAAGGATCTGCAGTGGCTGGCTATATGTCGTGCTTGGAAGAGCCACTGATTGCTCTGTTTTCAGGTGGAGAAATAGAGGTGTTTCGTGCCTTACAATGGAGGTCATGGGGAGACATTGGGTGGTAGGCCAGTTTCCAATTGGTGGTAGATGACCTTGTAGCGCCCTCTGTGGTGGCTTCGGGTCGCAACAGAGAAAGTGGAGATGAGAGGGTTGCAGAGATGTTCTTTGAAACATGGTAAGGCATTGCTTGCTTAACTTTGCATATCAAGTCTCCCTGTCTGTCTCTGTATGCATAGCTTCCATGATAGGATGCCTAGAGTTTTTCTTGAACATTAACATCCATATGTTTTATTTTCTATTACAAAAACGAAAGGATGCAGTAGAAATTGTATACACACAATATATCTCATATGCATTATGTTTATATGAAAATTTAAAGATGGTAGAGCTTGCACAACCGTAAATAGATGAGCAAGTTACAGTTTTGCACTGATGAGGTGAATCTTTTTACATGATCTGTGCTCTCTTTTTTGTTAATGTGTCATATGGAAGAGATTGCAAAGGCCGTTAACAATATAGCACGTGGTGGCATCAAACATGATGCCCTTGCACATCAAACATTAAACATCAATAGCCTAGGCTTGGAAAGGGTGTCACGAATACATATGAAAGATACTCTCGGGCTTAAAAGTTAGGCAAGAAATTTTAGAGAATCCAAGAATTGCGAAGTCCTAGATATGGTATAGCCGTTGCCTCTACCAACCCTATCAAAACAAAACTGCTTGGGAGAAAAAATTAATTTCATAACTTGCTATGGTTTTGGTGCAGGAAACAGGAGCATTCCGTGAGGTTGATGGTGCTGTTTTTAGACGTGTAGGGTGTTGCATGGTGGGCTCGTCCGTTCCAGTTGAAGTCGACGACAACCTCGTAGTCTATGTAAGGAAGTCCATCCTTAATCGATGAGGATGATCGAACATCGGGGATTGACTCTATTTCTGTAAACTTGTACAAAAACTCTTCTTTGAACTGGGTTTTTGTTAGAAAATGAAAATAAGAAAGTTTGCATATCGAGAATAGATTCTGGAACATTTCTTGACTGGAGAACTTTTGTTTGGGATATGCACATAAAGAGTAAGGATTAAATAGAAGATTAAAAGGCTGAGAAAAAAAAAGAAGAGTGATGAAAGGGTTGCAATCAGTCTAAACCTGAGATCTACGTCGTTCATCTCCTAGGAGACCAAAGACATGATTATGAGGGTATGACAACCAAGTAGAGGATACAGCACAGAGTATGAGCCAGTTTGGTTGTTCAGGCTTTGTTATGGAAGCAGCGGTTTTGAAGAGGCTGCAGCGGAGGTTCACTGTCAACTGATTTTAAAATTTAAAACTGTCAACGACAATTATTTGTATGCGATTTTTGTGCCATATCACTATGGTTGATGTTTGGGAGTGAGGGAACTACCGATTAAGGCGGTCTTAATGCCGAGTCAGATATTAAAATTTGACTTTTACATATAGTAATAGATAGATATGCTCCACCAAAGACTTAAGAGCTAAAAACCATCTTGATTTGCGCTCAACTTTTTAAGCTCAATATAGTGATAATTTTCAATTATTTTCTCATTTTTTTTATTTATATTAAATATTAAATAGATTTTTTTTTTTAATAATGAGATCAAACGAGTTTATTATGAGAGAGAGTGATAGTTCATGTATAAATAGGAAGTTAGCAAGTCCTTTGTTTGGTTTTTTTTTTTTTTTAAGAAATCTACCCTAACATAGACAAGAAGAGAGAACTTTTTTCCTGGCCCGCTTTAGTGAGTTCTTAGCCCATTTACCATTTCTCAAGAAATGAAGGAAGTTCATTGATCCATTATTGGACTATCCATTAAGATCTATTAAGCCCATTTGAGTATAGCTTTATAATAAATTATGAAGCTCCCCCCATTCTAGAGTGTAAGAGCATTAGCATTGATTTTATCAAAATTTGATAAAAAAATACATGTTTTTCATAAATTCAAAATCTCCCTATCCATAATCCTACATTGGATTAGCTATTAGATTTATCAAAATAATAATATAATATTATTTTTTTAATAATAATTTTTTAAAAATTTTTTTTTTCATATTTTACAATTACACTAACTATATATACATTAATAATTTAATTTGATACTTAAATTATTGTTTCCTAACTAATTTTTTTTCTCAACCTAATTACCTAACAAACACATTTCACAAACTAATTTTCAAATCCAAAATAATAGTCTGATGTATTTTGTAATAAAATAATAGGATAAACTTATGAATTGTGAGCCTTCAAATATGAAGATGAAAATAGATTTCCTGTAACTCAAAGTTTGAGTTTTGTGGTTTGCCGAATCCAATGCCAGCGTCTTTGCTCACAGTCCATTCAAATTTTAGACATTTATTCATTTTGCCGATGCCGTTGCCAGTGCTCTAATGGGTGATCCATCTCCTTCTTCTAAAGAAAAAAATTAACTGTACTTAAAAATATTTATAAAAAATCTTACTTTTCCACGTTCCGATTATTGATATACTGAAAACTATGAAATTTAAAACTTAAAATTTGAATTTTAAAAGAAAACTAATAAAATGAATCTCGCACATAAAATTGTAAGTACATGTATCACTATTTTTCTTCTAAATCTAGGTTTTTATCATTAGCAATAGAAAATTCGAATTAAGTTCAAAATAAAAATAAAAATAAAAATTTTCTCAATTTGATTTAACATTGATGGTTGACGATTAATGATGATAGTAGTTAAATTTCTTAGAAGTAGTAGGCTAAGAACCCTTTGGCAAAAGAAGTGATAATTTTAAATACGTTTTCACTAAATTATTTAATGATACATTTATTAGGTTTTACAATATGATAACCATTCCATACTGAAAATATATATATATATATTTTTTAAAAATCAGAGTATTGCTTATAGCTTTATTCAACTGATTCAATGTAATGTTCATTACAATGTTTCTCTTTCATCACCAAGCTTAGGATTTGTCTAGGACAATCCTCAATCCAAACTCTTTCTTTCAACATATTTATGGCCAACTTAGCAAAATTATGACCTATAGAATTTATCTCTCTATATGTGAATTGGAGTTCCCAGCTTCTTTCACCCAGCATCCTCTTTGTATCTTCAATCAATACACCATAGTCGGTACAGATTTCCTTATAACTGGTTGTAGCTTTAATAATTATCTAGGCATCTCCTTCAATCACATGTGACAGCCCCACCTCAATGCATAAACCATTTTTCTTGTAGTGGTTTTTGCGGTGACAACAAAAGGCCGCAAAAACTTAAAATTTCTCTGCAATAAAAATATATGTTATTGGAATCGCCGTATGGCACCATTTGAGATGAAATTTAGTGTCGAGTTTAATTTCGTTGCAAATGATATTTTTTAACGTCAATTTAAGCGTCGACGAAAAGATTTTGGACTCAAAAGGCCGTTTCTATTGTAGTACTGTTAGTAAGATCATGAGCTATAGAATTTATCTCTTTATATGTGCATTGGAGTTTCCAGCTTTGTCTTTCACTAAGCATCCTTCTCGTATCTTCAATCAATACATCATAGTCAGTACAGATTTCATTATAACTGGTTGTAGCTTTAATAATCATCTAAGAGGCATTTGATGACATGTGACAGCCTCACCTCAACACATAATATCATTGTTCTTCTCAAAGCCAAGGCTTCTGCAATTGCTACCCTCATGCAATAGTTTATAGGTGAACATAAAAATGCCAAAATGTCTCCACTGCATTTATGATGATAATCAGGAGTGGAATTAGGATTTGGTATCTGGGGGGGCGATCGGCAAAGTGTGTGGTATGTGTCAGCATAAGTAATATGTATTTTTTGCGTATATAAAAAAAAGAATCATGTCTTAAAATTATACAATTTTTCTCGACTTACTCATATTTTTCTAAGCTTTAAGAAAAATTTATAGATAAAAAATAAACTTGAAAAAGTATCTAATAATATAAAAGTCGTTAGATTTTTTATTGTATAATTATATTACTATTAATAAGTGAACAAAAAAAAAAACATGTGAATAACTAATAAATTCTTCACAAAAGAAAATAAATTCTTGACATACTCTCTCTATCTCTCTATAAATGTCTCATCAATCATCTAGCTAGATAAATCTGCTGCCTCCCATATGCAAGAATCTTCCAGATTTGTTTTAATTATTAGATAAACTCTCTTGAAACTTCTAGCTAGTTAACTGATTAATATGTGGTTAAAAACATCTCAAAGGTTGTAAAGGAAGATTCTGTACAGGTGCTAAGCAAGAAATCCAATAAAGTCGAGAATGACCCAAATGAGAAAAAAATTAAAAAAATCATGTAACTATATATGTAAGCTCAGAAAGACAAGAAAAACTTATATGATATCATTGATATAAAACTAAAAAAATCGCACAATGCATACCCAAAGGCAAATAAAGAGAGATAGAGATGTCAAATCAAGACTATTACTTTAATGGTCTTAAAGATATTTGAGTGATATACTGTTTTCTAAATGTTGGGGGGGGGGGAATCTTAAATATTTTAATAATATTTATACTTAAAATTAAAATTATATAATATAAGACTAATTTTTAAAATTTTACACCCCCCACCCTACAACATAGTTTCACCCCTTATGATAATCCCAATTCCCACCTTTTTGTCTTTACTGTCAACTGTAGCATCAAAGTTAGCTTTTGCATATATGCCTCTTGGTTTCAACCATCTAACCATTTCACTATGGCATTTTGTTGATGATCATCTTGCATCTGATACTGAGCTGATTGGTAGTCTAGTAAGCTTTCTTTTGCAGATTTATTCAGCTGTCTAGGATTCACAAATTTATTCTCATAAATTACTAAATTAGAGATTTCTTCTTAGCCATAACCTCTTCATGATACAGGTCGCCAGTTCAACATCTTCAGATTTTAGCTTTCAATTAACTTCTTCTACAGATCCATAAAGTCTTTCTCAACACTTGATAATTTTTGAACTTGTTTATCTGCTTCAACCCAAACATCTATTGCAGCAAGACAACTCCAAAGTGCACAGACTGTGGTATTTTCTTCTCTTTCATAGATTGGGCATAAGATTATGTCTATAATCCTCTTCTTAAATAAATTACTTCTAGATGGAAGAATGTTATGAGCTACCTTCCATATCAAATGTTGATAGATCTAAGAACCTTTAAGTTTCATATGACCTGACAATCTGATTGCGATTCATAGTAATCTGAAGTCTCTCCTTTCATCTTGCTCACTCTACTTTGCTCCACAATATAGGCATTCTTCACTGTGAATATTCCTTTTGGACTGGGACCCCAAATTATTTTATCCTCTGCACCTATTATACTTCCTTTATTGCCCCAGCCTCTTCTCTGCTGAGAATTTCATCCACTAGCCTATTCTTCCATTGCCTTGTTCCTGCTTCAATTGTAGTGGTAGCCATTTATCCAACCAAATCTTAATTTTTTTCCAATTGCCTACCCTTTAGACCAAACTAGTTTTGATCAAATAAAAAGATGAGCGCATATTTTTCCATATCAAGGATGGTGTTAGGAACCTAGGCTGAGAAGAGAAAAGGGTTGGTGTGTGTGTGTTGTATAACTTAATAGACATCTTGATGGATTGGCAAAGGACCTTAAACAGCGTCGCTCAAATAAAGATGAAGGAAACGACACAGCTTAGAACATAAGAAACTAGTTAGAGGGTTAAAACTCACTGTGTGTTCTATAAACAGTGTAGTTTTGGCTATGGGTTCTAGAAGGTTTATTTAAGGGTTATCTTTGTAATTTTACATGTGAGGTTGTTAAGTCCCACCCCAGAGGGAGTTTTGGGATATTCTAAACAGTGTTAAAATCGGTTATTTCTTTCATGGAGGAATTGGGTGGCCTCGAACTCACCCCTACATATGAATGCTAGTTTCTTCCATCTTCTATTGTATTCACTAATATTATCTCATCTTCCTTATAGATTTATTACAATCTCCCATTTATCCATAATAGTATCCTAACAGATGGTCTTGCCCTTTCCTCAGCTTTAATTAAAACCTCATTTTTAAAGTACTTTTCCTTCATTATTATTGCTAGCAAAGTTGTTGGATTTTGGATTATCCTCTAATACTGTTTTGTAAGTAAGGCCTTGTTGAAACTTTTAAGGTCTCTAAATCCTAACCCACTAGTCCTCTTTGATTCTCCCATCTTGTTCCAACTTCTCCAATGAGTTCCAGAACTATTATTTTTGAAGCTCTACCAAAATTTGGACATCATGGCAGTGATTTCTTTACAAAGCTTTAGAGGCAATTTAAAAACACTCACAGGAAAAGTAGGCAAGGCTTGGATTAATTATAATTTTGATTCAAAATTCCTTCCCTGCTTAAAAAAAGGAAGGTATTCTTCCAACTATTGATTTTAGTCCACATCTTTTCCTTCAAATGTCTAAAAGTATTGTACTTAGATTTACCCATAAATGAGGGTAAACCCAAATATCTTTCACAACTCCCAAAAGCTAATACCCTAGCAGTTTGTAAAATCTGTGGTCTTGTGGCAGCTTCAGTGTTAGAACTAAAGAAGATAGTTGTTTTTTGTTTGTTCAGAAACTTACCTGAAGCCAATTCATATTTGTTTAACAATTCTTGGAGCTTCATCCATTCTGAAAGTAGTGTTCTTCCAAAAATAACACAATCATTTGCAAATAATAGGTGGTTGATTCTTGTACCCCCCTTGTAACAACAACTCCTTTAGTATTTCCAAATTTTTTTGACACTTCAATTAATGCATTCAACCATTCAGCACACAAGATGAAAAGGTAAGGGGAGATGGGGTCCTCTTGCCTTAACCCTCTTGATGGTTTGATAATCTCCCCAGGTTGTCCATTCATCAAGATTGAGTAGGAAACATAAGTTACACACTCCATAATCAAAGCTATCCATCTATCTCCAAACCCAAGCTTCTTCATCATTGCCTCTAAGAACTTCCACTCTATTTTGTCATATGCTTTGGACATGTCAAACTTGAGTGCCATACTACCTCTTTTTCCTTTCTGTCTACTCTTCATGGTGTGCATAGTTTCATAGGCCACTATGATGTTATCTGTGATTAGACTTCTTTGTATGAATGCACTTTGACAATTTGATATGATAGCAAGCAAGATCTTTTTTAACTTGTTTGCTAAAATTTTTTAGACAAGTTTGTAAAGCACATTACATAAACTTATTGGCCTGAATTCAGTAACTACAACATGATTATTAATTTTAGGAATCAAAG
>QEOT01000265.1:494386-578282 GCA_003123785.1 Pterocarya stenoptera
TGTAGTTTTGGCTATGGGTTCTAGAAGGTTTATTTAAGGGTTATCTTTGTAATTTTACATGTGAGGTTGTTAAGTCCCACCCCAGAGGGAGTTTTGGGATATTCTAAACAGTGTTAAAATCGGTTATTTCTTTCATGGAGGAATTGGGTGGCCTCGAACTCACCCCTACATATGAATGCTAGTTTCTTCCATCTTCTATTGTATTCACTAATATTATCTCATCTTCCTTATAGATTTATTACAATCTCCCATTTATCCATAATAGTATCCTAACAGATGGTCTTGCCCTTTCCTCAGCTTTAATTAAAACCTCATTTTTAAAGTACTTTTCCTTCATTATTATTGCTAGCAAAGTTGTTGGATTTTGGATTATCCTCTAATACTGTTTTGTAAGTAAGGCCTTGTTGAAACTTTTAAGGTCTCTAAATCCTAACCCACTAGTCCTCTTTGATTCTCCCATCTTGTTCCAACTTCTCCAATGAGTTCCAGAACTATTATTTTTGAAGCTCTACCAAAATTTGGACATCATGGCAGTGATTTCTTTACAAAGCTTTAGAGGCAATTTAAAAACACTCACAGGAAAAGTAGGCAAGGCTTGGATTAATTATAATTTTGATTCAAAATTCCTTCCCTGCTTAAAAAAAGGAAGGTATTCTTCCAACTATTGATTTTAGTCCACATCTTTTCCTTCAAATGTCTAAAAGTATTGTACTTAGATTTACCCATAAATGAGGGTAAACCCAAATATCTTTCACAACTCCCAAAAGCTAATACCCTAGCAGTTTGTAAAATCTGTGGTCTTGTGGCAGCTTCAGTGTTAGAACTAAAGAAGATAGTTGTTTTTTGTTTGTTCAGAAACTTACCTGAAGCCAATTCATATTTGTTTAACAATTCTTGGAGCTTCATCCATTCTGAAAGTAGTGTTCTTCCAAAAATAACACAATCATTTGCAAATAATAGGTGGTTGATTCTTGTACCCCCCTTGTAACAACAACTCCTTTAGTATTTCCAAATTTTTTTGACACTTCAATTAATGCATTCAACCATTCAGCACACAAGATGAAAAGGTAAGGGGAGATGGGGTCCTCTTGCCTTAACCCTCTTGATGGTTTGATAATCTCCCCAGGTTGTCCATTCATCAAGATTGAGTAGGAAACATAAGTTACACACTCCATAATCAAAGCTATCCATCTATCTCCAAACCCAAGCTTCTTCATCATTGCCTCTAAGAACTTCCACTCTATTTTGTCATATGCTTTGGACATGTCAAACTTGAGTGCCATACTACCTCTTTTTCCTTTCTGTCTACTCTTCATGGTGTGCATAGTTTCATAGGCCACTATGATGTTATCTGTGATTAGACTTCTTTGTATGAATGCACTTTGACAATTTGATATGATAGCAAGCAAGATCTTTTTTAACTTGTTTGCTAAAATTTTTTAGACAAGTTTGTAAAGCACATTACATAAACTTATTGGCCTGAATTCAGTAACTACAACATGATTATTAATTTTAGGAATCAAAGCTAGGTAGGTAAAATTAATACCCACATCTAACTTCCCCCCATTTGAAAAACTTAAGATAGCTTGACATGCGTCACTTACCTCCCTACCCACTGTGTTCCATAAGGTTTGATAGAAACAAGCCTCATAGCCATCAGGCCCAGGGGACTTCAATGGTGAAATTTGCTTCAAGGCTGCCTCGACTTCTTCTGCTATAAATTCGTGTTCCAGTTCTTCATTTATAGCCACTGTAGCTTTAGGTTCAACTGTAGCTGTGCAATTAGCAATACTCTCCATAGTGGGATTTGTAGACTTGAATAGATCTTTATAAAGTTGAGTGAAGGCCCCTTCAATTACTAGTTGGTCAGTCAAAATTTTGCCATGTGAATCTTTAATCTTCTTAATCCAATTATTTTTTCTTCTTTGACTAGCATATGCATGAAAGTACTTGGTATTCTTGCCACCCATCTTATATTAATTATGTTTTGCTCTTTGTTTCCACTTCAAATCTTCTTGCTCAAATAGTCATAATTTTCCTTGTCGATCTGTGATAACAGTTGCATTGTGAGCACCTTCATTCTCTTGTTCTCTTTTAAGCCTATTTGACAAAAGCTCTATCTCCATTTCTACATCTAGCTTTTTTTAGAGCTCCATCTAATTAAGGCCTTTCTGCGTTTGTGAAGTTTATTCTCTACTATTTTAATATCAAATGATCTATACTTGATGTGTTGCTAATTGTGTGTGGTGGTCGGTGCAGAGTAATTATTAGATAGTTCAGAAGTATGGACACATACTACTCCCATCTTATCACAGTATTCGATTTCATTAAAAATTAGTGTTAACATAAGCAATTTTAAGAGTTAATTGCAAAATCAGTCATGAGTTTTCACATTTTTGCATCTCGATGCCTCAGTTTTCAATTTTTGCAAAACTGATACCTAAAATTCAAGAAACTCTCAAATAGGTACCTCTGTTAGAAAATTGATAGAAGGCCACGTGTTTGTCTCTAATTGGCTGACATATGGCATCAATATCCACATTAGTTAATCAGTGACTTACACATGGCGTATGGGTGCCACCATTAATTCTCTAACAATAAAATTAATGGAGGCACTGAATTGCGAGTGTCTTGAAGTTCAGGTGTCAGTTTTGTAAAAGTTGAAAACTGAGACCTTGAATTGCAAAAACGTGGAAAGGGATTACATTGGTAGGGTGGAAGGGTGTGAAGGGCTATAAGAAGGTGGTGAGTGTTTGGCAAATGATTCTTCCTTGTCTTATGTGGTGCATTTGGCTTGAAAGAAATGGGAAATGCTTAGAAGATAGAGAACATTCTTTGGGAGATCTTAGGGCTTTTTTCTTGAGTACTTTGAGTTCTTGGGCTAAATCTTTTATAATGGCAGTCAATTTTCTGCATCTGTTTTAGCTTTATGGTGGTAGTTTTCATTTTCGGAAGTTGTAGGTATTTTTTTTGCATACGTCCTGTGTACTTGGGCTTATGCCTATTTCTTTGAATACAATTATTACTTATATATATTTATATATATATAAAAGAATCGCAAAAATGTAGAAACTGAAGTGACACTTTGGGATAGGAAAGGACTACCACATCATTCATACTCCAGGAGTGTCTAATAATTTTCTATTGGTAATATTGTTCTTATAGTAAAATGAGGTGGTCCCCCTAATTAACTCTTGATTTTGTAAGGTTTATTTTGTGCACATCCAAATTTATTGTGAATATGAGATGTATTAATTTTGTACTTGGTATTCTTCTTCAAATCTTGCTTATGATGAATATTTTCTCTTTTATTTAGTTTTTTTGTGTACGACACAATCTGTTGTCCCATATTATTTACTGGTCTACAAAGGTGTTGATGAAATTTGGATTTGTAGTTCCTTTTTCAAGACATTGAGAAGTAGTCTAACAGATGTAATTAAAACAATAGTAAGTGGTAAAGGCCTTGGGCTTGAGAGTATGAAACCCCCAATTCTAAGTTTTAAATTTCCTTGGGTGCAAACTATCTCTAAGGGCCATCCGACTGAGAGATTTTTCTCTTGAATTACCCAAGGTGCACTTGTGGAAAATTTCTTGTGAGTGCCTGTGCACTCTCGAGATTAGTCGGAACACTGTTCTTGGACACCCGGTGCCAATCAAAAAAAAAAAAAAAGAAAGAAAGCAATGGTTTAAAGTTGTGTGCACGCATATTTAAAGTTCTTTAATTGTTCATCCCATACTGGATAGGAGCCACTTATCGACTAATAATGGCTATAGTCTCTTCTTTGGAGCCTTTCAGTTGTAGGTTAGCTGTAATACCCCATATAATAAGTGATGGTAGACAGTGTATGAGATTCCACATTGCTTGGGAAAGAAAAGTTTTTGCTCTTTATAAGGTTTCAATAAGTCTCTAATTGTATTATTGACTAGTCCTTTTGGAGTATAGGTAATGTGGTTTGGGCCTTCTATTAGAGTGTTACAAATGGTATCAGAGCATATCCCAACCAGAAATATGGGACTTGAGCCATGCCACTTACGATGGATTGGCCCGTTGAGGATGCTGAAAATTTAAGGGAGTAGATTGTTATAATAAGGATAAAGGTATGTGGTATATGAGATATGATATTGCTTGGAAATGAGAAGTTCTTACTCTTTATAAGGTTATAATGGGACTCCAATTGTATCATTGACTAGTCTTTTTGGAGTATAGGTGTAGTTTGGGACTTCCATTAGGGCGTTACAAAGAGTGTCAAAACCTATCCCAACCAAAATGTGGGACTTGAGCTGTTCCACCTACAATGGAAGAGCCCGGCGAGAACGTCGAGAATTTAAAGGGGAGAGATTGTAATACCTCATATGATAAGTGAGGGTAGGTGGTATATGAAATTCTACATTGTTTGTGAAGGAGAAGTTCTCGCTCTTTATAAAGTTCCAATGTGGCTTCAATTGTATCATTGACTAGTTCTTTTGGAATATAGATCATGTGGTTTAAGCCTTCTATTGGGGCGTTACATTAGCAAGTCTGGTTTAACTCAATTCTGTGTGTTCTATAGTTGAGAGAAATAAGATAAAACTTTTATACTGGGGAATAAGCTAACTTTTGTTTCATAACCTTTTTCTTAATATATATATATAGAGAGAGAGAGGGGGAATATCTTCAAACCGGATTGGATGTTTTTGTGCGTTTTACACCTTCCAATGAAAGGATGACACATCATTAGTCTATTATTCTTACTGTAGATCTACCTACAAATTACAAAATCTCTTTTTCTTTGTGAGTCCATTTCTCTCACTTCCCTTTCTCTCAAGCCCTCGCCTGTGAGTCCATTTCTCTCACCAAGCCGGTCTCAGTCTATACAATTGAGAACAATTAAACATAACAGCACAATTCTTCCCATTCCAACTAAAGGAAAAATTTCACAAAACTAAAAGATTAATCATCTACCTTCTTCTAAATGTTAAAATCATTGCAATAATTAAGATGTTGGATTGAAGAACTAGTCATGAACATCCCACATCATCTATGAGCAATGCATCTATAAAGATTGTTGGATTCCCCCTAAAATTTCACCTGAAAAATCTAAAAAATATTGAAAGGTTTTTCACTATCTCAGATCTGTTGACGAGCTTGAGGGAGAAATATCTTAATGGCTTGAAAAGAGAGAGAGAGAGAGAGAGAGAGAAGGGGGGGGGGGGCAAGGNCACACCTGTTGTACTGTTCCTATGATTCTTCTCTAATAGCCAAATTATTGAAGCAGTATTTTGATTTATCCATGATATGCCTTATAGAAGAAAGGCCATAGACCATAATGCTGATAAGTATTTCCTGTAATACCTACGTTCTGACAAATGGATGGCAGTAATAAATTTGGTGTGGTTCACAATGTACTTCTATGCTCATCTCTCTCTCTCCCGCCCCCTTATCTTTTCGAGTAATTGAATGTTTTATTTCATTTATGTAGGCACAGTTTTCACAGATGAGGCCAATTGCTATGGCACCTTCTATTGCTCCACGTATGCCGATTTACCCTCCCGGTGCACCGGGTCTTGGTCAACAATTTTTGTATGGGCGAGCTCCTTCGGCTATGAATCTATGATTCCTATACAAGTAATTGTACTTGATAATATGTTACATATATAGTTCATCTAGATTTTATGCTTGTATTTGACCATCTACATCCTTTCATAATTGTTAGATTCTTGTCATATGTTAGAACGGATTTAGGGTTTGCTATTGTTTGATATCATACCCCCTTCAAAAGTGTTATTAATTCTTTTAATAATAATTTAGAAATTAATTACAAATAGATTAATATGAAATGCGTTACCACATAAAATAAAATAGTGAATACGACAAATTAATGAACAATTATAAATTGATGCATAATTGGAACCTAAAAAAAAAATAATAATAATAATTATTATTATTATTACTATTATAAGAATTTTAATTATATTTTTAATGATGAATTAGAGGACATAAATGTAATTGTGTAAATGAGATAGTGTGAACACAAACAAAATCCACTATTCATGAAGCCTCTTTTATTGTAGAACTACAATTAATATTCTTTATTTGCACATAGGAAAACCATAAATGATAAAAAAAAAAAAAATGAGATTACATAAATCCTAAAGTTTAAAGCCTTTTAAAATTATAAATATTCTAAAAAAAATGCATAACATCATTATAAAAGCAGTAGCTACGTACATAGAAAAACAAGTAATATCTTAACTAAATAACAAAATAGGCTAAAATTGAGGTAAGTAAGGCTGATTGTTTTTTTTCCCCCACAAAAGGAATGTTATCTCCAATTTTATTAATAGCACTCATTTATTACAGAGGAATAAGTTTTGTTTACAAATAGGAAAAGAATTTTGAGAGTTATATTTAGTACTGAGTTTGGAGAACTTTTGAGAACACAAATATTAATATTTATGGGGAGACCCCATTTACGAAAAGTTGTACCCAGAACTTGTTAATATTGATCCTCATTCTGAAAGCTGTCAAGCATCATGAGATCTAGTCCTACGAGAGCTTGATAATATTCATACGGACTGAAAGCTGTCAATGAAAACAATGAGACAGTTACAAAACAAAGAAAGAGACTGACTGACTAAACCGAGAAAATGGTAGGAAAATATCTATATATATATATATATTTATATAGATATATGGAAAATAAACGAGGGATTGATATATGGAAAAAAACAGCAGCAGTTTTTTAAACAAGTTTTCCATTGTTTTACAAACGGAAATTCGATCGGCAATCAAAAAGGGCATTGATTATGGATACAAAAGAACGAGGTAACAGTTAAGTCATAAGCAAAACAATTCCCAATGCTCACATCAACACATTATAATGCCTCTCACCTGTCGGCCATTCATCTACTTGAATGTGTTCAGCATCAATAATTATGTTAGGGATGCGAGCCACCTTGAGTTATTCTTTTCCTTCTTTCCTTCTCAACTCTTTCGCCAACACAGATAGTTCCTTATCTCTAAAAAACCAAGGGAGGCAGAGAAGCCCTCTTCTGGCATGTACCTAAGCTTGGGAGAGCCATTGATCCGCAATTGTACAAGGGAGGTGATGTGTTGAAACCCCTCCTTGTCCAATGATTTCAAATTTCCAAATGATTTGATACAAAGAAAGGTCAGAGTGGTGGGCAGCAACAACTCCCCAGGAAGGTACTCTACATGATCTTCTGATTTATTGCCGCCGATTTCCAACCATTCAAGATATGGGAGTGTTTGCAAACCCCATCCCTTCCGGTTTGCTTTGAGTTTCTTACAGGTCAAGATCGCAATTTGCTTCAGATTGGAAGGCAATCCCCCTTCTAGAAACGACTCAACTTGTGGACAATTTACTAACTTTAAATAACGAAGAGACGAAAGGAATATGTGCATCTTACGAGGCATTGACCTCAAGCTCTCACAACTTCTGAGGGAAAACGTTGCAAGGTTAGGGGCACGCAATCCTCCTTTTGGAAAATATACAAAATTAGGACATCTCCGTATTCCTATTTTTGATATCACTAAATCACCTCCATGTTGTTCTAGAGATTGCAAATTCCTGCACCCATTGATTATAAGCTTCTTCATTTTTAGGAATAGGTCTAACGGAAAGGATGTCAGGGAATGACAACAATCCTTCAAGAACAATACTTCAATGGATGAAGATTGTTGGTGCATGGGGAGCTCCAACTTCTCACAATCATCAATCTGAAGTATTTTCAATTTTGAGAGTAAACCATCATGTTCATGCTGTTTTGCAAGTACAAGAAATTCCAAATTGTTTTGCAAGTGCGAGTCCTCGAGATGTTGACAATCTCTAATCTCAAGTTTGGCTGAATGAAGATGTACAAGCAACCTTCCTCTTAGCTTGGGGCACATCTCAATATACAACTCTTCAAGTTGAGAAAAAGTTTCAACTTCATTTTAGCACCCAAATGAAACCAGTTTTCCCAATTTGACATATTCTCTAACCTTAGAAATTTCAAACTTCCAAATGGCTTCATTGAAAAATTACTACTATTTCCATAAAACTCTGGACCCACAGTAACAACTCTATCCAACCTATCAATGTAGAGTTTATTAAGAGAAGTAGGTGCCCAAGGGGTGGCAAGGCACAACAATATTTGCAATCAAATAATTTCAACTCAGACAATGAAGTAAGCCCTCCTATCCAATCTGGAAAACCTTTCCCGCTGTAGCACTTGATGGAGAGACTTTTCAAATTTTCATGGAGCTGCAAATTTTCAAGTACACCTTTTTGACTTTCTGAAATACCAACTACTTTTGGAGGACTCCATTGTAACACCAACTCCTCGAGGGAACCTTTATCCTTCAAACTTGCATCCAAAGCATCTTTGGCTGATCTAACATTTTGGAGCTTTTGAATTAAAAGCTCTCCCGGAAGATTAGTTTTCTCAATTCTCCAATGCTAGACCCACTGTCATGTTTAGGGAAAAAAATCGCAAACTTCTCGTCTCACCTTGTTTGAATTCATAACCCTCCTCAACTTATCTCAACTTCATCATTACAACTTTTTTAAATTTTCATACAAAATATAACAATATTTTTTTTTTCAAATCCCAAAAGAATCTTTCCAAATTTTCACACAAAAAAAAGTTTACTTTTTCAAATCTTAAAAGAATATTATCAAATTCTCACACTAAAATATAATAAACAATCTTATTTTTTCAAATCTCAAAAAAAATTTCTCCAATTCCCACACAAAAAATAATAAATAATCAATTTTTTCAAATTTTAAACTAATAATAATATTAAAAATTAATATTTATAAAATATTTTATTTTACTATTTATAAATTATTTTAACTCATCTCAATTCTCCTCCCAATCCAAACAGTACAAAAAATTCTTTTACTCAGGTGATCTGACTTGGGAACGTGTCTTTCATTGCATGGACTTCTTTGCATGCACCTTTTTGGACTTGTCCCACGTACATCTCACATCCCACGAATTTTCCTAGCACTCAAAAGGACAAAGGAAGAAAAACACACAACATTTGCTTGCGTTTGTCATCGTGGACCTTATCACCAATCATTACGATGCAAGTCGTTTGGCATAAAGTGCATGCTTTTTTAGATTTTGGGAATTATGATGAGACCCATTTACTTTCACTCTTTAAGATCGAGACTCAAAAATTTTCAAATTCGGAATCATTATTCTTGGAGTATCAAACTTCTATTACAAGATTTAGGCTGCATTTGGATATTAAACTGAACTAAGTTGAGTTGAGATGAAAGTTAAATAAAATATTATTAAAATATTAAATTTTAATATTATTATTATTTTAAAATTTAAAAAAATTATAATGATTAAATAAGTATTTGCATCGGTTTATTTAAATTATTAAATAAAGAAAAATATTTGTAATTAAATTAATAGATCTTGAGTTATGATGTAATAAATATAACTTTTAAGAGATTGACAAAAGAATCCATAAAATATGTGCACAAGTAATTCTATCTATTGAAAGACTCTCTCTTTACTTCACCAATGGCTGAAAATGGAGTAGTCTCACCAATTGTCTACCCTAGAGAAGTCTCTCTTTACAAAGTCCAACATAGAGGGCTTGAATAACAAAAAAAAAAAAAAAAAAATCTTCACAACCTCTTATTATTTATCCATACTCTACACTTCATATTTTTTTTTCTTTTATCAAATATTTTTTATATGAATAGTGAATAGAAAATTTAAAATATTTTAAAAAAAATAAATTCAAAAAAAAATTTAAAAGATTTTAAAATTTAAAAAATAATAAAGTGTGGAGTGTGATGAAAGTTATATAGAAAAACCCGAATAACAAATATACGGTAATGGCTGGTCACCCAAATTTGACTAGGCCAGAGTTAATACAATTATATATGTTTATTAACAAAGTAAAAAATGCTTGCACACATCTTTCCTGTAGAGACTCTCTCTCTCTCTCTCTCTATATATATAAAGTTGTGGTCGTAGAGAAGATCGATGGAGTCCAGCACAGACACGTGGTAATTTCATCCTATTCAAAATGACATTAATTAAAATTTGTACTTGCATAAACAATTTTAATTATACAATATATTACGATAGGATATTCTTATTCAAACCAATTGATTACACCAAAGATTTTGTCCCTTTCAAAATCTTTCTTTACAAAGTGACAAAAAAATTTACAAATACAAGAAAAAGCAAAACAAAAATAAAAGACAAAAAAGATACCTTCGAGGAAGCAGAGCCAATTCATGATGACCGAATTACTTCAATATAATATATATATATATATATATATACATACATAAAGGCAGATTGAGATCAGGTACACAAACAGAGACTTGGTATGTAATAAAGGAAAGAGTGGAAAACCAGAAATTTCCGAGAGCATGTTTCAAACAAAATACAAAGTAATATATATTGGAAGTTGGAACCAGTCAAGTCAATCTTCCACCTAACATTTGCACCATTGAACCACTGCATATAATATTTAACAGAAAAGACATTAAAGTTTGGGTTTTAGATAATTCATATATCATTTTGGCGTATAGGTTTAGGGACTGTTTGGAAACATAATTTTTTTTTTTTAAGATATTCTCAAATTACTTCTCAAACTAACTATTCATAACTATTTTACTGCTGCTCATAGATATTTTGAGATATTCTTAATATTCAAATACAAAACATCGACTTAGAGTCTGTTTGGATACATAATTATTTTAATGTATTTTCACATATTCTTTGATATTTCATTTCCAAATATTACTAAAACGTAAAACACTTTTAAATTTTTAAATTTTTACTTTTTCATCTAATCATTATAATTTTCTCAAAATTTGAAAATAATATTCACTGCGATTCTGACTGTCTCAGCGTGGGGATTTGGAAATTGGACTTTTATAATGCAAAACTCAAATTGTAAACGTATGAAATTTCGAATGCTCACTCCTTCAAACCAATCTTAAATTCGAACCCCATATGTTTGACAAATTGTCCAAACGAGCACGTCAGGGTAGGGTGCTGTGATAATTTCTAATTTTCTTACACCAGTGGGCACCCTTGCTTTATTGTGGAGTACGTAAATGATGGGCGCTCTGAAGAATATGGACCGGTCAACATGTTTTGCTTTATCTTCAGCTATATAAAGCCAGGCCAGAAAAGGGTATTCAACCAAAAGGTTCTTGGGGAGGTTGAAGACTCTCACTTTCCAAAAAACCCGGTATCTTCCCTTACAATTCTCATGTCGAATCCTCCCAGAGTTCGACACATCTCAGAATGCTTTATCAAACCAGAATATGCATCGGAAGAGTCGAAGCAACCCTTATACCTGACGCCATGGGATCTTGCCATGCTCTCTGTGAACTACATCCAAAAGGGCCTTTTTTACAACAAGCCTCCCGCATCAGATGACCAAGATCAAGCCTTCGTCAAGACTCTCTTGGACCGGTTGAAGAGCTCCCTCGCCCTCGCCCTTGTCCATTTCTATCCACTTTCCGGCCGCCTTGTTACACAAAAGAATGAAAACCCACCTTCCTGCTTGGTTTTCGTTGACTGCAATAACAGTCCTGGAGCTAAATTTATCCACGCAGCGCTAGACATGAAAATAGCAGACATCCTTTCACCGATTGATGTCCCATCTGTTGCTCAATCGTTATTTGATCATGACAGAGCGATCAATCATGATGGGCATACAATGGCTCTGCTTACCATTCAAATGACAGAGCTCAAAGATGGCATTTTTATCGGCTGTTCCATCAACCATTCAATTGCAGATGGAACATCTTATTGGCATTTCTTTAACTCCTGGTCTGAGATCTTTCAGGCAGATGGAAATAATGTTTCCCTTTCGCGTCCACCTATTCATAAACGATGGTTTCCTGATGGATATGGTCCAATCATCAACCTCCCTTTCACACACCCAGATGAGTTCACAAGCAGGTATGAAGCACCCGAACTCAGAGAGAGAATGTTCCATTTCTCATCAGAATCCATAGCCAAACTCAAAGCCAAGGTCAATGCAGAGAACAACACAAACAGAATCTCATCCTTCCAATCCTTGTCGGCACTTGTCTGGAGGTGCATAACTCGTGCGCGCCGTCTTCCACACGACCAGACAACCCATTGCAGGTTGGCCACCAATAACAGAACAAGAATCGATCCACCCTTTTCTCCTGACTACTTTGGGAACTCGATTCATGTGGTGGCAGGAGTAGCCACAGCCGGGGAATTGCTTGAGCAGAGTCTTGGGTGGGCGGCATGGCAGTTGAACCAGGCCGTGGTTAACCACTCTGACAAGATTGTGCGTGGATGGCTCGACGCCTGGCTGCAGTCTCCGTTTGTTCATCAACTTGATCGGCTATTTGACCGTTACAGCGTGATGATGGGAAGTTCACCCAGATTCAACATGTACGGGAATGAATTTGGAATGGGGAAAGCAGTGGCACTTCGCAGTGGATATGCAAACAAGTTTGATGGAAAAGTTTCATCATACCCAGGATATGAGGGAGGAGGAAGCGTAGACTTGGAGTTTTGCCTTCCACCAGATTCAATGAGAGCTCTGGAATCTGATGAGGAATTCATGGATGCTGTCACTCTTTCCAATCGGCTGCACTAATATTTGCAAAGCTTTTCCCTGGATCTGACCTTTCCAAATCTATGGACTGCAAGTAAAGCAAGCAATAGCATGTTTGTAGGGTGCCAAAACAGTGCCATGATTCTTAGGAAATCAACAGTTATGTTTGTTGCACGATTGGTAATATTAACAGTGACATTTGATCCTAGAGTAATGTTATTCTTAATCTCCTAATATGCATCAATATTTGAAAATTTTTATTTAATTTTTCAATTATCTGTTTATCATTTGAAGTCACGTCAAGTGGTAATGATGAAAGAACGATGGTCAAAAGTACAGTAAATAATAATTTCATACGTTTCTTGAGTGAATAATATATAGCAGGTGCTGATCTACCATGCTGAAGATTAAAGAACCACTCTTACAAAAGGTCTGAACTACTTAAAATGATGGCAGATTTCTCTGCAAAAGATGTTGCTAAAGGGTGTAACAAAGGTGTATACAGATAGAAGTTGCATTCCTGAGGAGGCCAAAGAAGGTATACAAACTTTAAAGAAAGATGGGCGTCCATTATTGAGATGGACATAATGAGGACATGCATTTTGTAGAGTGGCCTTGCTCATGCCCTCTTTTTCAGCCGATAAATGAGAATTGATTAGTCTTTGGGGGGGAAAAAAGTTGCAACTATACACAACCTTTGTCCTAGTCACTCTAGCACTTGTGTCGCCAACGGCACTTTTAAAATTTTCAAGAAGAGTCCTATACGTACTTACAATTTTACGTATAAGTCTCATTTTATCAGTTTTTTTTTAATTTAAATTTCGTAATTTTCAATATATCAATAGTTGACACGTGAAAAAGTAAGTTCTTTTTTAAGTACTGTTTGAATTTTTTATTCTTCATGTGTTCTATTTATTTGACTATTTGATAAGATATCCCATGATTTATTTAGTTTCATTTTTCTCATGGTAATTGATGGAAAATCATTAGATATTCTTTAAGTATGTATTTTTTAATGCTTTCATTTTATTTAAAATGCCATGTCACTAAAACTGCTTATGTAAGTAATTTTAATTGCATGACATATTGATAATTGTAAGTACGTGTAAGTATCCGAACCAGAGTATTCGAGACTTCATTTATATATCCTCCACCAAAGACTTTAGAGCTAAAAACCATCTTGATTTGCGCTCAACTTATTTAGCTCAATATGGTGATAATTTTCAATTATTTTCTCAATTTTTTAATTTTAATATTAAATAGATTTTTTTTTTATAACCCTAATATAGACATGAAGAGAGAACTTTTTTCCGGGCTTACCGATAGTGAGTTTTTGGCCCACTTACCATTTCTCAAAAAATGAAAGAAGTTCATTGATCCATTATTGGACTATCCACTAAGATCTATTAAGCCCATTTCAGCAGATCTTTATAATAAATTATGAAGCTCCCCCCATTCTAGAGTGCAATGGGCGACCCACCTCTTTCCTCTAAAGAAAAATATTGACTGTATTTAAAAAGAACAGTTATAAAAAAATCTTCTTTATCCACCTGTCAGTTATTAATATGTTGAAAATTATAAAATTTAAGTTTCAAAACAAAACTGACAAAATGAATCTTGTTCGTAAAATTATAAATACATGTAACATTATTTTTCTTCTAAATCTAGGTTTATCATTAGCAATAGAAAATTCAAATTAAGTTAAAAATAAAAATAAAAATTAATAATTTTCACAATTTGATTTAACATTGATGGTTGACTATTAATGATTTTAAATTCGTTTTCACTAAATTATTTAACGATACATTTATTAGGTTTTACGATATGATAACCATTCCATACTGAAAAAATATATATATATTTTGAACATTGCTTATAGCTTTATTCAATTGAATCAACATTACAATGTTTCTCTCTCATCACTGAGCTTAGGATTTGTCTAGGACAATCCTCAATCCAAACTCTTTCTTCCAACATATTTATAGCTAATTTAGCAAGATTATGAGCTATAGAATTTCTCTCTATATGTGAATTGGAGTTTTCAACTTTGTCTTTCACCCAACATCTTTCTCATATCTTCAATCAATACACCATAATCAATACATATTTCATCATAATTGGTTGTAGCTTTAATAATTATCTAGGCATCTCCTTCCAGGATCACATGTGGCAGCCCCACCTCAATGCATAAACCATTTTTCTCCGCAATAAAAATATATGCTATTAGAATTGCCGTATAGCACCATTTGCAACGGAATTTAGCGTCGAGTTTAATTTTGCCTCAAATGATATTTTTAACGTCATTTGAGCGTCGAAGGAAAGATTTTGGACACAAAAGACCGTTTTTGTTGTAGTGTTAGCAAAATTATGAGCTATAGAATTTTATCTCTCTATATGTCAATTGGAGTTTCCAGCTTTGTTTTTCACTGAGCATCCTATTGTTGGGTTAACTTAGAAGTGAAGAATTAATTTTGTCGAAAAGCAGTGAACTAAAAAATGTACAAATGCATGGATTATATGAAGTTTTTGCGACGATTTTGAGTGCTGGAAAAGCTCTGATTTCTTGTAATGTATCTGCTTCAATCGAAACATCTATTGCAACTGGACAACTCCAAAACACATGAATTATGATTTTCTTCTCTTTTTTAGATTGGGCATAAGCCTGTGTCTATAATCCTCTTTTTAAATAAATTACTTCTAGAAGGGAGAATATTATGAGCTGCATTTCTTATATAGTGTTGACAGATCCAAGAACTCTTAGAATTCATATGACCTGCCAATCTGATTGTGATTCATGGTAATCTGAATATTCTCCTTTCATCGTTCTCACTCTACTTACATACGCAAACTATGAGACCCTTCTTCCTTACTATTAGAAGGCTAGATGTAAACTCCACCATCTTCTTCCTTACAATTATCGATTGGTATGACAAAATCATTTCGACACCACGTGTTCCGAATTGAGAGGAGAGAAAAGATATTAAATGGAAAGGTTAAATCCCACTTTGCTCTTTAAATAGAATACACTTTAATTTTTTTATCTTTATATAGTTTCCAAGCTTTTAAATTTGATTAAATTAAAATCCCTTTATTAACAAATCATTACAAATCCGTGAAAATGTCATTATAAAAGTTATTATAAAAATATTGAGCTAGGCATTTTATAAATAAATTATATTATAATTTGAATAATACTATAAATAAATTTTAAGTGTATAAGTCTTATCGTCTTTTATAAAAAAGAAAATCATTAAAAAATTAAATATCTTTTATAATAGAATCTAATTAAAAAAATATTTGCTCAAAGTCTTGTTTAATTTAAAATATATTTTTTTATCTTTATAAAAAAAATAATTGTTGCAGCTATAAAAATTTTTATTAAAAATTTTATATAATATATTTATTTTATTTTATATTAAAAATAATTTTATAAATTAATAAATTATTTATCAATTTATAAATTTATGGTTTACAAATGATTACCGGTCAAAGTCCAAGTGTTCAGGTAGAAACATTGAAGGGCGTTAGGACATAATGCCAAACATCCTCCCCGTTCCGAAGCATCTGATGCCGTCACGCCGTCACTCACTTCCTATGACTGCCAATAAAAACATGACATCTTCCCTGCACAGTCCCTCCGCCATTTTACCACGTGTCATACCGTTGTGTTAAGCGGAACGCATACACTCGGGGTAGCTTCAGATGCACGCTTCCTTGCATTACAAAACCACTCCCCCCGCCCCAATTGTAATTCTGCTCTGGTTTGGGACCCTTGTATCCAAATGGGAGATCCTCACGACGACCCCGGAGCGAAGTCGTTTTCGACCCCCCCGGGTTGCGGTTTCCACCCTTCCCAGCAACAGCTCCTCTCGTACTACTTGACTAAGAAGAACAACGTCGACGGTGAGGGTTCCGATGGTGGCAATTTGATTGGAGAGTTGGACCTCTACCACTATGACCCCTCCGAGTTACCGGACGGGGCGTGCTTTTCGTACGGTTACGGCGCCGGAAAGAGGCACTGGTATTGTTACGCGGCTCGAAATGCAAAGGAGAGCGAAGCGGGAAGGAGGAGGACGAAGACTGGGTACTGGAGGAGGAAGAGGGGAAAGGAGAGGGACGTTATGGACCCTAGAGGAGGAGGGAAGGTGTTGTTGGGGACAAGGTCAAGCTTCGTGTTTTATCAGAAGAATTCACCCAAGACCACGGCTAGGATTACTGATTGGTTTATGCATGAGTATGCGCTGCCTGATCATCTGAAGGTACTTACAGAAACATTACTCATTTATTTCTGGGTATTAAATTCATTTTTATTTTTCGTGCTTTGGGAGGAGGAATTCGGTACGAATGCGCGAATAGTTTTTGTTTATCTTTCTTCTTGGCTAGGTATGGATTTGAGTCTTGAACTTTTAGGCTTGTGTTGGGAATAACAAAATTCTTCTGAAAAAATGGAATTTGGTTATTGCTTGTTCACTAATAGTGGGTACTTTTTGATTCGAAAATATCAAGGATGGATAAATTTACGTTTCCATCTATGATTCTGGTCTGGCATGATGAATATGCGTGACTCAAGTTTATAATCGAATGTGTATCTCATACTGGTCGATTCTGGAAAGGTCACAAGCGTTGAACTAATTTTTTCTGCAGTTTGCTTCTGGTGTATGATTCTGAGTGTACGATGATTGAGTGCTTGTTTCCATTTATAGTAATCATGTGTAAAATATCAGATGTTTATTCCATCAGTTTCAGTTCAATAGAAGTGCCTTGTCGAAGGCCCACGTGGTTGTTTGCACGTTGTGACATGCTTTGTGTATTGGGCCAGACAAAAAAGATGCAAAAATAGTAATTGGTCCGCGTTAAATAAATATCAATTTTTCGTTATTAATCAAAGAAAGCTGTACTTGTATAGTACCAGATACATACCGTTAGTTGATTTCTTTACAGGCTATTTGCTTCCGAATTATTCATAAAAAAGAGCGTTCCTGTTAGATGGTTACCCTGTGGATAGTTTGGACAATTAATTAGACATCAATGGGAGAGAAGTGGTTGGCGATCAATGGATTGAGTCCTTTTCCCTGTTTTGGCACTCTTCTCTGTCTGTCAACTATCCTCTGCTCACTTCGAATATGAAATCTGCTGAGCCAAGTCATGCATAGAAGTCCCTAAAGCTATCAAGTACAAAATCTGAACTCAAAGATGTTTTTCATGGACGGACCAAGAAGCAGCATTGCTAATTTATTGATTGGCCTATCTGGATACGTCTTGATCAACATATGGTCTCTAACAAGATGTCATGAAGTATTGCATCTTTTTCCAATCAACTCACCCATGCTTTATGCCAATTGACGAGACAGTTTCTTTCATGTTTGCTACAAAGTGATTCGATTAGTATTCATTCTCATGATAAATTTTAGTGGTTCAGATGATGGTGCTTTTTGCCTTTTTTAGGCCAGGTTTTGAAAAGTTAAGGCAGGCAGAGGCTTGGTCAGTGTTATTGGGTTTTATCTTATGTTTCTATGAAAAAACCTTAACTATTTATCCATCTGCAGGCTTCTTTTGTCCTTTGTCGAGTGTTCAAGTCTCATAGTGGAAATAGCATATTGGATAATGGCTTAAGTTCTTGTGCTGAGGAAGCTGTTTCTGCAGTGCGTCACATTGGCATTCAGTACAATGGATGCCTTACACCTGATATTCTTGAAGCTAAAATGCATGATGACAATTCTGTTTCTGGTGCCAGCATTCTGCATCAGTTAGGCATGCAGCCTCAGGAGCCGGTAACATTTCAAAACGTCCTCAATGCTCTATATAATTTTTACTGCTAGAACACATCTTCAATTTGTGTCATTATATTATATTTTTATGTACATATTTTCACGTTGGTTTGGTATGTGATGCAGGGTTATATGTTCATCTGGAACACATTGACCTCACTCTCTAACATTATGTTATTTATGGTCAGCCATGTTTCTTGCATGGTGTCGAAATATTCTTTTACAACCTCTACTTTTTCCTCACACCATTATAAGTTACTGCATCAGCAACAATCTGCAAGTCCGTTCAGAAATAGAAGTAACATGCAGTTTTAAGTTGCTTAAAGTTTTGCCTAAAATCCCGTAATACTATTATTTGCTACTTTTAACATGATGATAGGCCTAACTTTCTGTACCACCATGTACTCTGCTGATGTGGGGAATGCTTGCAGGAGAAAATCAAAGTTTAGTCAACTGTAGTTTTTTTCCTTTTTCTAATTTTGATGCGGCATTCAAACTTTATTTACTTTTGGAAAGTTTAATATTTTTCCTCAATCTGCCTTTGTTTCCTTCGCACATTTTACCCCCAAGATTTTCTAGCGAATCTTACTGTCTAGAGTGAGCAAAACAGATACTTCAGTGGTTATCTGAGATGTCTATTAAGTAATCGTTTGGATACATAAACACTCTCAACCCATCTCATTTCCTCATTACAACTTTTCCAAATTTCTATACAAAATATAATAAACAATTTAATTTTTTCAAAATCTAAAATAATAATAATATTAGAAAATAATATTCTAACAATATTTTATTCAACTCATCTAAACCCATCTCATCTCATCTCATCTCACTATCCAAACGAGCCCTAATACTGTAAGTATATATGATATCTATTCAGTTTTTTTTTTGCATGTGTTGTCCACATTCGGATATAACTACAAGTGTGTTTCTTTTTAAGTTAGTTACATTCCTGTTTGTGCCGTTGCCGGTGTGCAGGTGAGCTCGTCTGTGCTTCCAGGAAGTAGTGCAAAGTTTTTTGAAGGTCTGACTGACCAGCAAGCACTTTCCATTTTAGAGGAAGATTACATTGAGTTGGACGATCTTGTGCAGTAACTATTCATCAGAGACTTTGAAGCAGTTGATTATAAAGATATATGAATACTCATTGGAATGCTCTGGCTGTTACTGGAAATTACTGTTTCAGGATTGGATTTAGATACTCAACAACAGATGCGAAGGGATAAATCTTAAACAACCTTTTGTGAAATTTTTAAACAATATTGAGATATGTTATGGAAGGATGATTTGGCCTTATAAGGTAGTTATATGTTATTATTTGTTATTCTGTTTCAATCCCATTGAAGTTTGAGTAATGCTATATACAGTCCTAAGTGTGCAAGTTCTGCGTACTTTCTTTGAAAAAAACTGGGGTCCATTATAAAAAAATGATTTTTTCATGCGGATTCCAGATTTACCCACTTTTTTGAAAAGGAGTGCGCATGGCTTGCACACCCTAGGATTGCAAATATCATTTCTCTTTTAAGTATATATTTAGCAATTTTCTTTTGGTCTGGGCTTGCAGATTTGTTCTCATGCCTGATAGAAGGCAATTTATCCCAACGGCACACTGAGAGAGATTATTATGATTGACAATGGTAAATTAAGTTATATGAGTGTCAGCTGCTTCACCTGACTTGATAAAGCTGCAGTTGATGCATTGATGGTAGAGGTTCTTCCTCATTTACATCTATTTTCCACCACCTCTTGATCAGAAGTTTCCCTAGAAAGACCTCTTTTCCTTTAGCCTTCTTCTTTATCTGTAATGAAACAAAAATTGTTAAAGAGGTGGAGCTATCATATATACTGATTTTCTTATATATGTTGATATAGTGCCAGTGGTGGGGTAGTTAATAATTTGAATTGTGCTCTGTAGTGCTAGCTTTCTTGTTTCTTCGGCAGCTTTTCGTGAAGCTGCTTATGATATATAATGTGGACCTGGTAAATGTGTAATTATCTCATTACTGATTGCATAACTGAATATATGAAGCTTGGAATAACACCAGCTTTTATGATCTGGCTTATTGTTTCTAAGCTGACAAGAGTTAAATGGTAGAATTATGTGATGGTTGAGTGGCACTATCTTTAGTAGAAGAGTGCAATTGGGTATAATATAATCTTTTTGATGCATTGCCTTGGTTTGAATATTATGTTGGTTTTGTCTCTTAGTGCTGTTGATAGAACTTTACTAAGGTTTTAATGATACTATAATAGTAGTTGCAGCACTAATTCTGGATGATATTTTTAGTATCTTCAGCTTGCAATTGTATTTAATATGAAAGGAATTTCTAAAACTTTTCACTGTGGTTGGTATTTTCGTTTTTGATAGCATATTTTGGAGTTTCTTTGGGTGGTGCTCTAAGGCCCCATTAACCTATTCACACTTAAGAAGCATCTATGGTTGAAGTTGTAGTTTGATGTGTCATTTCCAGGCATCACTTGTTGTGGTCATTTCGGAACTCCGAGGACATTCTTTATTGCAGAAATTCCATTCTGTGTATCCTAAGTTAGTTCCATTCTTTCAAATTGCAGGTTAAATGATCTTTATTCAAAAATTTGATATACAACTATCAATTGTTTTTTTTTTTTTTGTCATTTACACCTTTAATTCGATTGACCCACCAAAATATGATGGAATATTAAAGAATTTGAGTGAATCGTCTAAAATTTCCTTTCTTAAATAAAAATAAAAAAAATAAAAATTAATGAGTCATATGGATGGAGGGTGTAAATGGAAAGAAATTACTAGTTTGAAGTAATTAAATTGTTGATTTTGGATTATTTGGGAAAAATGGGATTGACCATTTTTTTTATTATTATTTTACTGAAAATTGGAGTACATTTCTTTATGTTATCACACTTGAAATGTAGTCAAATATCAAACATTTTGCCGAGAAAACAAAAAAAAAAAATCAAACATTTTGGAAGCCGTCAAATCATCTAGTTTTGGGCAACTTTTTGTTTTTGTTTTGTTACATCATGCAGATTGGGACAGATATCTTACTTCTGCTGTTGTGCTGATCCCAAGAGCACAATTTGGTAGAGAGAGGGTGCAGGAAATAGGGTTAGGTTCTTTAGAATTTGTAGGTCATGTGGAGAGTATCTATTTTTAGGTTCATGTGTTTGAGGCTTTAGTTTGAGGCTTGACTATCAAATGAGTGTGAATACATCCATTTGGTTGTCCTTATTATCGCGTTTGGTTTTGGGTGAGTTGTTCTGTCCTGGCTTCACTTTCTGGGTAACTGTTGCAGTGATTCTACCCTCCAAGAGTTCTTCATCTTCCTTTGAGAACCAAGGGGCAATGGATCTTATCTTTTCGATACTCGATATGTCCAGCTGAAAATCAGAGATATTCTACACTGTGGCGAGAAAAGATCTTGACTTAAGAGATAAAATTAAATCTCCTTAAATTCTTGTTCGAACTTGAGGGTTTTAAGTCGGAGAGACACGTGAAGTAAATCTTACAATATTTATTATTGCCCGTATAAATATTTTGAACAACAATAAATAAACAATAAATGTTATAAGGTTTACTTTACTACTTAGTGTCTAGATTTATATTTGAACGGTGCTACTCTGCCTCTCAGAGTGCACCGTTCATTGTTACCGTTAGTTAAAAGTTTTTTTTTTCTTTCAATTTTTTTATTCATATTTTTTTAACATTTAAAAATATTTTTAGAAAATATAAAAAAAATATCAATATACTAATAGTCACTTCCTTAACTATTAAGTAAAGATTTTTTTTAAAAAAAAATTAAAATATATGAAATGTCAAAATAAAGAAGCAAATAGAGTGAACAAAATAATATTTTTCTTTATATTTTGAGTTGAGTGGCTCAGATCTAGGTTGGGTTGTGGGTCATGACTTTCTCATCCTCTTTTAACTCATCTTATTTAAGCTTAGGGAGCCTATTTCCCCCACATTATGTTCATTTGAGAAATCAAGACTGCTTTTGTCAAAATCATTATTTTGCTATTTGAAGTCAAGACAGAATCTTGAGTGAAACAAGGTTGTGATAACCCACAGGTGGTGGTGGTGGTAGTGGGTAGGAGGCACTCTTTTTGACCCCTCCAAAGTTTTTATCATCATCCCATCTCTAATTTCTAGATTGTCAGATTTCATTTCTTATTTTGTTTTTATTTCTGAGCTTTAATGTTTATTTTGCAATTTATCCCAATTTCCCATCTCTTGTTTTTATATTTTTTAATTTTATCAATTTAATTTGCCCAATAAAAAAAGGCCACTTGTCATGTGAATGATTATTATCATAGATACATACAAAACCTCCACCCGCTTTCCCCATTTGTAGTGGGTCATTCCAATCCATGCAGTCCAAGTCAGGGGTCATGACTTTTGCTTATTTGGAATAAATTCATTCATTCATTCATTCACTCACTCGCTACGCCACCCAACCTTTGGAAAAAAAAAAAAAAAAAAAAAGAGGAAAGAGGTTTTTAAAGATATTGGGTACCATAATTGGCAGCCACCCCACAAATTTTTTTGACCCTTACTATTTGTCAAGTTGTCATGTTTACTCGTGGCTAGCAAGGTATATATATATATATAATATATACATATTTTTTTTCTTTGAGAAATATTTAATTTTATAAAAATAAATTTACAAATTAACGTGATTTGATATGATATATTATAGTCTAACATATCATATTCAATCATGTTAGCTTGTAAATTTATTTTTGTACAATTTTTTTCTATAATTGTAGCACTTTTTTTTCTCATACTACAAATGCGCAATTTGTTTTCAACTTTGTACATTATTAGCACCTAAAATGTTATTATTTTATGGGCTAAAACCATTTTAGGTTGTTTGATATTCCTTCTTCATTTGTCAAAAGCATGGAGCTCATATTCTCCATTGGTGGGGGAATAATCACCACTAATCAACCCTTATCTTATGCTACTTTTATTAGCTTAAAATAAGCATTTAGGAAATGGTTTATCTAAGCAAACCCACATGAGAGGATGAGGAGGTGTTTTATATTTGAAATAATAGTTACAGTCGTGAGTATACAAACGTCAGTTTGAAAAAAATGAACATATACTAAATCAAAAATAAACATATATTAGACTCATATGAAAAAAAAAATTTTATTTTTTAATAATAAATTTTATTCTATTTCAAAATAATTACATGACGCTTGCATATTTTACGATTATATATAATATTATTTATTTTTATTTTTATCTTTTTGTCATGAAAAAATGGAAAAAAGAGAGAGAGAGAGAGACAAATATGACAAAGTAGAGTTGGGGGGCAGAACCTGAACAAATACTCACAAGGTCCATGTATTCACACCTGTCCTAAGCAAAGTTAGACAATGTCAGCAGCTTTTTGTGCCAGACTGCAAGCATAAAAAACATGAGCACCAAGTCACCAACCATACCCAAAATTTTGATTATAATCCAACCCACTGAAAACCATTCCCTACAGAATAGTCAAAGGGTTTTAATTTTTCCAACCACTGATTGCAACCAAAGCCTTCTACTGTGTGGTCAATCAAAAACTAGACACCCTTTTGAGTTCACACTTGAAAAATCTGAAAAATTCCCTGATTGAATGAATCAAGATTTGGATGAAGAACAATTCGGCGGTCCGAAATTTATGTCTGTGATGCGTTTGGTTTTGGTCACAGCTCAAAGTCAGTTGAGAGAAGGAGGGAGGCAAGGGAGAGGAAAGAGGGGAGGCATGTGATGGGGACTGAGGAGGTTGGGAGGCAGGGAAGAGGAGGGAGGGACAGATGCTTGGCGTGAAGAAGATGGAAACAAATAATTAACACTTCACAACAACAAATAGCAACATCTAACACGTTGAGCTAAAGACAAGGTGGGGCTGCATTGGGAGGCAGTTCTTTCTATGAGGCATACAAGAAATATTCTATTTATAAGCATTATGTGGGCGTCGATAACATATTTAAGTTATGTTTAAGTAGTGAGGTGATCTCAAATATTCTGTAAATAATAGTAAAAAAAGTAAACTTTATAACGTGCTGTAAAGGATTTTAGGACAATGAATTTTACAGAATATTTAATACTATGTAATTTCTCTTTCTTGTCCGAAACCATCTCATTTTGTCAAGAAATTAGAATGGATTCGGATGAATTTATGAGCATCGAGAGAAATAAAAAAATAATTTAAAATAAGAAAAATGCCAATTTTTATCATAAATTAGTTCGAGTAGTTTCTTGTTTAAGAGCAAATTATTGTTGAAACAGCCAAAAAAGTGGTGAAAATATTATTTTTTTGCCTCTGCCAAATTGTTCATTTGCTTTTATTTTATTTTTTAAAATTTTTATTTTCTTGATTTTTAATATTTTATGCAATTCTAGAATGGGAAATTGCTCTATTTACGACCAATATTAGTACTCTTCTTTGTCTCTCTTTTGGGTTGTTCGTACATTGAAGATTATTGTCGTCTTTAATCTCTCTCTCTCTCTCTCTCTCTCTCTCTCTGTTTCCATTCATTTTTATTTCTTCCCCACAAATCCTTCACCAAAGGCTCTCTCTCTTCCTCCCATTTCTGCATCATCTTGGGTTTGGTTTTTTCGCCTCGCCTCTTCTCTTTCTTTCTTCGTTTCTTTATTTTCTCTCTGAAAGCGTGAACATAAATACAGCTTTCTTTGATCACCTTGTCTGGGCTAGTTCTTTGCTTCCTGGCTCAGGTTTCTCGTACAGATCCATCTGCTCGGTAAGTTTCTCTGGATTTTTCCTTTTCTTAGTTGACCTTTTTTGATTGATCGGTTGGCGATAAGATCGGATTTTGATTGTTCTGTTTGAAATTTCCGTCGTATCTTTCTCTCCTTTTCTTTTGAGTTTTATTCGTGAAGCTAAATTCTTTTGGAAATTGTGGGTTAGTTTGTTTTCTGCTATTTGAACTCCATACGCAGCTGGGTTTTGTATATATCTGTTTTTGATTTTTTAAAAATCATTTTGATAGAGCTATTAGCGAATATATTAGCGCTCATAGCTTCTCCATCCCAATTTGACCGTCTTTTTAATTTTTATAACTCCCTCCCCCTCTGTATTGCTTTTCATTACAGGATATTGATTCCGTGGTAAGTTCCACGGAAAAAGGTAGAAACTTAAGCATATTAAGAATGTTTTTTTTTTTGTGTGCGCGCTTGTTTTGTTGTTGCCTGTTTAAAATCGTCCAACTTTCGCATGATTGCTTTGCTGGACTAGATCTTTGCCCTGGTGGGTGCAGGGTTATACGTGACTATTGAATTTATTTGTTGAAATGTTGTCCAGTTTGGCTGTTTCATGATTATTTACCCTGCAAGTAGAGGCTTTGGGGTAGTTGGGATTGTGATTTTCGGAACTGCATGTATATCTTACGAGTCCTGAAGCTAATGATGCCTGGTTGACCTAACTTCTTTTTGTCCATTGAGTTTAATGCTTATTCGTGGCTGCAATATTGTAAAAGATTAAGCCAGCTATTTTATTCCGCCACTGGTGGCTTCATTGGCTATTGCGTTCTGCTTCTGCAAACTGTTACTTTGTTTCTCGTTGTTATCCAACTACTGTTGCTTTGATAATATTATGTTGGTCAATGGAATAGCAGCTGATGTTTGGATGATCTAACACCCTTTACGAGTCAAGTAATACAAAGTGTCAATTCTCAATCTTTCTTTGTGTTTGTGTATTTTGGCTATTTTCTGTGGCCCAAGGCTTGCTTCATTCATGAAGGTTCCAAGTATCTGAGAAACTTCACGACACCTATAAATCTAGGATCATGGTGAATGTAAAGCTGGGTTCTGGATTTCTATTCGTTTAGCATTAAATAGAGATAGGGATCTTCCTGATTCTCCAGTTTTAAGAAATCTTCCAATGCAGCCAATGTTTTCACTTTCTCGAAAGAATCATAGCCTTTCATAGGTGGCTTTGAAGTACTTTATAGACTTCAAAATCTGTTACTCCATCTGATGGGTCTACAATGGGGTAAAACAACTGTAAGTTCAGAATATCGTGCTTCTACAGATTTTAAATGGTTCTAAGTTACAACATACGCAGGGCAGTGGAGCACAAATAACTAGTTCAAAAGAAATTCCAGGAATTGAGTTCAAGATTCTGTTGAATGGCAATGCCGACCAATTGACTACTCCATGCATAAGACTCCAGTGCATGAGACTTTTATGAAGACCAAATGAAGGGCATTTTCATGACCCTATGATCACTCTATCCACATTCCACTTTAACCTGCCAGAATTTAATGAAATGAAACACGATATGACTTGTTCATGTCAATGAATCTAAGCTTAGCCTGCACTTTGCCTTTAGGTCAAGTTGACTGCACTGTCCAATGGAATACATTCATATAATAATTTTCTACTCCCTTCACCGCTGCCTAGTGTTTTATTGATAAGTTGGTTTAGAGTTTACTGACTTCTGAATCCAATGATAATTGTTGCTGTATTGTATCAGGTGTACCAAAAGTGTAATTGGCTTACCATTTCTGTTGGAGATTTCTTCAAGATTTTTACTTGTAACAAAGTTGTTATTGGCCTAATGCAAGGGCAGAGGGGGTAAACTTGGTGGTTTTCCTAAAACCTTGGAAATTTGATTGTGGATCTACTCCTAGTAATGCTTCCAAAGATCAGCATATATGCTGGAATAATATGCGAAATCCTGCTGGAAACTGAATACCAGACCAGATACCATCACCTGGGTTTATTAAGGTTGCATACCTAAATTCTGCGAACTGTCAGCAGCAGATGTCGAATGGATGGAGCTTGGGTGAGCCTAGTTCTAGCAATTCCCAGAATGAGGTCAGGTGTGATGAGCGGAAAGCAGAATTTGGGTGGTCATCTTCAGGAAGTGCTTGTCCTGGGGCTGGTCCGAGGTTGGAAGAATGGAACTGTGAACCATCTAATACAAATGGAAACCCTCTGTTTGCACAAAGTTCCAATTCTAATGTGCATACTCAGAATCTCAACTTAAACACGGATCCAATGGGTCATGGTGGTGATAATAGTCAAGCCATGGGATGCCCTAACATACACAAGTCTATCAGATCTGAAAATCGGTGCATTCCACCTGCAAGTAGTTCTGATCATCATGTACTTCCTTCAAGACCCAGTGGAGTTTTAGTGACCGAGAACGATGGCGGACCAGGCTGTTCAATGGCGGGTCGCCGTGTCCCCTGTAAAAGAAAAGCTGTTGAAGCAAATGCTGGACAGTCTTCTGTTTCTGGAAGTTCTAGCTACTTTCACCCTTCTGAAAATAGTGCATGGTCTGCTGTGCCTGCTCGCTTTAATTTGAGCAGCAGTTTAGGTGTATCTGCTACACCCGAACAGGTGAACCCAAGATTCGGGCTAGGCACAATGGAAGTAGCTTCTGATTTCGTTCCTGATCTTAATTCGGCAGGAAGCTTCCATAGAAATACCCGTTTAAGGATAAATCCTTCAAATCAACAGGATTCTATTGCCGCTACTTTAATCTCTACAGAGAATGCTGCTAGGCATTCTAGTATTTCATCTTCCCTGCTGCCACCAAGACTTCTTCCAGTTGGTTATTCTTTGGACTTGCGGTCAACACCTGCTTCTGATAGTATGATTCCTCAAAGTCAACCGGTTTTGGTCCATGTTCCTACATTGCCGCGAAACGTGCAAGGTTACAGATGGAATGGAGGACCTAGCTTGGGAGCTGGCAATATCACAAGCTCTATGGTTTCTGGAGATAGGGATTCTGTGCCGCATGAAGAAATGGGCTCAAGAAGCATGACAAGAAACCTTTCAGAACATCCTGTGTTTATGCCTGCTATCGAACTGAGAAACTTGGTTCGAAATCCAGCAAATAGGGGTTCAACTAGCGGAAATGTAAGTATTCCTGGAAATGTTGCCTCTACATCTCGACCTGTTCCCAGTTCAGGTGTCCATCCATCATCTGCTCCTACTTTAGCTCCTCAACATAGTCCTCCACAATTCCAACGAAGATTTTCTGAATATGTTCGCCGGTCATTGATGTCTTCTGCTGGCTCTGAATCTGGAGGCCAGAGGAGTAATTATTCCCCACTGGGTTTGGGTCCTGTTCCGTCACAAGAAATTGGTTTTTCATCTGGACCTGGTAACCCGGGCCATGCTCAGTCACACCCAAGGTCAGCATTGTGGGTAGAGAGACAAGGTGATGGTGGTCTTGGAATCCCCTATTTATTGCGAACGTCTGCTGCAGCCAGTGAAGGAGGTAGCAGACTTGTATCCGAGGTATGTTTGAGAACTCATTTTACATATGACGTTTGCTTTTTAAATTTAAATATTTGGACTCTTTCATGTGAAGGTCTAGTGTCAAACCCAGTTTGTTTTATTTTTTATGTTTTGGTAAGTAATAAGAGAAAAGTTTGTTTTATATTAAATGGTTGAGATGGCACATCATCTCTTGTGATCGGTGACTATAGCAACAGTCATCAAATATGTGGATTTGTGTTTCATCAATTACGGTCATATGGGTCTTGCATGCTTTTAATAACTGTGAGAGTTGCTTAGATGGCTGTGAATCTATCCTTTACATCAATAAACTCAACCATTGAATAAATTCATCTCTAGCAAAAATTGTGATTTCCTATAGCTACGTCATGTTGATTTCCAAAAGTGCATTTCATAAATTATTCCTGTTGCATTCAAGCAAGAAGATCTTTGACAATATTCATCCTAGAAACATGGAGACTTTTCTAATAAAAAAAATTCTAAGCTTGACTGCTACTTTATGACATACTTTTCTGGTGAATAGTAACAGTCTGGCTTTCTGAATGTTCTAACGTGCAGTTACTTCAGTTAAGTATGTTGGTTGGATGTTTGTTCAAGCTGAAAAGTAGAAGTGAAAAATCTAATGGAGTATATTTTTTCCATTTCAACTTTTTTTTTTTTACAACATTTGTAGCGGTTACACTGGTTTTATGTAAATTAGTACTCTTTGATTTCAATTTTCAAGTCATCTTGGCAAGCAAGTGTTCATCTGAAACTTTGTTATTTTTTGAAGCAGATTCGCAATGTCTTGGGTCTCATGCGTAGGGGCGAGAGCTTGCGACTCGAGGTTGGGTTTCTACCTTAACAGTGTCTACTCACCAACCACACTTCTTATCAAGAGAATACTAGAAAAGCCTAGGAGAGAGACATTTTCGTTGACTTAAACAGCCTTGCATGAATATACTCTTATTTCATATGTGATCCACTGATGGTGGCAAATGGATGCTTTTCTGACATGTGACTCCACATTTTTATCAGGATGTTATGATCCTTGACCAGTCTGTGTTTTTGGGGGTTGCTGATATTCATGATCGGTATAGGGATATGCGACTAGATGTTGACAACATGTCTTATGAGGTAAAGTATACAATAAATTGAACTATACTTTTTATTTGCCTGTTTATATTAGTCATTGTTCTTGTACTACAACATTTATTTTGAATTATAGGAGTTATTGGCTCTGGAAGAGCGCATTGGTAATGTTAGCACGGGATTGAGTGAGGAAACAATTTTAAATCGTCTGAGACAACGGAAATGTTCAATTGCAGTGGGGTCTCAGCTTGATGCAGAACCATGCTGTATCTGTCAGGTAAATGACGTACCTGACTCGGGTTTGCGCTGCTTGTTTTCTTCTCTTTGCCCAAATGACCGGTTTTCCTCTCTTTCTGAATTATTGTTTATTCATGTGCAGGAGGAATACAATGAAGGAGATGATCTTGGAACTCTGGAATGCGGCCATAATTTTCATGCTGACTGTATAAAAAAATGGCTGACGCAGAAGAATTTGTGCCCCGTTTGTAAAACGACAGCCCTGACGAAATGAGAGGTGGACATTCACTTTCTGGATATTTGTTCTCATATTGGAAAGAGGGCTAGCCGAAAAACTGTGTCGCCCATTTGAATGAGTGAGTCAAATACACCGATGCATATTGCCTGCTTCACCATTCCTTATTGTTGGTCTTACATGTGAAGCTTGTCCATGACACCACTCACCCAAGAGCCAGAGTAAAATTTTCTATTTTTGGAGATTGTATTCTAGTCAGCCATGTCCTTGTAGAGGCGGCAGATGTGCGATCAGAAAAAAAATATAACTAGTTTCGAACTTTCAATTTATCAACAAATGATTACCTTGCAATATTTATTAAAAATTCAGCCTATTGGCATTACAGATCGGAGAATATCATATCAGATATTTTGTTTTTTATTTTTCTCTAGATGGCAATGTTCTTGCAGTACTCAAATTTCTTGATATCCTCAGGGATGGATATACAGAGCTGGAATGGGTCAAAAACCAGCGAGTTTTCTGAAAGAGAATGTTTAAGCTGCAAACAAATCCAATTAGAATGGAAAATTAAGAATAACCACCAGTAGGGATATGGATTAGCAATCTCATCTGGCTATAGAAATGATTAACATGTTAAAATTTCCATCGTGACTTGGTACTTTAATTTCAAGTACCAAAGGATTCACACAGTAGGTTGGAAAGTCAATATTGGGAGCTATATAGTATATATGAACACGGACAGCTCAAGTCTGTAACATGATGTCCCAAGCAATTTAATTTCAAGAAAAATAACATAAGTCTATTTTGGAGTTGTGATTTCCATTCTATTTGCCAATCGGTTTCGAAATGTGGCAGCATTCATGCTATACTAGTTGTCACTTAGCCAATGGGCCTTCGGGCCGAATGACACTACTCCTGATCCTTAGGTACCATGCATGGGTCAACAGTTGATGACTTGACCCCCAGCTCTAGTAGGCCTGCAACAGGCCTTTTTGGGACTGGACCCGATCTGACCAGGTAATAGCAAGTGGACCGGTCCGACCCTAACAGTGTGGGTCGGGTGAACATTTTTTTACTTTTATTTTTTTTAACTACTCATCAGAATTACGTACATCAGAGTTAAATACAAGTTAGGGACAAGTAAAAGAATGAGAACAATGGGCATCCAGTGCTGCTACAATAATACCAGTTAAATGCCTATTTCCTCTGTTTCCTAATGCACCAATGGTATTTCAATGTTAGAAAAACTCCTGCAGCTTGCATATTTGGAGTGAGACTTTCAATCTCTCTGTCATTTTTTACACTTGCAGTCCTAAACAATATCAAAAAATTTCCAAAATCTCTTCCTATTCACATAACCTCCACATACCATATTTTTTTTTTAATTTTTTTAAATTTTTTTCTTTTATCAAATATTTATTATATGAATAATGAATATACAATTTGAAATAGTTTAAAAACAATAAATTCAAAAAAAATTTTAAAAAAAATTTAAAAAATTTAAAATTTTAAAAAAATATAGGGTGTGAAGTGTGGTGGAGGTTGTGTAGCAAAACTCTGACTAATGGATCATTCTTCAGGTTTCTCAACCTAGAGGAAACAACATATATCAGCATGAGAAATAACGAAAAATAATGGGTGTGCGATAAAGGGGAATAATGAAAAGAAATTATCAAATAATAATAAAATCTAATAAAAAAATGTAGAAAAACTATCTATTACAAAAACTATTTAAATTACAAAATATGAACGTCAACTGATGTTGGAGTAAGAAGCATCCAATGATCAAATTATAACAGCTTTCCATGTCTTCCTCCATATATGCTATTATTAAAAAGTCAACACCAAATCAATATACACCAAAACCTTCTTGTATAATGCATTAGATGTAATAATGCAGATTAATTTCCAGGTGATGATTGCATTTTCATTGGACCCGGGTGTTCAATTGTTCATACACGCAGAACACTGCAAAAAGCAACAGGGGAGGATGGCACTTGCATTAAATTCATCTAACAAAATAATCCAAGGTGGAATTTTTCACGTTCTCAATTTTTGACTTTTTCAAATAATCCTATTATTCTGCATCAGGTTCCCAAGTCATGTAAAAAATTGACAGTCTAGTTTCAATAAAAAAAGTTTTGCTCTAACAAAGTTATAAAATACACATCAAAATGATACATCATACCTTTCCCAGCTTCACTGCATCTTTTATTCGAGTTTTGTCCTCATGATACTGTAGATAAAATAAAAATTTCTTAGTCATGAGTAACAATCTATTGAAAATAAGAACAATAAATTGTACCCATATCCACTTCTACCCCTTCTCAAAGATTGCTCATAATTCTCCAAATTACAGTTACAATCTGGATCTCTCTGTACAGATATCGAAGACATTGAAGAAGCTTAGATCATCCCCAGACAAGAGAATATACAGGAATTCAGATCTGTTGAGCCAAAATTTGATAAGGAAACGTAGAGATCCCACATGATTTTGCGTAAATGTGACATTTCACCCCAACCGCCTAGAGAAAATAGCAATTGGCCCATTTTTTCCCATTTTTGTGCATGCAATCGGCCCCAAAGAAAAATAGCAACTCTCCCAAATAGCAAATATCATCGGGAAATATAGCAAAAATCATTACAACGAAACATTCGAGAGAGACAATGACTCAGAAGAAACATGGAGACAAAGTTGTCTTGAGAAAATTGTCTAGAAGAAAAATCCAGTTCAATCCTTGTGCCAATCGAACAAGTCCATCAATTTTGGGGACCTAATGGTCTTCTCAAATATCAATGAAATTACCATTTCGTACATGGAAGTGGGAACCCTTTTTACCCAACTCCTATTTCTTCTAAAGAATCTCAATAATTGTTTTAGAGCAACTAGAAAGAGGTTGTTTATCCATAAAGAATTCAGTTCGTATGGATACCTATCGAGAAGATTTCGACCGAGGTTGATTGACAAATAGATATATCCTATATATATATATATAATATAGCAGTATGGAATGAGACATTGTGTAGGATGAAAACAAATCTTTGTGCTTCTGATGGGAGTTTGAAGCATTAAAAAGAAGCATTATAGGACAGTGCCGATGTTTTAATTAATTTTTATTTAAAATGAATTATCTTTTAGTTTTCAAAAAGTATGTTTTTGTTTTCTCAATCTATGTCTATTTATTTGGCATGTTATATAAATAGCTTTTAGTTTTAATCCACTAATATAAAAACAAAGAGGAGTAAGGAAATAAAAGAGGATCAAGTTGATTGTTGATCAACACACTAATTAGTATTGACACATTTTAAAAAATTCTATTTATCATATAACGCGACGTCAGAGTATACAAACTTAGTTATAAAGAGTATATATCTTTCATTTAATAAATTTAACTATTTCTATGCATCACGCAGTTACAAATATTTATCAATAGTTACATCATTTTACAATATTTTATACTAAGTAATCTAGTATTCTATGCTCTATGTTTATCTTCAGTTCCTTGCTTCTTGATTTAATCCTTATAAGAATATGTTGGCCAGTTTGGTCGTATCAGGTTCCTGCAAAAATATTCGATGTCACCCTAAAATGATTATGAAACAAAAATTCTGAAGATATTAGAGCAAATGAAAGGGGGAAGGCAAGAAGCATGTACATGAAATGTTCATCTAAACTCAAGAGGCATAAAACACTTTGATAGCATCAACATCCAAACATGGCAAAAGACTAATAACTAACAAAAAGTCTCATTTACAATTAATCCATGCATAAGTGATTTTATTTTCTCAGTTTTCTCCTCAAAGTCATACTTCTACAAAGATGATGATCCAATTTTCCCCTCTGCATAAACTCATACACAAGGAGCAGCTTCTTGGGGAATTACAAATTACAAATTACAAATTGCCGGCTTCTCGGTCGTGGCATTGGCGGAATGCTCTGTTTTGGGTGCAGTAAAACAAGGGATTTTTGGTTTTGTTTACAGTGGGTGGTGCATTGGCAGTGGTGTGCAACGAGACTTTGGCTTACGGTTGGTCTGTTCCAACGAGGGTGGTGCTGTTGCAGGGTGGTTTCCGTGACCGGCTGTGTGTGGGATGACTGCTAGTGAGAGCTGTTGATGCGTGCAGGGGCAGCACTATGGGTGGAGGCTTGCGGGTTGGTGTTAGGCGGTGCTGGGGTGGCGCGGGTCTACAATGGTGTAAGGTAGAGGCTTGAGTCAGTGGCCCCTGCGGCTTTCATCATTCAGGAGCAGGGTGGTTCTCTTGGCTGGCGGTTGAGGAGAGTAGAGGAAGAGGTGAAAATAAAATTGAGAGAGAGACCAAGAGGAAGAAATAGAGGAGGGAGAGAGAGAGAGAGTTTGTTGAGAAGATAATTTGAGGGTGAAGAAAAGAAAAATAAACTGAAGGGGCGTGGGTAGAAAGTGGGATTCATGGAAGAAGAAATGGGGAGCAACTGACTAGAGGAGAAGATTTAGGGGGGAAAAGAAACTCTGGGGATGGAGTGTGGGTTCGGGGAAGAAGAAACTGAAAGGAGGAGTCTTACCTGAAAACGATGTCGTGTGGGTCTTCGGGGCTGGGCTCTTCCTGGGCCTGGGTCGTAGGCTGCCCTAGGTATTACATTGGGTGGATGACGATTTCCGGCCCACTAGCTGCACATGCTTCGATTAGTTGAAACATGACATCCAAAGGAATGGACAATATCAAACCTAAAGAAAACATATTGGAAATGGATGCACTTCCATTTTCATATCTTATGTTTAACAATGTAGCAGAAAATTTTTAGGCCGCCTAATTGAAAGAAGAAATCAAATAAATCAAATCGACTGATCCAATCGTTCCTCATTTCTAGGAGTACTGCAGAGAATTAAATATTTTCTATTCCTTCCTAAGATTGCATTTTTAAAATAAATGGTTGCAGAAAGCTCCTCAAAACAAACTTTAAGAGAATGGAGACAATTAATGGAATCGTATTCCTCAGTGAAATTGCAAGTGACATGTTCAATGAGCCATTATTTCTAGACTGTGCCAACAAAGAACCAAACAAATTATATATTTTCCACACATAAAAAAACATTACCTTATTTTCCTTTCCGAAATTTTTCTAGGCATAAAGAGCAATGGCAAACAAACAAAAATGTGAAAAGCTATCAATCAATTCTCAGAGTTCATAAACTCGTGAAGGGGGAAAAGGTGGAAAATCAATTAACCAAGAAATAATTATTCACCAAATTATATTCCTTAACCCAAGAATTTAGCAGATAGCCCTTACCAGAAGCAGAAACCCGAGCAAATATTCAACAACGAATCTTACAGTTCAGGTCATAAATCAGATCTGTGGCAACCTACGGCCACCTAGAACCCAAAGATCAAACCAAAAGTAAGTGTAGAAAAATAATTCAGTCCAACCTGATCAATTGATTGCTGGTCTTCGAAAGTGGCATCTGCTTCGCGATCCAAATGCGCAATGGCTTCAAGCAGCTCCTCCTTATGAGAGTCATGGCATCTTTGCCTTTCTTTAGAAAAACAGGAAAAGAAAGAAATTTTGGGTCTCTATTCCTCAGGATTCGAGGTGCTTGAAAGGTTGTGGGTGATGGGATTGGCTGGGGCTGGGAAGCATGAGGCAGTTCGAAGAGGCCGAAAGGGGAGAGAGAGATGAGCGGCCGAGGTCGGTTCATCACAAAAAGGCTGGAAATTATAATCGATTATTAAATTATACAACTCGTAAAAAGCTTGGCTAGACTCTCATAAGTTTATGTAAATTTAAATAACTTCGTAAATATTTTAATATTCAATATATTTTCATATTGAAAATATTAGAGGAAATCATGATCCTAATACTGAACTCAGTGGCACATATATATTTTAATTTACCATATTTTACAAATATATATGTGCCACTGATCTCAAACATATATATCTGAAATATATATAGTAAACTGACTATATGTTATAACATTAATTTTTCTTAATGGTTAAAATCATTAATAACCATGATATGTAACATAAAGCAAACCCCAGCTTGGATTGGGTCAAATTAGGAGAGTTGGAAGAATACAAGCCACTGATCTCAAAGCAAGTAGATTTATTCAGGTAGATTCGAGGAGTCATTGGTTTTTCACACATAAAAAAAACCACTGCACTCGTGGTCAGTCCCTCTGACAGAAATATGGAGGAGCAATTATCCTTCTCATGTTACGTAACTTTCGGTTTTAAATTTTAATTAAAGTGACCAATTATCAAACTTGAATTATAATTTAAAACGGGTTAGGTAATCGAATTTTAAAACTTTAATTATCACGTGACTTGACTTGAGACATAAAATTTTCAATTCGTCCCATCGTTACAATTTTTAAAATAAAAAAAAAAAACAAAAAAAAAACTATTTTCACATAAAATTGTTTAAAAAAATATTGAAAAAAAAAAAAACCATTTGCCTTTCGGTAGAAAGTTTCGGTAACAATATTCTGTCTGTGTATGGGTGGGGTTGCTTTGCCGTCCCATTCTTACCGTTGGGCGTACTATCCCGTGGGTTTTTTTTTTTTTGCCTTTTTTCTTTTCATAATTCTTTAATACATTTAAAAAATTTTTAAAAATAAAAAAAAATATTAATATATTTAAAATCATTTCCTTAATATTTAAAAAAAAAAAAAAGAGTTTTTGCTTATCAAACTTCAGAGGTCAAATGGAGTTAGCATAGTAGTGTTTTTCAAATGGTTGTATGTCATTTTAAACCAAAGGTTAGCAGCGAACATCTGCATCCATAGTTTAACATCCACCATGGAAATGACAAGCATCTCTCACGAAGGAGAATCCAGTCGCTCCATTAACCAGAAGCCGATAGAGGAGTTGACGTACGAGGAACTCCAATTCATGATCAACGAGCAGGTAACGAAATATTCCGAAGAAGCCAAAAAGTTACAAGAAGAGGCCGACCTTGGTGGCACTAGCTGCATCTACAGAGTCCTCTCGAGGCTTAAGAAAATCAATGGTAACTCGTTATACGAGCCCAACATGGTCTCCATCGGGCCCTACTACTACAACCCCCGTAATGAAAAGTTCAAGATGGCCGAAGATTACAAGAGAAAGTGCTTCGGCTCCTTGCTGGTGAAGTCAGAAAATAAAGCCATGCAACGTTATATCTATGAGAGCTGCTTGGAAAGAATAAGCGAACTTGAAGTGGACATCAGAATGTGTTATTCTGATGAGTTCGAAGTCACCGGTGTTGAATTTCTCGAAATGATGGTTGTTGATGCTTGTTTTATAATAGAAATCATTGATATGTTTGGACCGAGGAAAGAAGTCGACTCCAGCGAATCTCTTGTGGCCTTGGCGTGGATGGTACCGTATTTCTACAGGGACTTTCTCCTGCTTGAGAATCAGATCCCTTTTTTCGTTCTGGTAGAGATATATGCGATTACCCGTAAAATTCATGACTTTGTATTAAGTAGGTCCCATCTGACATATGCTGCTTTGGAATTCTTTAAGAACGGAATGAAAAGACTCGATTTAGACATTTTCGATTTCACTTCAATGAACGAGAGGGGAACGAATCAGTGCTTGCATTTGCTGGACTTGGTTCGGAGTAGTTTAATGCCATTCTATTATAAGCAACAGGGACCAGAATTTCTACTAAAAAGAACAAAAAAAGAACAGGGACCAGAATTCCCTACAAAGACTACATTCATTCACTGCCTCTCGAAGCTCCGGCTAGCGGGGATTAAGGTCAGTCGGGGCAAGGCGTGCAGCTTCCTAGAAGTGAAATTCAAGAGAGGTGTGATTGAGATGCCAAACATAGCCATCGACGACTTGATGAGATGTCTGTTGCTGAACTGTGTGGCATTCGAGCAGTGCCACCAGAGAAGCAGTAAGTACTTTACGGTTTACGCTACTTTTTTGGACTGCCTGGTGAACACCAAAGAGGACGTCGAGTACCTTCGCGAGCGCAATGTCATTGACAATTACCTTACCGACGACTCCGAGATTGCGGACTTCATTAACCGTGCGGGCAAGGATTTGGTACTCGATGATTACCGGGGCTTATATTTGGGGGAATTGTTCGAGGATGTGGACAGGCATTATCGGAATTGGTGGAAGTGGAAGTGGGCGAGCTTCGAGCGGGAGTATTTTGACAAGCCGTGGTTGCTTCTGTCGGCAGTGGGTGGCATTTTGCTAGTAGTGGCAACGTTAATCCAGGCCGTAATGGCCATCTTAGCTTACAAGTATAAAAATTGCTAGCCTAGCTACCAATTAGGTTACAATGGTTTTAGAAAGTTTGATGATCAATCGCTACTTTTAGCGATATGATATTATCAGTCGACTTTGGTTTGATGGGGTACTGTTTAGCATGTATTATTTTTTATATGAAATTATTATTTCGTTTTTCTTTTCTACTTTTCAAATTGTCCACAAAATCCATATATCATTATATATAGTAAAGGTAGAAATTTGGATATGCCTAAGCCAATTATCAAACTCGAGAAGAGAAACACAAAACCAACTCAATAGGACCAAACTTCATTTTAACAGACAAATAAAAAACAATTACTCTAGAATTAATATTGTTTCTTTTAACCTAGTTTCTAAAAAAAAATAGATTGTAGGATAAATGTATTTGATTTTTTTAGCAATTCTTTAACTATAGCAAGATGAATTTAACTTGGTCGGATATTTTTTTTTCTAACTTACTTATGAGATTCATGATTTTGTCAAATCAAACATGATTCAAAGAAATTTTGTGGACATGATAAATTGAAGGAACACAAAATTCTAATCGATTATTAAATGATACAACTTGTAAAAAACTTGCTTAGACTCTTACAAGCTTGTATAAACTCAAATAAAAATCAAACCAATAAGGCTTGACCACATATTCCTTTTTCAAATTCGACTCATTTACACCCTTAATTAAAAGAAAAATGCTATAGACACAAAAAAATCTCACAAGGAGATTCCACACACTGATGTGGCACACTGCTCATCTCTCCCCTATTTTTTTTTCTTTTTTTCTCCCCCTCCCCCCGTGGCCGCCACCCCAGCCCTCTCCCTATGCCCTCTCTCCATGCCAGCCATTGTGGTTGGGGGACCATCTCATGGTGGCAGAAGAAGCTAGTGGTCCAAGTGGTATCGTCGGCGTGGAACTCACAGCAGCTCATCGTGCACGTTGGTGCACATTTCACACATTATGTGCGTGGTCAACTACTGCATGGCCGCTGCTAGGTGGCTGAGGTGGTGGATTTGAGCCGATGGCTTGCATGGTCGACGATCACCGTCCTTTTGGCTGTCTGTGGTGGTCGAGAACTATCCCGGAAGGGAGAAAGAGAAAGGGAAAGGGCACACACTATGTGTGTGGTCGACTGCTGCGTGACCATCGTTAGGTGACCGGTGTGGTCGAGATCTGAGCCAACGGCTTGCGTGGTCGACGGTTGCCATCCTTTGGCCATTTGTGGTTGTCGGGAACCATCTCGGGAGGAAGAAAGAGAGATGGAAAGGGGGAGGAGGAGAAAGGCACGAAGAGAAGGGAGAGAAAGAGAGAGAAAAAAAATAAAAATAAAAAAAGAAAAAGAAAGAAGGGAGACGTGCTAGCCACATTCATCTGTTTTTATTTTTTTTCAAATTTTTTTTATCATTTTAAAATATTTTTAAAAAATATAAAAAAAATATCAATATACTAATAGTCATTTACTTAACTATTAAGTAAATATATATATATATATATACATATGAAGTATTAAAATGAAGAGATAAAGTGAATGTGCGAAGTGGCATTTTTCTTTTAGAAACACTAGTTTGCCCTCCTAACTTGACCACCCAAGTTGACCGATGGGCAAACTTTTTTTTTTTTTACTTAGTGATTAAGAAATTGATTTTGAGTGTATTGGATTTTTTTTTAATTTTTTGAAATTTTTTAAATGTATTAAAAAAATAAGAAAAAAAAAGCAAAAAAAAAAAAAAAGAGGAGGCAGAATAGCGGCACCCTCTTTCTTTTAAGGAATCTGATTGTGTTTCTTGCGGTGCTTACATGTGAAGCTTGTCCATGACAACGCTCACCCAAGAGCCAGAGTAAAATTTTCTACTTTTGGAGATTGAATACCAGCCAGCCATGTCCTTGTCTGTTTGTCAAAATTTATAAAATAAATCCATTTTATCAAAATGAAACTCATGAATAAGGTCTAACTCTCTCGAATCATGAACTGAGTTGTACGTGAATATAAAATTTAACTTGATAAAATTAAATGAACAAAATTATTTGATCAGTTATTTCTTCTTCAAACTCAACTCGTTTATGGCCTTAATTAAAAGAAAATTTATATTTATCATCTCCACTCATTACATTATATTTTTTTTATTATTATTAAATATGTGATATATGAATAATATGTAAAAGAACTTAATACGCAACCAATCCGACTAGTCACTGGACAATAAATGGGTCCCGGGAAAAATTATCTCCTCCTCCTTCCCTGCTGTCTCTAATAAATCAATTCCACCACTTTCAAAAAAAGCTGCTACTCTCCTTAGAATTGAGGTATACTTTTTGCTCCATAATGTCCAAAATTACCATTATTGAAGCATGGGCTTTTCATATTGAGTTGATGGATGGTAAAGATCTCGTCATTGTCAAATCTCTCATAGTAGAGGCGCGTATGTACATTTTGCAAACTCCGAAAGTAATTTTTCAATTCTACGATAAATATGCTTAATAAAGCACGTGCAGTCAACATAAAGTTCAAACAATAACTATATTTTTAATAAAAGATGCTTATAAATAAATACTAAGAAGAGCAATTAGGGAATCCCTAAAACGTGGGAATGCGGATAATGCGGATCATGTCTTTTGGATGCCTCCAAATTATATATCTGTAATAAAGGACTATAGTAGCATATTGTAACAGTAGAGTGTAATAATGTAAGCCAAAAATGTGTAAGCTCCTTTGTTAATAGAGTATATTTTTTTATACATATTTTCATGGTGGGTTCTATCTTTTAATAAAAAAGACTGCACGCATCAGACTTGTATTTTTTAAACTTGTACAGATTATTAGTATTCGTAAACTTAAGATGAGATAGTGAAAGAAACTTGGGACCGTGGGTTTGTTTCAGCCTTACGTACCCCATCCAGAAGTTAATACTTTTTTTTTTTTTCTTGATAACTCATGAAACACATTCATTCAATATTTTGAAATAAAGATTACAATATAGAATCAGACCAAATAATTTGGGCAATAGGATAAGAGCTCTACCAAATTATCAAATCATCAATATTCCATGCATATTTTGCCATCTCATGAGCTGCACCATTGCCTAAACGGCCATTCTATTGTATAAAATAGTTTAAAAATCGCTGCATAAGTTGCTTAATCCCCATCACAAGGTTTCTATGAAGTGATCTTTGATGTTTTGTCAGTCTGGATTTCATTCACTATAAGCAAAGAGTCACTTTAGATAATAAGTTGTGAAACTCCAAAAGGTAAGCATATATGCAAACCTCTCAAAATTACTAGCATTTCAATCTCAATAGGATCAATAATCTCATTTTCCTTTTTACAACTTGAGAGAATCACATCACCCTTTTCATCCCTTAGAACAGCTCCCACCTCATTACTTTATTTATTTACAAATACTGCCCCATCCACATTTAACTTTAGGTTCAATGTTCCCTTTGCTCTAGTTGCATTTCTTTTTCAAAAGAATAATACTAGAGCCCCCGCTGGTGCTCTGTTGTTTTTTTATGTGTTTTTTTAGTTTTTTTATATAGATATTTTTATCAATTTAAAATATTTTTAAAAAATAAAAAAAATCACAACATTATTAAAAAATATTTTCTTAATTACAAAGTAAAATAAAAAAATCTTTTACTTTAATTTTATGATTTTTTATTTTACTTTGTGATTAAAAAAATATTTTTTAATGATATTTTTTTACTTTCTGATTAAAAAAATATTTTTTAATAATATTCTAAATTTATTTTATTTTTTAAAAATATTTAAAAATTTTAAAAAAATTTATATAAAAAATAACTTTAAAAAAACGCATAAAAAAATACACATCAAAACTCAGCAGGAGCTCCAGCGGGGCTGGGGGCTCTAGCATCGTCCTTTTCAAAATCTCAACTTGTGAGGGACATAATTATTACCTGGATCACATGCTCTCTTCTTCCATGTTGCTTTCGGCAGTGGGCCAGGGGTAGTTATTTGATTTGAAAGTCGAAATTCCTGGGCTAGCCTCCCCACAATTCGGATGTGATCATGCCTTGGGGGTTCAACTAGACATTGCCTAGGATTGTGGCCCACCACGTTACATAGATTGGTATTCGTTTCATTGCCAGGTTTCCCGCACCAACCTTTCGACCATCAAGATCTGACTTGCCAACCGTGAATTTGAACTCTTTGTCCGTCTATTCCGCATGCTTTACATCAAATATTTCCTTCAACGCTGGCCCACATAGGGCCTCCCCACTCGGTTTCTGCAACGAAGCTGTAGCAACACCATTACCGTGATTTCCATCAGACTTTTTTGATGCTGGATTCGTTCCCTTCACCCCATGTATCTCTTGTCTCGTGGCTTCTGAATCCGTTGGCTCTGGATTACCTTGCAATATTTATAAAAAATTCAGCCTATTGGCGCATTACAGATCGGAGATGATCATATCAGATATTTTGTTTTTTATTTTTTTCTAGATAGCAATGTTCTTGCAGTACTCAAATTTCTTGATATCCTCAGGGATGGATATACAGAGCTGGAATGGGTGGTCCAAAACCAGCGAGTTTTCTGAAAGAGAATGTTTAAGCTGCAAACAAATCCAATTAGAATGGAAAATTAAGAATAACCACCAGTAGGGATATGGATTAGCAATCTCATCTGGCTATAGAAATGATTAACATGTTAAAATTTCCATCGTGATTTGGTACTTTAATTTCAAGTACCAAAGGATTCACACGGTAGGTTGGAAAGTCAATATTGGGAGCTCTGAACAAGGACAGCTCAAGTCGGTAACATGATGTCCCAAGCAATTTAATTTCAATCCTGATTTCCATGGTATTTGCCAATCTGGTTTCGAACTGTGGCAAGATTCATGCTATCATATTTGTCACTTAGCCAATGGGCCTTCGGGCCGAATGACATTACTCCTGATCCTTAGGTACCATGCATGGGTCAACAGTTGATGATTCGACCCCCAGGCCCCAACTACTACGGCTCTAGTATTCTCTTGAGAAAATTGTCTAGAAGAAAAATCCAGTTCAATCATTGTGCCAATTAAATAAGGGATTTACTATGCATCAGTTACTATTTACTCTCATACCTCATATTTATAATTTTTTCATAGAGTGTGGAGGTGTTTTTCATAAAATATGGAGTGTTTTTCATAAAAGTGAGGTGTGAGGTGGTGAATAGTAATTGATGAGAAGAATTTTTCATCAAACAAATCCATCAATTTTGGGGTCCTAATGGTCTTGTCAAAATTACCATTTCGTCCATGGAAGTGGGAACCCTTTTTACCCAACTCTTTGGTTTTAGTAATTATCCTTTTTGCTATTCAAGAATAAGAAGTTTTGGGTTGGGCACTAAAACGTGCGTGTAGATGGTATTCTTATTGGTAAGAACATTCCATTTCAACCTTAGTTAGCCACTACAACGTGGGTGTGTAAATGGCATCAGAGATTCAGAAGAACGAAGGGGGAATTAATTGTGGGTTTTTTCAAAAGGAAATCCACACAATAAACTTTTTCCAGAAATACTTTACATGTAATTTATTCATTTATAAGAGAAAAAAAACGTGAATGCTGATTAGATTGATAATAAAACATGATCCTGGGTCTTGAATAGTGATTCGATTAATATGATTTTATATGATACTTATGAGGTCGATGATATTTATATTCAAATATTTCTTCCTCAAACGTATTGATTTGACCCCATAAGTGGGACTAGTACTATACCATAGGATGTTGCCGCCCCAAGCATAACTCCTATTTCTTCTAAAGAATCTCTTAATTGTTTTAGAGCAACTAGAAAGAGATTTGTAAAGGACGTGTCTTACTTCCTCCCTGCAACCCATTGGCCTGCACAAGGATCAAAGTGTGGTATGTGTGGTTCGCCTGAAAAAGCTCCGATACTTAAGTCAGTAAGGATTTTAGGATGAACTTAGAAATCAGAGAAATTCAGAAAAAGCTCAATCCCCCGCTATTGAGGGTCACCTGGTATATATAGACCCCGACGTGGTGCTTATCTGGTGCAGAGTTTATTGATGCATGATGCCGAGCTTTTTGGTGCAATCTCATAACTGAACTGGTCACGTATCTGCATGAGATCCCTATTCTCCCGAAAGTGGTTATACACGGATGTATGACTTTGTTGGGCCCTGGATTCTCTAGCTCCTTTAGTTCAACTAAGGGCCTTTTATATTGGGTTCCCTCCATATTTGGGCTTTCTTATCCAGAATGGCTCTTTACCATTATAGGCCCTTTACATACCCCACTAGTTCTCTTAGTCTCATGGCGTAGGGAATTTAAATGTCGATCAACCTTGTGTCTTTATAAGTGTCGAGATAGGCCCAGTCGACCTTTCACATTCTTCTTCTTGCGTTGTTTCCCCCCTTTCTCCTTTTTCTTTGAAGAAAACCCATGTGGTTCTTGCTGAAGTGGAAATAGGGGAGGAGGTTTTCGTGTGACGGTTGCTTTTGCCCTTAGTTTTTGATCATGATGCCCATGGCTGTTGGTGTTCTGTATATGCTCTTCTTTAAATACCCCTTCTTTACTTTCTTTACTTTTTCTCTTTGTTTGTTCTCCTTTATGTGTTTCTCTTACCCGTACTTCCTTTCTTGTTCTTGTCATTTTTCTAGCCCCGTTTTCTTTGCTTTCTTGCTTCTTCTCTCCTTTAGCTTCAATGGCTGACCAAGGTGACACCTCTGTGGAACCTTACTTCGTCCCATAGGGTACGGTCTTTGATGGGTATGGGTGGCATTCAAGTATCAGGGAGAAACACCTTGCCGCCATTTGGGAAGAGTTTGATATCCCTACATAGGCAGTGATAGAGGTTCCCCTATCGGGCTGCTGTGATGTTGAGGGTTTCGCAGGCAAGACCACTTTAGTCTCGTCGATGTTTTCCAATGGATTGAGGCTTCCCTTTTGCCGTCCGCTTCGCTATATTTTGGACTTGCTCGAGTTAGTCCCTGCACAGCTCCATCCTCACTCCTTGAGAGTTTATCTTTGCGCCTGTATTGTCTTTCGCATGGCCTTAGAGTCTCTTGGGGATGTTTACCCTGATTTAACTGCTCAGGAGTTTCAGGCCTTCTACTACGTGCGATCTACCAAGGGTAATGTTGCCAACTTCCGTAAGAAGGATAGGGGACTAATTTTCGCCCGGTTTGAGAGTCATCATTCCAATGCTAAGGCTTGGAATGCCAAGTTTTCCTTTATTTCTGGTACTCGCTGGGACTTCCCTGCTGAGGAGATCAAGCTTCAGGATTTTCCTGTCAAGGCGATCTAGCACCTTATTCCTGATGATGTGTGGTCAACCATGCCACCTTTATCGCGTCAGGAATTGTCCTGAATTGAGATTGTCCGTTCTTGGGCCGTGGCCTATTATGATGAACTGTTGACTGACCTTTTGTTGATGCCTGATAACATTGACCCTTTTTTTATGTTCCACAGCTGCTCCCATGTCCAGGGGCGTCAGTTTATGGTCTTGGACTTTATTTCTGCTCTAATATAGAAACCTTATGAGAAAATTAAATCCTCTGAGGAAAACAAGGAGGATAGCCATCCAGAGAAGGAAAAGGTTGAAAAGACAGAAGAAATCTAAGGGAGGTGAGGAGAGAAAGGAGATAAGGAGCAAAAAGAATAATGATGATGCGAGCCAAAGGAAAAGAGCTCGCACTGAAGGCTCATCTCACTCGTCGCCTCCACGAAAGAAAACCATGGCGGCTTCGGAGGATGCCAGGGCCCAGACGCCTGCGCTCTCAGAAGCTATGGCGCCATTGGAGGGCGCTCTGACGCTTACGCCTCTTTGGTAGCAAGAGGAAACTGCTGCCCCTTCAAGGGGTGACTAGGTTTAACGGCCCATCCCGCTAGTTACTGCTGCCCTTCCATTATCCCACGACCCCTCTGTAAAGCCTCGGTCCTTCAGTCTGTTAGATGTTGAGAGTTTGGCCAGTATGACCCTCTTTGATCTAGCTACCACCTTTCAGGTCGAGCCCCTTTCGCTGGCTCATCTACTAACAACCACCCCTATCTCTAAGTCTCCTGTCGTGGAAGGTCGGGGTGATGGGGGTGAGTTGGATGCCGAAGTGGCAGCCGCCCTTAATCTGGATGGTATTATGGGCCCTAGGACTTGTGAAGACTTGGGTGCCCGTGAGACGGAGTGGGTTGGCGCTATTGAGCATACGCCTTCCCGCCATGAAGTTGCCTATGCTGAGATGGAAGTCACACAGGTTGCCTTAGAGACCTCGCCTGCCACTGTCTTTGGGGGAAGTACCCTTGCGCCAGTTGGGAGCAGTGAGGGTCCTTTTATCTCTTCTATCCCTTCCCATTGTTCTCCATCTCTTGGGGAGGGGATAGACTCCTTTCACGAAGGGGAAGCGGGCAATCCTTCACAGGGAGAGGTTTGCCCGATCGAGGGCTTTCCAACCCTTACTAAGCCCCCGCTTCCCTTTACCTGCCTTGAGAGTCCACTAGAGAGGGTGGTAGGTGATGCTCGTGGCGACGCCTCCTCCTCCTCTGCTGATGCTTAAACTGAAGTTGTCGTCCAGATGGCCAGTCACTTGAAAGATTGGTTTTCCAAGGTATCACATGGCATTTTCCCTTTCTCTTTTTCGCCCTTTCTTTTTACCATGCTCCCATGTAGTTTTTACCTGGGTTGTTTTATTTTCTTTTGTAGGGTATCAAGGACTTGGTGACGTGGATCATGGATTACGCTCGTCTTGAGGAAGAGGTCCTCGAGCGGCGGAAGATGGATGAAGCCACCGAGCGTTCCGCCAAGAGGTGGCTGGCGGAAAGGGTTGAGTTGGATGCCCTGTCGGAGAGGACGAAGGAGCTTGAAATATTGCTGGAACAGTTGGAGGGTTACTCTCATTCACTCCAAGGGGACTTGGAGATTCGTGATGAAGTAATTCTTCAACTCCACGAATCTGTCTGCCTTGTACAAGTGGCGAAGGACAGAGATGACCACGCTTTGCTGCTTCTTCAATCTAAGAGGAACCTGGCGAGGTCCCAACTTTCTGAAGCTCGGAAAAGTTTTGAAGCCAAGGTGTCTGTCCTTAAGTCTGAGCTCCTCGCCCTCAGTCAGGACCGGGATTCAGCTCACCGAGAGTTGAGTTGCTCGCAGGAATGAGTTTGGGAGCTATCTCATCAGTTGGCGACTGCAACGGAGAAGACTTGTCTTACTGCCTTCGATCTCTCTGTGGCTCGAGGGAGTCTGCAAGAGCTTGAAGAACGTTATAGAAAGTATAAGGCAGATCGCAAGGACTTGGATGAAGAGCTTAGCAAGGCCATGCTACAAGTCGAAGCTCGGGAAAAGAGTCTGGGCAAGAAAAGATGCGGGCTTGCCGACGCCCGGGCAGAAATTGAACTCTTGCGTAGTCAGTTGACTTGCGTTCCTGATACCAGGAACCACGCCTTTGGTTATGGTTTTGGCACTGGCATCTTAAGGCTCAAGTCCCGTCTTTTGATCAACCCAGCCATGGATCTTATGACTTTGGATCGAGACTTATTGCTTTCTGAGGAAAACAACCTCCATTGAGCTAATATGTTTGGCCAGAAAGAGATGCCAGATGCCTTTGTAGGAGTCCTCGCTTTGTCACCGCCCGATGATGCTTCGTAGCCTCCCGGCCTTTTAGATCTTCTTTGTATACATTTTTTTTATGTACCTTTTGCTTACTTTAAAACTTTGTAATGATGTGTGTTTGCTAAGTGCCTTGCTACGCACCTTGAACTTTCCAATTTATTAGGATTGTTTACCTTTTAGCTTTTGGCTGCTGAAGTTTTGTATGTCTTTCACTTGGCCCCACAAGTTACTAAGGCTTATTTTTTGTGTTTAAGGGATGGCGCGGTCTGAGAACCTCTGCGTCCTTTTTTACTTGGCACCACAAGCTGCGAAGTCTTGTTTTTGGTGTTTAAGGGATGGCATGGTCTGAGGAATTCCGAGCCCTTTTTTACTAGGCACCACAAACTGCTAGGCTTGTTTTTTGTGTTTAAGAGATGGCATGGTCTGAAGACCTCCATGCCCCTTTTTACTTGACACTGCAAGTTGCTAAGGCTTATTTTTTGTGTTTAAGGGATGGCATGGTCTGAGGACCTCCACACCCATTTTTACTTGGCAACATCAGTTGTTAAGGCTTGTTTTTAGTGTTTAAGGGATGACGTGGTCTGAGGAACTTCGCGCTCTTTTTTACTTAACACCACAAGCTGCTAAGGCTTGTTTTTTGTGTTTTGCTGGTGTGGTGCTTCTCTTTTGTTGAGGATTTACTATCAAGAGGAAACGCAAAAAGTTATGAGCAATGATAGGGTAGTTCAAATGTTCCTGCGTTTTATGAGTATAGACGTTATAACCCGAATACGGACAAAATGAATTTTGACAGGAGTAAAATACTGTAAAATCTACTGATAAAATTTCTTCAAGTGTTTTGCGTTCCATGGATGGGGTAATTCCTTACCCTGGCTGTCCTTCAGTCGGTATTACCCATGCCTGTTGTTAGCTATTACCAGGTAGGGTCTTTCCCATTGGGGTCCCATTTTCCTTTGCCCTGGGTGGTCACCCCGCTTTTTTTCAAGACCAGGTATCCTATTTTGAAAGTCTTGTGTCTTACTCTTTTGTTGAAATACTGTTTGGCTTTAACCTTTTCTTGTAATATCCTTACTTCCGCCGTCTCCCTTTCTTCTTTTATCAAATTGATGTACTTTTTTATCTTTTTATCGTTTTGGGAGGCCAAGAAAAAACTCGTTCTGTAAGTCGGGAGCCCTACTTCTATTGGTGCTATCGCCTTACAACCATACGCTAATGTGAATAGAGATTCCCATGTTGGAGTTTTTGCCGAAGTTCTGTACGCCCAGAGTACTTAAGGCAGCTCTTCTGCCCATTCACCCTTCTTCTCCGCGACCTTTTTCTTCAGGATTGAGAGCAATGCTTTGTTCATAGCTTCCGCTTGACCGTTTGCTTGAGGGTGGCCTGGTGAGGAATACTTCACTTTAATCTTTAATTCCGTACATCATTATCTAAAATGGTTGCAGTTAAACTGGCACTCGTTGTCTGTCACTATGCTTTGAGGGATCTTGAACCTGCAAACAATGTTTCTCCATAGGAACTTTGTCGCAGCTTTGCTTGTTATGGACGCCAGTGGTTTTGCCTTCGCCCACTTTGTGAAATAATCTATTGCTACGATCATGAGCTTTACCCCACCTTTTCTTGGCGGGAAAGGTCCAACTAGGTCTACGCCCCATTGGGAAAATGGCTAAAGCGCGGTCATGGATGTTAGCCCTTAAGGGGGTGTGCTGTACTGGTGCATACGCCTGGCATTCAGCGTACTTCCTACTGTATTCTTGAGCGTCCCTTAATGCGTTGGGCCAGTAGTATCCTGCCCTTACCGCTTTTCTTGCTAAAGTTTTTCCACCTGAATGGTTTCTACATACTCCTCCATGAATTTTTGCCAAGACATACTGAGCTTCTTGCGAGGAAATACATCGTAGTAAGGGGGTGGAGAAGCCCCTTTTATAATGGATTCCGTCAATGAGAATGAACCTTGCCGCCTTTCTTCTTACTATTTTTGCCCCTCCTTTGTTTCTAGTAGCTTTCCCTTCTCCAGGTACTTAACCATCTCGCTTGCCCACTTAGGGATGCAGGTACTCAAGGAGCCTACTTCTACTCTAATGGCTGAGACTTTGATGATTCTTTGTTCAACTTGCCATGGGAGGGGTGCTTCTTCCATGCCTGACGCTGCTTGTGCTAATCTATCTGCCACCTCGTTGTCTGCCATCGGGATCTAAGTTATGTTGAAATATGAAAGGAGGTCGCGTGCTTCCCAAACATGCTCCAAATACTTTTTTAATTTTTCTCCTTTTGTAACATGTAGGCCCAGAACCTGATTTACAACTATTTGCGAATCCAATTTGACCTCTATTTCAGTTGCCCCTATCTTGGCGACTATGGAAAGCCTCGCCACGAGTGCTTCATACTCTGTTTCATTGTTTGTTACTTTGAAAGCTAGCGTCGCCATATAGTACTGCTTTTGGCCATCTTGATCTACTAGATGTATCCCCAGACCCCCACCTGCCTTGCAGGATGAGCCATCGACAAAAAGTATCCATGGTTTCTCCACCGGGACTGCCGTGTCCTCCTGGGGGAAACCTGAGAATTCTGCTATAAAATCTGCCAGAGCTTGTCCTCTAACCGCCCTACTCGGCATGTATTATAAGTCAAATTCGCTCAGTTCCATTGACCACCCAATCAACCTTCTCGTGCTATCTGGCTTCCTTAAAGTCTTTGCTAAAAGGGCCTCCGTAAGTACTTTTATTATGTGGGCCTGGAAGTGTGGACGGAGCTTCCTGGCCGTCGTTATCAAGGCAAAAGCCAGCATTTCAATCCTCGGGTATCTTACTTCAGCTCCCCTAAGAGTTCAACTTGTGTAGTATACGAGATGCTGTGTTGTCCCCTCCTCTTTTACTAAGACGGTGGACACTGTGTTCGGGGACACTGCTAAGTATGCGTGAAGCACATTGCTTTTCTAGGGTTGCTTTAGAAGTGGCAGACTAACCAAATGCTGCTTTAACTTCTCGAATGCCTCATCGCATTTTTCATTCTAGGGGTGCACCTTGTGCAGTACCTGGAAAAAAGGTAGACACTTATCCTTTGACCTGGCAATGAATCTTCTTAGGGCGGCTATCCTACTTGCGAACCGCTGGGTTTCGTTCAGATTCTTTGGCGGTTTCATATTGAGTATTGCAGCTATTTTTTTTAGAGATGCCTCAATTCCTCTTTCAGATACAATGTAGCCCAAGAATCTTCCCGACTCTACTCCGAAAGCGCAATTTGCAGGATTCAGCCTCATCTTGTAATGGCATAAAATCTCGAATGCCACCCTCAGGTCGTCCAGGTGTTGGGTGGGCTCCTTGCTTTTTATCAATAGGACGTCCACATAGACCTCCATGGATTTCTCAATTTGTTCTTTAAACATCCGATTGACCAACCTCTAATATGTCGCTCCTGCATTCTTCAACCCAAATGGCATGACTCTGTAGCAATACAACCCTCGGTCTGTTATGAATGAAGTTTTCTCCTCGTTCGCCTGGTGCATTCGTATTTGGTTGTATCCGGAGTAAGCATCCATGAAACTCAACATACGGTGTCCTGCTGTTGCATCTACGATTACATCGATGCATGGTAATGGAAAACTGTCTTTCGGGCAAGTCTTGTTCAGATCAGTAAAGTTTACACACATTCTCCATCTTCCATTTGCCTTCTTTACAATGACCACGTTGGACAACCATTCCGGGTAGTAAGCTTCCTTGATGAATCCGGTGGCGAGCAAATTCTCTACTTATTCTTTAATAGACTTTTCTGCTCTGAATGACCTCCTTTTCTGGCGTATGGCTTTGTACATGGGGTCCACGCCTAAGCGGTGGTCAATGACATAACTATGCTGGGCATTTCCTCGTGACTCCATGCCAAGACATCCCTAAATTCGATCAATAATTACTTTAATGCTTCTCTGTCCACCGGTGACACATGGGTCCTAATGCATGTGGTAGAACCAGGGCGGTTGGGGTGTAATGTTACGAGCTCTAATGGCTCATTGACCTCAGCATGCTGCTGGTTCTGCTCATCCCTGATTTCCATATCCTCTTGTAAGGTTACCGCCAGTGAGGGAGAAAAAGGGGGCGCCAGTCCCTCATCCTGTTCCGTTACAACACAAACCTCGCCTTGACCTTTTCTTAGTTCCTGTATATAACACTCTCATGCTAAAGTCTACTCGCCTCGTGACTCCCTTACCCCATTATCGATTGGGAACTTCATCTTGAGGTGGTACGTGGAGATCACCGCCCTAAGATGATTGAGTGTTGGTCTCCCTAGTATGGCATTGTAAGAAGAGGGAGCCTTCACTATCAAAAAATCAGTCATGATAGTTGCCGTTCGTGCCCCTGATCCGGCAGTCACCGGGAGGGTGATAGCTCCTATGGGCAGAATGGTGTCCCCAGAGAAGCCTTTTAATGGTGTTGGGGAAGGCCTCAGGTTACTGGCATCGATGTCCATTTTTACAAACACCTCCTAGAATAGTATATCTGCTGAGCTCTCGTTATCAACTAGCACCCGCCTGGTTGTGTAGTTGGCTATCACAAGAGTGATTACTAGGGCATCATCATGTGGGTATAATATTCCTTCACGATCCACTTCGCTGAAGGAAATAATCTTTCGGTCAATGCTCAGTTTTTGTTGCTTGGGGGCTCTAATCGCCACATAAACCTCTTCGTATCTAGCTTTCCGTGCATACGCCTTTCGGCTAGATGTGGACACGCCACCTCCTACAAACCCTCTTGCTATGGTCCGAATTTTCCCTATGGGCGGCTTGTCCCTTTCGCCCCTTATGGATGCCCTGTTCCCATTGTTCTGGCAGCTATGTGCTTGGCGCCACTGCTCAGGACTTCTACTTCTTTTGGCTTCTTGCCTGCTTTCTTGGTGTCTCCTAGGCTTTGAACATTATGCAATCATTTGTTCTAGCTCCCCTATTCCTGCAAGCTCTGCCACTCTCTTCTTCATGGTTGTGCAGTCTTCAGTCCAGTGGGACCTAGTTTGGTGGTATTAGCAGTAGCGACCGCCCGTCCTGGGCTGATGCTGCTCCTCTCTTTCCTTCTCGTCTTCCCGCACGTTCAAATTATTATGTATAAGCTTAGGATTGTAGTCTGGCCTCTTCTCTCATCTTTTCTCTTGCCGACTTATACTGGCCTTCCTATCATTCTGCCTGCCTCTTCGTTTCGGCTTGCTACTCGCCTTCCAAGGATTCACCAAGGCTTGTAGAGTGTCTTTAGCATTGACAAAATCGTTTACTTTGTCCATGAACTCCCTGAGAGTGGACGGGTTCTTCCTAGCCAGTTCTGCCATAGAAGGACTCTGGGGCCATATTCCACCTAGGAGGGTGGCAAGGGTGATCTTATCAACTTGGCCATCCGTTGTTAAGCGTTCTTTATTGAAGTGGGTAAGGTAGGTCTTTAGGTCCTTATCTTCTCCTTGCTTAACCGTTAGCAGGTAGGCGGCCGGGCATCGACGCCTTCTGCTGGGCATGAACTGTGTTAAGAATTGTTTAGCCAATTCCTAAAAAATATCTATCGATCTTGGCCTGAGGGTCCCCAACCATCCTCTTGCTGTTCCCTTCAAGGTTAAAGGGAAAGCCCGGCACACTATTTCGCTTGGGAAGCCATGGAGCGTAATGTGAGCTTTGAAGTTCTCCAGGTGATCCATTGGATCTTTGGATCCATCATACATGTCCACCTGGGGTACTTTGAATTTTGGCAGGAGGGGCACGGCCATAATTCGCTCGCTATATGGCAGGTCTGTTTGCTTGAGCAAGCATTCCACCGAAGTAGACCCTCCTATCTTCTTCACCATTGCTTCATATTTCTCCACCAGCTCCTTTAACTTATCACTCATCTTCTCTTTCTCTGTTCGCCCCAGATTCGACTCCATATTAGATGGTTCTTCTCCTTCGCCCTGCTCACTATGGGTGGGTACAGCGGTATTGCTAGATTCGGCATTCCTCCGCTGTAGGTCGTCATTTTCCCTTTTCAGGACCTCCATGGCTTCCAATGCCTGCTTCAACGTTTACTCGGCTACTGCTAGTCGTGTTTCGACAGATGGATCCATTGCTTAGCTTGCCACAGAGCGGGTTACAGTTGGCATGTGAGAATCATGTAATCCAAAAACGAATCCCACAGATGGCGGCAATGTAAAGGACGTGTCTCATTTCCTCCCTGCAACCCGTTGGCCTGCACAAGGATTAAAGTGTGGTCAGCGTGGTTCGCCTAGGAAAGCTCCGATGTTTAAGTCAGTAAGGATTTTAGGATGAATTTAGAAACCAGAGAAATTCAGAAAAAGCTCGATCCCCCACTATTGAGGGTTACCTGGTATATGTAGACCCCGACGTGGTGCTTATCTGGTGCAGAGTTTATCGGTGTGTGATGATGAGCTTTTTGGTGCAATCTCATAACTGAACTGGTCACATATCTGCATGAGATCCATATTCTCTCGTAAGTGGTTATACACGGATGTATAACTTTGTTGGGTCCTGGATTCTCTAGCTCCTTTTGTTCAACTAAGGGCCTTTTATATTTGGGCTTTCTTATCTAGAATGCCTTTTACAAAAGCAAATCTTTGTGCTTCTGATGGGAGTTTGAAGCATTAAAAAGAAGCATTATAGGACAGTGCCGATGTTTTAATTAATTTAATTAATTAATTTTTATTTAAAATGAGTTATCTTTTAGTTTTCAAAAAGTACGTTTTTTTCCCCTCAATTTATGTCTATTTATTTGGCATGTTATATAAATAGCTTTTAATCCTCTTTACTCAAGCAAAGTTTGCCAAATTTCTCATCCACTAATATAAAAACAAAGAGGAGTAAGGAAATAAAAGATTATCAAGTTGATTGTAGATTAACACACTAAAATATTGACACATTTTTAAAAATTATATTTATCATATAACGCGACGTCAGAGTATAAAAACTTAGTTATAAAGAGTATCTTTCATTTAATAAATTTAACTATTTCTATGCATCACGCAGTTACAAATATTTATCAATAGTTACAACATTTTAAAATATTCTATACTAAGTAATCTAGTATTCTTATGCTTGATGTTTATCTTCAGTTCCTCGCTTCGTGATTTAATCCTTATAAGAATATGTTGGCCAGTTCGGTAGTATCAGGTTCCTGCAAAAATATTCGATGCCACTCTAAAATGATTATGAAACAAAAATTCTAAAGATATTCGAGCAAATGAAAGGGAGAAGGCAAGAAGCATGTACATGAAATGTTCATCTAAACTCAAGAGGCATAAAACACTTTCATAGCATAAACATGCAAACATGGCAAAAGACTAATAACTAACAAAAAGTCTCATTTACAATTAATCCATGCAGAAGTGATTTTATTTTCTCAGTTTTCTCCTCAAAGTCATACTTCTACAAAGATGATGATCAAAGTTTCCCCTCTGCATAAACTCATACACAAGGAGCAGCTCCCTGGGGAATTACAAATTACCAAACCAAGCTTAATTGTCACATTTACAATCACAAGCTTAATTGCCAAAGCAATAGAGGCATAAATGTGCTGTAAACCAAAAATCGAAGCCCCCAACCAAGCATAGTAGTAAGGACAGTAGCAAAAACACATTGGGGTAGCATATTTTATATAAAATTGCAAGTTCTTTGCACGAATCCTTCGCACTTAATATCAATACTCTGTCTGTCCTTTGCACGAATCCTTAGTTTCAGATACAATCCATATAGAGATATAAACGAAGGAGAGAAATTCATACTAGATGGGGTGTAACACCTCAGTCCCTGATGGGTCAGAGAGGTATTTCTTCTCACTTAAAATCGTATCTCACATTACAAATATAAACTCCAATTTCTCAATTACACATAGATCTCAATGATTTAAACCAACTATTCCAAAATAATTAACTAAACACATCACAAAGTCTCAATAAAAATGTCAACCTCTCAACATACCACGTCATCAGACCACGAAAATTTTATTGAATAACATTCTGAAATAACAATAGCGTTCTTTTGTGCTTAACCAACTATTCTTAAATAATCTTGTCCATGCTCCCTAATCTTGATACTCAATTGAAACATTTAAATAACCTGAAAAATATTGTGGAGATAAGGGATGAGTAATCAACAACTCAATAAGCAGAGAACATATACTAGTATATAAACATGAGCATTTCAAAGAGTTCAGAATGTAGAAATAAAACATTTCAGTTTTAATATGTAGATCGCAAAAACATGTCATCAGAAAATCAAAGCGACATCTCAAATTGTTTATATTCAAAAACCCGTTGGCATAACATGAATGAACATCATAATCTTATCATATCATTTCATATCATATCACCATGTCATATCATATACTATGTTTAACCCCTTTGGTAGGGTTGTGTTATCCTCGCTACCCAAACTAGGCAGTATCATCATGTGAAACTTTCACTTATTCATTCTTAAAGTTCCGAGTGTGCACACAGGTAAGGGTGTTAGTGGACCAGACCGGACCGATGCTTGGACTGGTCGGTCTCAATCCAAGTATTTCTCAACTTTCGTCTTCAGTCCAGTCCCGGGGTTGGGTTTCGTTGAACAGGACCGGACCGACCAAACAGACCGAATTGGAAAAATATATATTTTTAATTTTTAAATATATTTTTGATATATTATTTTATATAATACTTTTATAATTAATTATGTAATTTTCATCTAATTTAGTATCATTGAACATATAAAATATTTTTTTAATGAGTTAGTTATATAATCCACATTAATAATTCACTTAATTTTAATTTAGTAATTTAAATAAAATTTTATCTTAATTTATTTGAAAAAAAAGAAGAAAAAAAAAATTAGGCCTGACCGAACGAACTAACTGGACTAGACCGGACCAATAACTAATTGGTCCGGTTCAATCCCTATGGATGGTCGGTCCGGGAAAAATGGTCGGTCCATCACCCAGACTGGACCAAATCGACCTGACCGACTGTTTTACACCCCTACACACAGGAAAGAACATATAGAAAAATCACTTTATTTTCAAAGTGGGTGCACTTATATAAAAGATGTTAGTACTAACCATATAACAGAATCAGAACCATCTTATCAAAACCAGAATAGAATAGGAACAAAATCAAAAAGTCATGCTAAAGGTTTTTTAGATGTATATCATATCAAACAGAGTGCTGAACATATTCATATTATTTTTATATAATCAAAAACGAATTCAGAATATTTTCCAATAACATGTACAAAATTTTTAGATTTCATATTCGCATTTTTGCATATTTCAGAAGTAACATGTCAAAATGTTACTCATGTTTACACCAGTCATGCCATAAAACATTTTCTCTTTTATACAAATTTCATGAGTAATGCAGAACACATAACTGAGGTTGTTTTCACATTTCTTTTTAAAACATATCATGCATTATAAATCCACCTCAGTTCATTTTTTTTATGCAAAGTACTCTAGCATAGGGACCCTGCTTACCCGGACTTTTTAACCTTCCTGAATTTTCCCACAATTGTGTTGAACGAATATAAATCATCACCTAAATATAATTAATACAAACTATTAACGCAAATAAATGAAACATCTAAAATAAACGACACAACTAAACAACTCCATGATAACAATTTCCATAGTTCCAGTTATTTTGGCCCAATTACTACTAAACCACAGAATGACTTTCCGAACATTGCCTATTTAAAGCGTACACACTTAAATTCTCTTTTGAGCCTAGCCTACTAGAAAATGTTATAGTGGTGTTCTGTCATATCTAAAATCAATCTAACTTAAAATCTAGCCCGTCTGAAAATTAACCCACTTAAGATATATGTATATATATATGTATATATATAAAAATAATATAAAACCAAGCCCAACTTAAAATATATGCCTAACTTAATAATCTCTTAACATGAACCCCAACTCAAACACAAGTCCAATATTACATCTAGCCTAAAACCAAAAGCCCATGTGAACAACCAGTAAAGGAAATCGACTAACACACTAAGGTGAGCAAGATAATTAAAACATCAAAGCTTACCCTTTGTAAAAATAAAATTTTATCAGCCTCTTTTTGGAAACAAAATAAAAAGTGTTGGCAGCAGAGGTTACCGAGAGAGCAACGACGCCTTGCGTGGGGACAGTGGCTTGAGCCAAAAATCATGGTGGCGCACTACTCCGCTTCCCACGTGCGTGGTGGAGAAACTCTGGAGAGAGAGAGAGAGAGAGAGAGAGAGAGAGAGAGAGAGAGAGAGAGAGAGTTAACGTGAGGGAGAGACCTAGACTTAAGAGAGAGAGAGAGTTTTACCAAGGGAACAACCTAGAAGGGTGGAGGTACCCTGTGTTGGTGGCTTATGACCGCACAAGACAGGGCATGGTTGTTCAGGGCATCGTGGCTTGCCGGCTTCTTGGTCGTGGTATTGGCGGGATGCTCTGTTTCGGGTGCAGTAAAACAATGGATTTTTGGTTTGGTTTACAGTGGGTGGTGCACTGGCAGTGGTGTGCAACGAGGCTATGGCTTACGGTTGGTCTGTTCCAACGAGGGTGGTGCTGCCGCAGGGTGGTTTCCGCGACCTGCTGTGTGTGGGATGGCTGCTAGTGAGCGTTGTTGATGCGTGCAGGGGCAGCGCTGTGGGTGGAGGCTTGCGGGTTGGTGTTAGGCGGTGCTGGGGTGGCGTGGGTCTACAATGGTGTAAGGTAGAGGCTTGAGTCAGTGGCCCCGACGGCTTTCGTCATGCAGGAGCAGGGTGGTTCTCTTGGCTGGTGGTTGAGGAGAGCAGAGGAAGAGATGAAAATAAAATTGAGAGAGAGACCAAGAGGAAGAAATAGAGGAGGGAGAGAGAGAGAGAGAGAGAGAGAGAGAGAGAGAGAGAGAGAGAGAGAGAGAGAGAGAGAGAGAGAGAGNAAGTGGGATTCATGGAAGAAGAAATGGGGGAGCAACTGACAGGAGGAGAAGATTTCAGGGGGAAAAGAAATTGTGGGGATGGAGCATGGGTTCGGGGGGAAGAAAAAACTGAAAAGAGGAGTCTAACCTGAAAAATATGTCGTGTGGGTCTTCTGGGCTGGGCTCTTCCTGGGCCTAGGTTGTAGGCTACCCTAGGTATTGCATTGGGTGGATGACGATTTCCGGCCCACTGCACATGCATCGATTAGCTGAAACATGACATCCAAAGGAATGGACAATATCAAACCTAAAAAAAACATATTGGAAATGGATGCATGACCATATTCATATCTTATGTTTAACAGCAGAAAATTTGTAGGCCTCCTAATTGAAAGAAGAAATCAAATAAATCAAATCGACTGATCCAATCGTTCCTCATTTCTAAGAGTATTGCAGAGAATTAAATATTTTCTATTCCTTCCTAAGATTGCATTTTTAAAAAATAAATGGTTGTAGAAAGCTCCTCGAAACAAACTTTAAGAGAATGGAAACAATTAATGGAATCGTATTCCTAAGTGAAATTGCAAGTTACATGTTCAATGAGCCATTATTTCTAGACTGCGCCAACAAAGAACCAAACAAATTATATATTTTCCACACATAAAAAAACATTACCTTATTTTCCTTTTCGAAATTCTTCTATGCATAAAGAGCAATGGCAAACAAACAAAAACGTGAAAAGCTATCAATCAATTGTCAGAGTTCACAAAGAAATAATTAGTCACCAAATTATATTCCTTAACTCAAGAATTTCCATAAAATCAAATATTATCCATTGAAAAAAAAAAACATATTCTCGCTCTCTCACTTTTTCTCTGCACAGCCGCCCCCTTAAAAAAACTTAGATCAGAGGAGGGGGTTGGAGCTTTAGCTCCTCCCTCCTCCCTCATCCCTATTCTCTCTAGTTGTTCTTTTATTTTCTGGTTTTGTTTGTTTTTTCGTTCATAGTAAGGCGAAATACAAATCTATTGTTCTCCGAAGCCAGATGACCACCACGTGCCCCACTGTAAGATTCCCAATGCACCGATCCTTCAGACGGATGAAGAATCTTGTCGAACGGAGCCGCGTGTGAGCCACAGGCGCGGCCCAAAGTGCGCGCATGACATCCACGTGCCACCACAAGGGGAGCTCTATCACAGCCACACACGGCTGCTCTGGGGACCAGGGCTATCGATTTCTTCAGACCTAATGTTCCACCGTACTTCCAAGGTGGCGTGTGTCCTTCACGTGACACCACAATGTTAGTGTTTGCATTTTTTATTTCCTCTAAGGTTGAAAATGCAAATCTACAGCTTGGATTTTCAAGTTGTAATTCACTATTTTTCCATGTATCTTTTACGTTTTTTGTTATTTCTTTTGTTTTAGGTTAAAATTAAAAAAAAATAGTCTCTTGGATTTTTGTCCATAGAGTGTGTCCTCTACTCTATGTTAGACTGAGTGTGGGGTTGTTTCATTCTGTCTTAGGACATAATGTGAGGTTTATTAAATCTGTCTTAGGACAAAGTGCTGTCTCTCAGACGGTTTGTCTATAAAGAGTTATAGCAATGGACTAGACCATGTCAGTCACAAAGAAATTTATGTATTGGGGAGCCTTAAAAACAGTAGTTGGCTTATATTCTATATGTCTCAAGTCAAAGTTGAAATTTTCCGTTATGAATGAATGGAGTTTGTTCCACCTTAAAAAAAAAAAAAAAACTCAAGAATTTAGTAGATAGCCCTTACTAGAAGCAGAAACCTGAGCAAATATTCAACAGCGAATCTTACAGTTCAGGTCATAAATCAGATCTGTGGAAACCTACGACCATCTAAAACCTAGAGATCAAACCAAAAGTAATAGAAAAATAATTCAGTCCAACCTGATCAACTGTTTGCTGTTCTTCGAAAGTGGCATCTGCTTCGCAATCCAGATGTGCAATGGCTTCAAGCAGCTCCTCCTTGTGAAAGTCTTGGCATCTTTACCTTTCTTCAGGAAAAGAAAGAATTTTGGCTCTCTATTTCTCAGGGTTAGAGGTGCTTGAAAGATTGTGGGTGATGGGATTGGTTGGAGCTGGAAAGCATAAGGCAAGTCGCGCCCGCCCGGGGGGGGGGGGGGGGGGGGGAAGGGGGGTTCGGCACACCTAAGAGTGGAAATGAGAGATAAAGGCGTTTTTAGGATTAAGGGATTCAAATCAAAGAAGGGGGGGGGAATGGAAAACACAAAGTTTCAAATTTTTTTTTCTATTTTTCGATTATGACATTTTCTAGTTCCAAAAATTTTTTTGCAACGAAATGAGATCACCACAAAAAATTACATCGCAAAAAAGTTGGTCTGTTCTAGCTTATTTTTGCATCGACCAAACAAATGATGCAAAAACTTAAAGTTTCGCGACAACAAAATATACTATTTGAACATGGCACTATTTGCGAAGAAATTTAGCGGCGAGTTCAATTTAGCTGCAAATGACATATTTTCTTGTCGATTTTAGCTTCAATGAAAATCTTTTAGACGCAAAAGGCTAAAAATCTTGTTGTGCTAGACAAGAATAATTAGGGCTATAAATAAACAAGTCATTTGAGAACATAAATTATATTTGATTATTAAATTATACAACTTGTAAAAAGCTTGGCTAGACTCTCATAAGTTTATATAAATTTAAATAACTTCGTAAATATTTTAATATTCAACATATTTTAATATTGAAAATATTAGAGGAAATCATGATCCTAATGCTGAACTCGGTGGCACATATAATTTTAATTTACCATATTTTAAAAATATGTGCCACCGATCTCAAACATATATATCTCAAATATATATATATAGTGAAGTGACTATATTTAACATTAATTAATGGTTAAAATCATTAACCATACATAACATAAGCAAACCCCAACTTGGATTGGGTCAAATTAGGAGAGTTGGAAGAAGATCAGTGGTTGGGCCACTGATCTCAAAGCAAGTAGATTTGTTCGGATAGATTCGAGGATTCATTGGTTTTTCACACATAAAAAAAGCCACTGCACTCGTGGTCAGTCCCTCTGACAGAAAATATGGAGGAGCATCGGATCGGATGCAAAGAAATTATAGGAATTAAGGAAATAACAAGGGATAGAGGAGTAATTATTCTTCTCATGTTACATAAGTACCGTTGGTTTTAAATTATAATTAAAGTGACCAACTACCAAACTTTAATTATAATTTAAAACGAATGGTTAGGTAATATGCTGCGAAATATGCTGCGCGACTCATTTTAAAGTTTTACCAGTGAAACACAAATATTGCTACCAAAAATTTTTATTTGCAGCGATTTATTTTCGTTGCTAATGTTGTAAATTACGCCGTAAATGACCTTCCTATTCACGTTCAGTATCGCTGACAAAAAGTATTTGCAGCGTTTTCTCCCGTCGCTAATAATAAAAAATCGCCGCAAATTAATTGCAGCGTTTGAAAAAATCATCGCTGTTACTATTTTACGGCGATCTGCACCGCTGTAAAATACGTAAGCGTGCTGCAATAATATTTTCCCGGCGATTTTTAATTGCGCCGCGAATAGTGTAATTGACTAAGTTCATGTTTTGCGGCGAAATATATTCGCTGCCAGATCTTTTGCGGCGAAATACGATCGCCGCAAAAGATTTTTTACGAATTTATTTTTTTTGCGTCTGAGGTTATTCACCGCAAAAAGGGAAATTCTGTTATCAAAACTTTTTCTCGGCGTACTGTAACTCACCGCAAAAAAAGCCCACGTTTTGGAAAGGTATTGGCAGCGAACTGGAAATCGCCGCAATTGGAGAATTTTGATCAAGATCAGTACGTAAATTGTGCCATTTTTTAGGATAGCTAATTTCCTGCTCCAACTCATTTAATTGCAATATTACCAAATAGTATTACTATACATCATATATATCATAAACCAAATATTACTAATTTAATCCAATACTTGTAACCATAATAGCATATATATAAATTCAATGATCCAATATCCAATACATCATCAGTACATGATCAGCCAGCGCCTTTAAGTTTACTATACACTGGCATATGGTGCATTAATGGAAGGCAATTAAGTACTATTAATGGGAGCAGCTAATGTCTCTTACAAGGTTTAAAGTACTACAAACACATCCACAATACAAATGTACCAAGTTAAAACAAATGGTGGGTGGAGTCCATCAGCAACTTCGCACATCAATCATTGATTTGCGATGACCAGGTGACTGAGCGGCAAAGATCCAGCTGTCCAGAACAGAGTTATCAAGTATATATACACTGCCTTCTACATTTGCTGGGCAAAAGAAAACTCCAAGTCAGAAATCTCCAAAGTGACAATTTTAAAGTGAGATAAGTTGCACATGAACATAGCAGAAATTTTATGTATCCATATTATGTAAAACCTTTTTTACATTCTAAACTGGGTTTATCCATATTATTAGTCACTTTTTTTCCATTTTCAAATGCAACCAGCATTCTCATGCCTGCAAAGTAGGCCTCAAGATCACAAAGGACTTGATGTAACGATCAATAAAAAATGCTCACAGCCCCAAAAAAGTTTGGTCAAATTGAAGCATCCCCACAATCATTTATAAAGCCAGTTTCACCTAGCAAGTAGCCAATATATGAATTAGTAGCCATGACTATTTTTATAACTTACCCACTCTAAATCTGTCATTCACATTACCATGTGAGATTGGGGTGTTACATTTGAACTAAAAATCAATTGAAAAAAACAAAGAAAATAGTGGATATGCTCATACTTTTTCTTCCTAAGTGGATATACATTTACTTGCATACATATCCATATATATAAGTTTGTATATAGCAGGTGCGCTGAACCAATTGATTCTTTAAATAGAAAATAAAAAATACATCTTTCACTTTTCATTAAGTATTCCAATATTAGCTACTAATTTCATAACCAAGAAATTTGCAGCAAATATTGTAAGAGAACTACCAAGTTTTACACCAGGAAATTAGAAACTTTTAGACCTTTTCCCGGAGGGTGGAGGTGGGGATATCGTAGATTGATGCATTATGCCTTGACACTATCATAGTAGGCAAAAGATAGTGAAATTTAAACTATTGCCGGATGAGCTGTTCCTATGAAAGATAATGCATGGTTCTCAGGTAGGCAATCAATTAATCCCCAGCGATATGTATGCATAGCATTATCATACTAGCCAAAAGGAAGTGAAATTTAATTAAATTTTCATCCTAGCATAGAAATAAGAAGTGAACTTACAACAATCTCGGCAATAACTCATGGCTGTCTTAGTGGCCTCAGCAGGACTGCAAGACCCCTTGTAAGTATAAGTAGTACCAGACATATCTGTACCATGGCAAGAGACAGTGCAAAATTAAGTAGTGAACATCTCCCAAAAATATGCCATTTGATGTAGGTTTCATAAAAGGTGGGCAAGTCTGTCTCTTTGGAAGCCATTCACAACTGAACAAAGTCCAAAAATAGTGAGAGATTTCACTTCAGAACCTGCATAGAGAGAGAAATAGTCAGACATAAAGTCCAAAATACTGTAAGTTGCTAGACAAGACTAGAGAGTTTGCGTGGTCTTCAATAATTAGCTAAAAATAGGCAAAAAACCCCTTACCACATTTTATCACACCTAACAAATCTTACAAAAAGAACCATCCCCCCCTGCCACATATAGGCACACGTGTAAGGGGTTTATAGTGGCTTTCGTCCCTAATGATGATGTCAGCAACTCCACTATTCTAATAGACAAATAAGATAATATTGTAAGGACTGACTCTTTTCAACACCAAAGGTCGGTGAACCCAGAAAATTCCTCAATCAAGGGCAGCAGAGCTTTGATTAGCTAAACTAAGTCATGTGAAATCTTAATCTCCAATTAGCAGCTAGCTGTTCTTCATCTTCATCAATTTGGCATCAACAATTAGCATCTAATTAAAGCACTAATTGGAAGTGCGTTTACATGGGTTGGAAGTGTCGGGATAAAGATGACCCCCATTAATTTATGCCAATTAATTGTTGGGTACTTGATTTACTTAATTTATGCCAGCTTAACTTTCAGCTTTAATTAAAATAATCTCCCTCTCTCTCTAGTTTCATCCTTATCCACCCTTCATTATCCTTGCTATATATACTGGTTTTTCATGTCTTTACTTTAAACTTAGTTAACCCCTAGTAAACTTTAGCAAAATAAAAAATACACATCCGGTCCTCTAATTAATAAGCTTATATACATTGGGTTGAAAAATACCTGCCGGGGGTTCTTGAATTTCCTTGGCAACTCCCGGCCTGGCCTGCTGCATTAGCTTTGCGCGCTCCGAATGGTACATTATCTGAACATCGAAAACCCTCCACGTGTAGCGATGGGATTCACCTATATGGACAAAAAGAGCTTGCATATAACATATTGCTGTTTCAGTCCTACCCCAATAGCAAAGCTAGCAAATAATTGTCCCATACAAACCTAGATCAAGTACCCAATATTCTTCCAACAACACCATAATGGCTTCTTTTTTCTAGATAAAGTTGTATGCATAAGGAAAATAAAATGTAGGGAATGACATGTTGATTACCGTATAATAACAATGCGTTGAAAATAAGTGCTTTTTTTCCCACCACTGTAAATGTGAGATAAAATCTCGTATATAATATTTGCCATTTTTTAGAGAGTTAGTGAAGAAACATTAAGTTGTCTTGGAGGAATGGATTTCTTTTTTCTATCCCATTAATATATAATGTTCAAATATGCTCACATAAAATTCTTAAAAACCATCCATTTTTGCTTTCTTATTTGACAAAGAGGGGGATGGCATGCATTATTAATGGTCCATTTAACACCACTAGATCATGAATGACAACTTGTAATTTGAAAGGGAAAAATCAATTGTGTTCATCCCAAGCGAATGCGACCCAAAGAAAAACATTAAAATCTATACGAGTATAAGGTAGCTAGCAAATTCCGCAACACGAATCGCCTGTGCACTAAAAGACAAGAACAGGAACCGAACATACCGTTTACAAGACAATCCCCCTCTATTTGTGTACTCGTCTCTAGGCCTATCTATACTTTCGCAGAAGCACAAATTTTATACTTGTATATCATGCTATAAAAATTACAAGAAGATCATATCATTTGGATAGAAGTGCATACTAGAAGTAAATAGCATAGGGGAATGAAGAAATCACCTGCATAACATCAGCCTCCCGTGAATTTTGTGCTTGGGATCCATTCTGGTCAAACATAAGACAAAAGCTTGTAGCACGTACCATCACGACACAAATTAATGACTGTCCAAGAAGATTACAAAATTAAGAGACACGGGTTAGGCTTTGGCATAACCCGACCCCTCCCATTCATACCATGTACATACATAGTATGAATTAGCCTGTACAACAAGCAACCAAATGTGTGTAAGCATGCCACTACACCCAATAAGTATAATGAAGGCGCTGGTGTAGATACTTACATGTTTGACTCATGTTCAGTGAGGCCTAGCATCATCTCATAAAGTTCAAATATTATCATTACCATTTAATGATATATCTTGGGCCAAAACATCTGCTTTCCCAACCCAGCTTGCTCCCACAAAACATTTACATATAACCTCCCATATGATATATATATACATCTTGTCCATACACCATAGTAGGCCAAAAATGCACCCAAAAATACCAAAAAAAGAACCTTCCCATCTTTTCCCACAAAAAATCCTCCAAGAGACTCACTGAGGGACGGGTACGCAGTGAAGATGGCCCTCAACATACGGTCGGTTGCGTTTTGTCTCTCCATCATAACCTGCATGTTTGCCTTCACTGACTCCATCTCACTCTTGGACGCTTCAGCTTCTTTCTTATGTTTTTCAATCAAAGCTATATACTCTCTCTCTCGTGCCAATGAGCGTTGTCTTGTAGACTCTGGGATCACCATCTCTCCCAAACCTCTTGCATAACCCGGTCGATGCCCTAGTACCTCTCTGAAGACACCTGCTGCTGCTTCATCAGTTCGATTATCTGGTTCTAGAGTATCCAGCTTTCCTACCATATCATTCTGCAATAAGACATAATGAACTGATTATGGACGAAAGTGTCCTAATAATGCATTTTTAAATATTCAACCTGATAAATAAAACCATCATTGCATTTAACAAATAAGTAATTTGCTGAAAATATACTCACATAAAGGTCTTCGGTGGCAGGTGTTACAAATTTATCTTTCTTCTTGGACCAGTGGGTTTCCTTATAGAAGTCCACCAAATTTGCATTTTCAGCACGCTACATGTGTGTGGTATATGTGCATGTAACATATTCAATTAGATAATATATTACATATGGCATGGATAGCTTAATCACTAATAAATGACTAACCAAGCAAATGTCATACAAGAGTTATTGATCATATATGAGAGAAACCATGGGGGATATAGCATACCCCTTTGTGAAAACTTACCTCCTAAATTTAACATTATCTGAGAGTGTGGTTGCCATGATATGAGCTTACAAGTGGGAAATGTGTTTTGTGGGGAATAATTTACTTCAAACCTGTTACCTTTTGTTCTAGCATCCTCACAAAGGATTTGCGACCTGTTGTGTGGTTAATCTTCAGCATCTTTCTATTCTCCCAATTTTTACTTGATATTTTCTGCCATTAAAAACCATCAATTTAAGCAAAAGTATACAGAGTAATAAATATCCAATCAGGTTAGGGGAGTTATTACCCAACTTGGCTGGGTTTGGATTGAATGCTAGAATGCATACCTGGAAGGCCTCGCTACTCCATCTTTCACAGAGCTTAAACCAGAAGAGGGGGCTGACCAAACTAGTCCCAGTTGCCAATGCCTCGTCATGGCTACCATATGACATATATATCTTATGCAGTTGGTGGTGAAAGGCATTAAAGCGCTTACGAAGCTGTTTTGTCACAGCCAATCGATGGTTCTCTAAGTCCCAATCCAATTCAAAATCAGCCTATAGAGGGATTTAAAATTTAGTGTGATCACTCATTAATTATATATAGTCTAAATTTTTAATGATCAACATCAAAGTATAAAAATTTTACCCGAACACGATCGATTAATTCATCCTTATGCGCTTGGGGAACGTCACTCCATCTAGAGTAGCTCATGTTGCAATGATGTTTAATGATCCAGCTTAAACATGTTTACATTCTCGCAACATGGTGCTGTTTCACCATTATTTATCTTCAACAACACTTTTCCATGCTTTCGCAATTTTTCAAATTCAGTACAATTTGCCGGCCCGCGACCACGTCTCGTTTGTGCCTGGGTGTCTACAGGCACAGACGAGACGTCCTCACCTATATGACATAATAACAATAAGGTCTGGTCAGGGATCTCATTTGTTTAAATCAATCTTACACGCCAATGATAAAACTCATAAAATCAAAGCGCATCAAAGTCAACTATACCGATTTGAACTCTATCAGGCTCTGGTTCAACCCTCGGGGAGGGTTCTCTGTTTGCCTCGGTCTCCAGATTTGGGTTCGCACACGAAGGCTCCCATGGATGGCTTGGAGGCTGGGTTTCATCATCTGAGCTGGCCTCATCAGCCAAATGTGGACTGTGGTCCTCACTGATGCGAGCTCCGTGTGGCCTACGTGCACTACATCTATACGGCACAAATCTCCTAGCACGGGTTCCTCATACGCTAGGAAGTGAACTACCTGGGCCATTGATGCTCCTCATTAACTCCTAATGCTGAGATGAGATCCCAATGGATTTTGCCTTGAACACTCTGACCAAATGTCTCCTATCTCCAGCCCCAAATAGCTCAGTTGCTATTGAATGTTAAATCGTCCTGTTTCCGTCCACCTGAGATTTAACAAGAGCAAACGTGAATTACATGAAGCTATTTAGAGGAAATATAACCACAACAACCTTGCAATAAGATAATGCATTAAATTAAATATTGTGAGTGTGTATGTATTAGTGCAATACCCTCATTAATATGAATGTTTTAGGGTTTGGCATGTATAAATCAAAACAAAAATTAGATGAGTTTATAATAAACTGCATTTTGCAACCCAACATGCGATCCAATCCATGAAGGCTACCTCAACTAATACTGATGCGGTGTTCACCTAGTTTCCAATGGTTGGCAAGTTGCCTATTCTGACTCTGATCCTTCATCGATGGATAGGTCCTCTTCATCTGAATATTCCCAATCACCATAACCATCTTCGGAACCAGATGGAACCATTCCATCATCAATAAAGTCTGTTGAATTGCTACATTCACCACCAATAGCCATATGGTCTCGTGCATCAATGTGTATAGGTTCTATATCAGTCCTACTAAGTGGAGTTGATACTGGACATGCATCACAATGTAAAAGTGGATAATCAAATGATGACTCATTTTCTTGATAGACATCATCCTCACTTGATTCACCATCAATATCGTCCAAAACCCTTGGCACTGTTGGAATGTCATACACATTCCTATTATTATACTTCTGCACAACATACCAGTTCCCCTTCGACCTTATATCTCTAATGTAAAAACACTGGGAAGCCTGGCATGCCAACACAAATGGTTCGTCCTTATACCAAGTCCTATCCATGTTGACACTAGTTAAATGATCGTTTACTCGTACCCCACATTTCTTATCACCAACATCAAACCAATCACAACTGAACAAGTATACTCGATGACTTCCCATGTAGTGTAACTCCACAATATCATTAAGAACACCATAAAAGTCTACATTATTGGTATCTTCGTCACCAGTTACCAACACCCCTGAATTTGTGATCGTCGGCGAAGTTCACGCTGCTTCGTATGGAACCGTTTACCATTTATAATGCAGGCAGCATAGCTTGCAACCCAACGGTCAGGACCACAAGCTAACGCGTACAGATCATCGGACACAAGTGGTGGGTTTCCCTTACGTTGGTCCCAGGAATGTCAGGGTAAATTGTGAACTTATACTTTCATACACATAGCCAAAAGCAAGTGAGTCGGGTTTATTATAAGTAGATAACTAGCCCAATTGCTAACTTACACGTTGCTTGAACCAAGTTGGAAACTCAATTTGATGAATGCGATCGACAGAATTTGGATTTGACTCCTTACATTTGGAGTAGTGCTCCCTGCATTTGGAGAACACAATCGGCCAATCAATATTAGTTAGCTACGTAAAGTCTTATGGATAGTAGTAGGTCGTTTCGAAAAAGCACAAAGGAATTCATGATTGCTTACTTGAGATAGGGTCCAATCTCGGTACAATTGTTAAGCACATACCATATGGCTGAGGTACGGAGTGTATCTTCTAATTGCACATTACGGGCTATACCCAAGGGACGAAGTTTTTGGTTGAAAATTTTGAATCCATCTATAGTATCCTCTTCTCCACCATCAATGTTGCGGTCAACTCGATTAAATTTCGTCTCAACATCTTGGAGATACATCGAGCAAAATATCAAACACTCGATGTGAATGTAGGCTTCCGCTATTGAATCTTCTGGATGGGCTTTATTCTTAACATACCGCTTGAATTTGCCCAGATACCTTTCAAATGGATACATCCACCGATATTGAACTGGACCTCCAAGTATGGCCTCACCCGGTAAATGGACAGCTAGGTGGACCATAATATCAAAAAAGGATGGAGGAAATATCATCTCCAATTTGCATAGAATGGTGACGATATCAAGTTGAAGCTGAGATAAGCGATTCACATCCAATGTTCGGGCGCACAACTCTTTGAAGAAACTGCTAAGTTCAGTCAAGGCCAATGCAATATCACTCCTTAAGAACCCCCCAACAACAATAGGAAGCAATTGTTGCAAGAAAACATGATGGTCGTGGCTTTTAAGCCCAGAGATTTTGCAATCACGTACAGAAACACAGTGCGTGACATTGGCGGCAAACCCATCTGGAAATTTAACCTCAGCGAGCCACTGACAAAATTTATTCCTTTCATCTCCATGTAATGTGTACAATGCACGTGGCATTGTAACACGTCCACCTTCACGCTTAAGATGTAATTCTTTTCTAAAACCCAAGCTCTCCAGGTCACGTCGTGAATTTATATTATCTTTTGTTTTGCCAGGAATGTCCATTAAAGTGCCCAATATGCTATTGAAAATGTTCTTCTCAATATGCATAACATCTAAATTATGTCGAAGCCGCAACCTTGACCAATAAGATAGCTTGAAGAAGATGCTTTTCTTTGTCCAATTCAACTGTTCTGCAGTGCGTTTTCTCTTCCTACATGATTTTCCAAATTGGACATCTCCGAGCATTTGTAGTTGAGTTAAGAGACCCGCTCCTTCGACCCAATTTGGTGGCATGCGATGATCTTCCCTACCGTTGAACAACCCTTTTCTCGCCCGCCAAATGTGACCTGGCGGTAAGAGACGTCGATGTCCCATATAACACTGTTTTCTGCCATACTTCAACAAATAGGAATCTGTGCTTGCATTGCAAGAGGGACATGCCAATTTCCCTTTTGTTGACCACCCAGAAAGATTCTCATAAGCAGGAAAGTCATTAATTGTCCACAATAAGGCAGCATGCAACATGAACATTTCCTTAGTGGAAGCATCATATGTAGGTACCCCATGTTCCCAGAGTTCAAGCAACTCATCAATTAACGGCTGCAAATACACATCAATGTCATTCCCTGGTGATTTTGGGCCAGGGATAATGAGGGATGTCATGAAGAACTGGTCTTTCATGCATAACCATGGCGGCAAGTTATACGGAACAAGGATCACTGGCCAAATGCTATACGGCTTTGCTAGGTTGTTGAAGGGATTGAAGCCGTCACTTGCCAAACCGAGCCTAACATTGCGAGCATCCCTAGCAAACCAATGGGCTTGATCAAATGTCTTCCAGGATTCAGAGTCAGCAGGATGTCTCATACTAGTCTCATCGGGTACTCGTTGCTCTTTATGCCATCTCATATCACATGTTATCTTGTCTGTCACAAAGAGACGCTGCAATCTTGGCTTCAAAGGAAAATGCCGAAGTACTTTTTGTGGGATCACTCGTGACCCGTGTGTGTTTGGCATCCACCGCGAAGCCTTACATATAGGGCACTCATTAAGATTAGCATTTTCCTTCTAGAATAAAATGCAATCGTTGGGGCATGCGTGAATTTTGTGGTACTGGAAACCCAAACCTCGCTCCAATGACCTTGCCTCCTCATATAAACTAGGCAATTTAGCATCAGGAAAGGCAGAATGCAAAAGGCTTATGAGCATATCAAAAGACTTGATTGACCACCCACCGAGTGTTTTAATGTGTAACAACTTCACAACGAATGAGAGCTTTGAGAATTTAGTGCAGCCGTCGAAAAGAGGACGTCTGGCATCCTCTAATAGTTGGTCAAAAGTTGAGCTTGGGGAGGGCTGTGGTATTGATGGTTGAGTTGGCGATGTAGTACTGTCATCTTCAGGAGCATCTCCGAATGTGCCTGCCCGTATGTCATCTAACATACGGTCCATGTCATCAATGTACTCGTCTTCAACTCCAACCCCGGGATCGGTGTTGTCGTCAATGATGGGAAGTGTTTCCTCCTCCCCATGAAATATCCACTGGGTGTAATTTGGATTGATCCCTTTTATGAACAAGTGAGTCTCCACCTCCAATATAGGCAAGAAGAGGTTATTACAGCATATACGGCAGGGACACTGAATGCGATCACTTCCCATGGAATGGTTTCGTGCCATTGTGAGGAAATTGTTAACCCCTCCAGCATATGCAGGTGATACAAGTCTATCACCCAAAGTCATCCAGCTTTTGTCCATCTAAATAAAAAGAAGAGTCGTCAAATTCTTTATTCGACTCGACGAACAATGAAATGACAGGTTATTACGCCGCAAATACTTACATATGGGATACAGCAACAGGATTGAAACATGGAGTTTGGTCAAATTAAAATTGTCTTTGTAGTATTTAAGAGAATTCGCCGGGTTGGGTTGTAGATGAAAACTTCTCTACAGAGGGATAAGAAAGTGTAAAGAGGGATTTATGAGGTGTGAATAAATCGCCACTGGATTTAGCACGAGGAAGTGATCATGCATGTGGATTTCAGACTTGCTCAATATATATTATTATTAATTTATGATCTGTGCTGCTTGACAAACCCATAATTTGTTTAACAATCTTGTAACCTAACATGATCATCATGAACTAGTAGATATGCATCGAACTCAGCATGACATATGATTTAATAGATACATATATATAACCTCCAGGAATAATATGCAGAACCTAGAAAGGTAACACAATCAAACTCCTACATGTTGTTAGCTACAAGTTGTTGCGATGTAAATTAATCAAATTGGGAGATGAAGTGACAATTCATTAAAGAACAAAGTAAGGTTATCCCAAAAAGACTATGCCTAAAAGAACCAGGCAGCATGGTAGTTAAAGCTCCAACTACCATTTTGAATTTAGTTTCCCAGCTAAAATCTCACATCCCCACAATTCCCTCCATATCAACTACTGACAAGTATGATCCCATGCCAAACCACCCAATCGTCCCACTTCCCATGTACTTGTTTTGTCATCTGTGCATATCAAAGACAATTATAAGTGTTGAAAATACAAAAAAGAAGGCACCCAAGGAATAGTTGGTTTATTCGCATACTTTAAAGGCAAGGTCATCAACTATCAGTAACTTATACTTGTTATTATCCATATGATGGTCCTTTTTCCCTCATTGAGAACAAATTTATTGCATCCAAAATGAAGAATATCCATAAATTCATGAAGTGTTTGATTTTCTGAAACAGAAAATTTCAGTTTACTTATTCATTAGTGACTGGGTAGTAAATACACAAATTTTGAGCATTGTATCTGTGTTTGTGTCATTTAAACAATGAAGAATATCAAGACTTTGAAACCATGCATGCAACTGTATAAGAAAGCTCAATGTAGAACCTCAAATGACCATTAATTTTCATGACAGGAACATGCAAAGCTGCTGAGCCAAGAATAAGTAGTCCAAGAAGATGACAGAGCTCCATATCAAAATATTAAATTTAAACAAGACAGAGATTGTATCAATTGATTTAACCTCAGCGAGCCACTCACAGATTTTATATCTTTGAATAGTTAGAAGTTGTAGAATTGGACAAAGGTTATTTCAATTATTTATTTATTTCAATTACTTATCAAGCAATTTTTATTTATTTTCTGGATCTCAATAACATAACCAAGTTTTATTAATTCATTTGTTTTAGAAATATAGACACAAAGTTCTGGAAGACACCCACATTTTCATGATGATCACTAGCTTTGATTTGGTTCTTCACTTGAATTCATGATCATCATGATCATCATCATGATTAAAATGTACAGACTATAATAAATTAATATTGGAATAAAGGAGCAAAAGGGTTTGGATCAAAGCTTCCCAAAAGAACCTGTGGTCAATAGGGCACATATAACATATTTATTTCCATGAAATAAAAACATTAATTACCAAAACACATGAGCAATTAACCTTGAGCCAGCGAAAAAGTGTTCATGCATGCCATGAACACAACTCGACCTTCAAATCATTGAGCTGAACTAAATATATAGAACAGCATAATGAGAATCATGAACAATTAAGCAAGTTCTTACCTTTTCTTCTTCCCAATGACCAATTGAAAAGCTAGGGTTGGCACCCATTTTTTAATGTAATTCATTTAGTGAATCAGTTTATATATATATATATATATCAATCCATTAGCTTTATTGGACAAAAAAAAAAGGGTACTGAATAGTTTTTTAATACAAGTGAACTGTTTGTGGAACGGTAGTGCAATAAATGTATTCACTTACCAAACACTTGCATTAAATTTCAACTTAATTTCAGCAATATTAAGTAGTGCACAGAGTCATTAAATATTCAACTTATTTTCTCCGAAATTAAGTAGTCCACAGAGTCCATTTGTCTAAACTTTAAGTACTAATTATTATAAAATTATTAATCTAAGTCCTAATATTGCACATATATAACAATGAGCTGCTAGCTGCCCTAAATGATCGGGAGACACCATGTATGCACAAGATATATATGGATATTATATATATATAATATGCATGAGTATTAATGTAGTGATCAACTATTACTCCCCGCCCTTGAAGATCATGATCATGAGCTAAACCCTAAAACACTTGTGATCATAAATCTTAAACACTCAGTACGTAGAATACTAAACACAAAACGTATATGATTTGGGTGAATATATATATCCAATGAAGGGGAAACTCGTGAACCCAAAAGCTAGCTTTAGATAAATCTTATATACATCAATCAAGAAATTAAGGTATATATGAATGAAAACCTAAGTTAATTGTTGGTTTAAGCTGTATATTGGTATACCAAACACATATGGTACATTGGGATTAAGGAAGTAATTAAATGGGGGAGAAATTAGAAAAAATATGAGATTTGGATGATTGATAAATTTAAACGTACACGCGATTGAGCTCAATTACGAGACGACTTTATGATAATGAATTTGAACACTATGATGATCAGCACAATGAATTATATAAAATCCTCACAAATATATTAGTCAATTAGCTAGGATGCATGCATGCCGACCTGTTTACAACTTTAATAGTACTTTAGTCTCCAATTATTATTTTGTTGTCTACATGTATATATATATATATATGCAGGCTGATCGAGGTGATCATTCACCAATTACAATATTCATATATATACTTCTAATTATGGTGTAAAACAACAAGTACTGTGATTATATATATATATATAATATTTATATATATATGAAATTAATAAATCATTGAGAAAAGGGTAGCAAGGGAACAAGGCGATTTTTCTATGAAATATTTCAGAGAACTTATAAATAAGAACCAGCAGCTTGCTTAATTAGGACAAATTTTCATGCATGATCATTCTGTAATAATTTTTGTGCTTGATGCTAAACTGCTTCTAGAGAAATGGCATGCATGCGTGGTGCACTACAAGAAAATCATTCCCAAGCCAAACCCCATGCATACGTCTTATTTATGTGTGTGTGTGTGTATATATATGTATATATAACAACTTGAATATCTCACAAACTTTTGTCCCCTATTGTACAATGATCTCTTACTGCTGCTATACGTCTCAACTAAATTCCCCTATTGTTGATAACTACTGCCATAGAAGTAATGCATGTAAACCGACCATCTCCACAGTACCAAAGAGCTTGAAGACGCTCTCCAACGACGTAGCTAGCTAGCAGCTTCAGGATCATATGGGACAGCTACGCTGCTAGATTGATCCTTTACAATGGATCTAATATATATAGATTAATCTAGCTATAGGGACTAATATATAAAGTAATTAATACTATATTTATAGATTAATATACTATATATTATAGTCCCTATGCCTATGTCGGACAAATGTACGAGTGGCTAAGATTTTGATGATAAATACATTTTATTGACCAGAATTTGCTTTAACTTCATATTTTGGAATACCAAAACCTAGCTATAATTGGAGCTCATGATAATTAATCAACTTGAGCTTTTGAGCCATTTTATTAATGGATGATGGTACCCGAACTTCTGGACTTAATTCCAGGGGTGAGAGATTGCTAGCTAAACACAAAACGGTGCAAATAAATAAAATTCTAATATATCATGAAGGGTATATTAACTTCCATATCCACTTCCAAGCACAATTACTTTTTGCTCAATTTGCTTACATTTTAATCCCTCGATGTTACAAGTAGGAGATCACTTGAAGTGGGATGGGTATCTAATTAAAGAGCGGGAATTTTATGTCCCTTGCACACCAATGATTCTAGAGTATATATATATAGTTCGATACCCTGTCTTCTTGTTGAGAAAAAACAAACAAATAAACAAATTACAACATGATTGATGATCCCCAAAAAAAATTAATTAAAAACTAACTATATAAAATAACAAAATAATGATTAGAAAAAGAAAGAAAAATATACACATCATGAAGTGAAAGAGATAACTATATATGTACTCTTTAGTGTGTGCATGTTTACCATTAATTCTAAAACCAGAAAAAAAAAACAACATTTGTTTTAGTATTAATACAAGAAATTTGTAGTATCATTGATCGATAATCTTAAAATGCCTAAAAAGATGCAGAGAAAGAATATCGAGTACCCATATATAGTTCAAAATAAATCCAAGGAGGCCGCTGTTTACAGGTTTTAAATCACCTATATATAATTAACACCGATAATTAATCGGTTTCAAAAATAATTAAGAACATGGATAGGTAGCTAGAAGGTGGACATTGGAGTACAAAACCAATTTTTAAAGCAAAAGTTTCTGCAAAAATATTCAATTTACAAGAGAAAGTAAACATAGCAACCACCGTGAGATCTTAGAGCCCCCACCCCCCCAAGTAGCTAGGCTATAGCCACTCCGAGATTGCCTTTAGAAGTGCTATCGATATTTAATATAAGCATATATACCAAAGTCATGAGGAGGATTTCATTTGAAAAGGTTTTGTCTTATATTTTCATTATTTAAATTCCTCTCTCTCTCTCAACTTAAATTGATTGAAGTTGAAGATTGAAGCAATTGGAGTCAAATGAAGAGGCTTGATGTGATCATGATTTTAATCACGGAATATATCTAAATCTTTTTTCCCTTTTTATTTGTTCTTTCTTATCTCTAGCCAAACCATAACATGAATTTTTTCCTGCGCGTACGTTTGGGTAGTGAGAATTCATACATATTCAAATGTACTTATAATTAACAACCAGCAGCTTGCTTAACTCTGTCAAATGTTCATGCATGAAACTCCAATTTAAATGCTGGCTTGAGGCTAAAATGCTTCTAGAGAAATGGCATGCATGAGTGGTGCACTACAAGAAAATCAGTCCCAAGCCAAACCCCATGCATACTTTTAATTTATGTGTGTATATATATATATATATAACAACTTGAATATCTCACAAGACGGATACTTGTAACAATAGTGTAAATTGTAACCAAAGAAACCTTATTATTATTTAAATAGCATTATTCTTTAGGCTTCCAAAATATACTTTTTTGGGAAGTTATAGAAGAGATTTCAAGAAGCAAACGTGTTTATATGATCTTCCCTAGAAGATGGGTAATATATTCTCATCATCACATATGTATTTAAATAAACAATTTAATACCATTCCATTACATGATCACATAGACTTATGAAATCAACTTTCATCTCCTAGTGAGAAGAACTTCTTTAATGTAGTTAACGAATTATTATTGAAATACATCCAGTAACTTTGTCAAAGACAAAATGTCAGGATAGCTTGTTCCAATTGGTGTTACTGCATGGGTCCCCAAACTTTAAAGTGAGAGATTGGGGGACAAAACTATGTCAATTAGCCAAAAGGATGTGTAATCTGATGCAAAGACAAGTGGTCCATGTATTTGGCTTCCTATACTCATCAATTAAATATAAGCAAATTGATCAACAATTCATCATCCATCATCCCTCCTGCATGATAATTTTAAACCATAATTGCATGCAGGCATTAGATTCTAATGCTGAAATATTAGGTATAAATACAATACTCATTTGGTTTAATTTGTCCTGCCCGTAACTCAAAACCACTCCAATTTGATTGATCAACTATGGCTGTCTTTTTAGAGGAACCAAATAACAGAGGGATAATTTAGTTTTCTCTTTACATTATTAATGGATCATCCAAGCATTCTGGAGTTTGCCAGAGTCGAAGAAAGCCAACAAAGAAATTAATATTCATGAGAAACACTTCCTCTCGCTTACGGGATTGTCCAATGTGTGTGCTTCTCAAAACCTAAGCATAAATATTATGGGAAAACACCAGTGTTTCTAATTGCCCTAAACGGTTTCATTAAGAACCATAAAGAGATAAAACAGAGTAATTTACCTTGGGAAATCGAGTCCAACCGAGTGGATCAGGAGACGAAGGGATGGAAAATGGACTCCAACCCACTACTCCAGGAAACGGGCCGACGATGATGAAGAACAAAGCCTTAGGGTGTCGAAAAACTGTAACTTTTTTCACTGGAATGGCCTCGGCATTTACGAGTGAAGACGCCGATTAGTGGGTTTTCGGTGGGGTGGAGCAGAGTAATTCGCTACTCGTACGCGAGAACCACTGGGCTGGAGCAGCTAGCGCCGTTGTTAGTGGTTTCATTCGGTGGAAGGGACGCTGCGAAAATTTTTGTGCTTGGGTTTTGTTCAATGTGCAAGTAGAGAGAAATGAAGAATAAGAAGTTGGGGACGAAGGCGTGTTTTCGCGATTTGGGGGGAAATAAGATTTTTCTTGTGTGGTTTTGGCGCCGTCTAGATTAAAATCACAATTGCGGCGAAATTTTCCGTCGCCATAAGGTTTTCACATATTGCGGCTATTTTTTTCGCCGCTGTTATTATAAATATCGACGCAAAAGATAAAATATATTTTGCAGCGAAAAATATCGCCACAAATTCATCTTAAATCGCCGCAAAAGATAAAACTAATATTGCACTCGCTGAAACCTGCGTCGACCAAGAAATCGCTGCGATTAATGACCTATTGCGGCGATATTTTTTCCAGCAGACCATAAATCGCCGCAATAGGGCCATTTTCTTGTAGTGACGTAACCAGATATTCCTTGGAAGCCAGAAAGTTACAAGAAGAAGCCGACCTTGGAAGCACTAGGTGCATCTACAGAGTCCTCCCGAGGCTCAAGAAAATCAATGTCAACTCGTAAGAGCCCAATAGAGTCTCCATCGGGCCCTACTACTACTACTACAACGTCCGTGATGAACACTTGGAGATGGCCGAAGATTGCAAGAGGAAGTGCTTCGGCTCCATGCTGGTTAAGGCACCAAATCAAAGCATCCGATGTGATATCTATAAGAGCTGCTTGCAAAGAATAAGCGAACTTGAAGTGGACATCAGAAAGTGTTATTCTAAAGAGTTTGGAGTCGCCAGTAAGAAATTTATCGAAATGATGGTTGTTGATGCTTGTTTTATAATAGGAATCATTGATATGTTTGGACCGAGGAAAGAAGTGGACTCCAGCGAATCTCTTGCAGCCTTGGCGTGGATGGTACCGTATTTCTACAGGGATTTTCTCCTGCTTGAGAATCAGATCCCTTTTTTCGTTCTGGAAGAGATATGTGCGATTACCCGTAAAATTCCTGTCAAGAACTGTAGATCCCATCTGATATATGCTGCTTTGGAATTCTTTAAGAACGGAATGAAAAGATTCGATTCAGCGCGCAAAATCGTCAAAAATACCCACCAAACTTGCTGGTTTTGATCTCTAGCGGCGATTTAAAAATCGCGGCGATTTTTAAATCGCCGCCTAGTCGACGAGTTTAAAGTGACAATTTTGAGAATTTTCAGCGATAACAAAAAGTCGTTGGAAAATAGTGGTGTCAGTGTCCCATCAATCGCCGAGAAACATTATACGCAATGAAAAAACGTCGTCTCAAATGTCCAAATAATCGCCGCAAAATACAGTAATTTTTCCCCGCGAAAGATAATTTTCGCTGGTATAAGTTATTTCCCGCGAATTTTAATCGCGGCAAATGTATATTTATTCGCTGCAAAAATGTATTTGTGACGATTTTGCTTTTCGTCGATATTGCTCTATGCACGTATTAGCAGCTTTTTGCGGAGCTCAAAAGTCGCCGGAATTGATTATTGTTATCGATTTTTATATCGCCGCTGGCATTTAAAAGCTCTATTGACGATCAATAATCGCCGCAATTGCGGTTCGTTGTTTTTTTTTTTCCTCCCCTCGCCTAGATACATTCGTTGGGTTTCTTTTTCCCACTTTATCTTAGTTTACCTTTGTCAAATGTATAAATGTTATCTTGTTAACACAATATTTATCTTATTTGAAGTCAGTCACTAAACATTATTACTTAAAATAACATTAGTTTCAAGTAATATTGTTTGAGTGAATTACCTGAAATAATAAGATAAATATTGTGTTAATAAGATAAACTGCACTTAATCTTATGTAAAATAATATTGTTTCATTGCCTTATGTTATGACACATAAAGGAAAAACTATGAACTTTCATTATACATGCCTAGAGAACACGTAGGATTCCCATTTTCATAACTTTGAGCACCATTTCCATCTAATTTAATAAATTAATGACATTCAATTCATCCATTGAGGTGGGGAATTCACATTAATGTAGTTATGGGGTATATACACTGGGGTGGACCAATCGGAACCCAAAACTTACAATTAAACTACTAAATATTGAGAATACATCATTCAAATATGTCAACTGTGCTGCTCATCTATCTTTATAAATTATATCTACTCAGATATAACAATATGCACTTGGGCATGAGGGGTGGGCATAACAGCTCCTTACCAATCTGACATGTGGGATATTTGATATTTCCATCTGACCAAACACCAATCTGACAATTATAGATAAAATGCATCAGTACACACCATTAGAGTAGTTATAAAGGAGCAGTGCATTCACTGCTTTGAGAATTGAGGGAAATAAAAAATATATAAAAACGTTCTATTTGTTTAAACCAACATAATGTCAGCAACAGAAGCATGTTAAGCAAACCTCAATATGAGTAATCCATCAATCACTTCCAATATCCAACACCTAGATTTAGATGTTGGGGCTTAAAAAAAAAAACAACCAAGTATGATCCCATGCCAAAACCACCCACCAGTCCCACTGCCCCTCCACTTCTTTTGCCACTTTTATCAAAGCCAATTATAGTCATTGATGAGCCAAAAAAAGGCACCAGGAAGACAGATTTATACATCTGAAAATTTAAAGAAAAAGGCATAAACTACAGGAAAATTCTCGACCTGGATGCTTGTTTAATGACGTGCTGTTTAATGACTCTTGTAGATATAATTTTTCCATGAACATGTTTTCATGGACGCCTTTTCCCCGCCTTGATCAAAAACTATAATGGGAGGAGGTAGCAGAAACATCAGACTAGGTGGTAATTTTGGAGTTATCGGTTTGACCAATAAGAAAAAGGATTATTATAGTGGTGCATTTTATTCTTGAGTGGACAAAAAAACAAAAAATTCTGGAGTAAGATAGAAGCTAGAGTACAAATTGCAATTGAGGGAAATAAAATTGGCAATGACTTCAATAATGCTACAGTAAGGTTAGGAAGCGGTAATACACCTCTTTTGTTACTCATCATCCATTACTAAACTTCTAAAAACAGCAATATGTCCAAAATATTTGCAATTTTCTCCTCATTGCAATTGGACCTATATCCAAGCATTCATGATACATTTGCGGAGAAATGAATTAATTAATTCATCCAATACATTTGCACTGCTTATAGAGTCAAATAACAATACCATAGACAGATGCTAGGCAGCTATAAGTCGAACACAAGCCGGAAAGACCCACTTGGAGTTGGAGATTCATGTCATCAACCAGCCATATATATTTTCAGATATACTATATATCATTCTAGAAGTATCTAGATGTGGTGAAGCTATGCATTATTCTTGGCAAATGAGGGTGTGCTTGCAATCATAATGACAGTGAGGCTGTATTACTATGAAATGGTTGTTTTCCCCTTTTGTTAGTTCAATAAGAATTATTTTTCTTGACAAGATTTTATTCTGTTATTACAAAATCAAACCAAAGCATATGGGATAATTTCAATTTGGTTTTGTGCATGCTCAGACAATCTTGTTGAAAATATCTGACTAATGAGAAAATCGTTGCCCATTATCCCCAATGTCTTTCATAAAATTAATTTGTTCTAGCATCCTAAACTAACATATGATCTTTCCATACCTGACAGAATCCAATGGAGCATAATTGCTTTTCCAATTGCTCTATCCTTGCCAAGTTATGATTGCTCCAGTCCTAAGAAGAAAAAAGACTCACTATAATCAGAATAGTGACCATTTACTAGGCTTGAGAAAACAGAAAATCAAAAGAAGAGGACATCAGTCCGTCGCTTTTTAATACTATTGTATCCCTTTTACACTATGACATACATGGAAATAATTTTTCAATACAATTTAAAATGGAAATACGTTAAAAATGAACTGGTTCTCGCATGCATAGAATATGCATTTTTTATATATATAATCTTTGCACCGACAATCATGGACCAAGACTTCATTAGTACTGATCACAGAATACCATTATAAGGTCTGTTTCTAGCTACTTATCTATTTTAGTTAGAAATATTGATTCCTTTAGTACTTCTAATATTCTAATATATTTCTGAGTTAGATATCATGTTGGTTTAACTCTTGATAACTTTAATCAAAATCATTACATAGTAGTAAATCAAACTCATCACAGAATCTGAAACAACAAACAAAAATTTCATACGCTTAAGTATATTTGAGCTGAACAGAGGAAGATAAAAAAAATCAATTGCTACTTGTCCTTACCAAATTCATCTTGCAACTTTCTTTTATGATGCTCATTCAAGAACAATGTTTCATCATAAAGAAGCGTTTCACCTGAGATTTAAAAGGTTTGATAAGAAACATTTAACAAAACAAGTCAAATACAATCAAATATGTTCATTCAATCCAAATAAAGGAGAAATTTCTTTATGAGATTATGAGAACAGAACTTGCGTGGAGTGGTGGCTCAGGAGGGAGGGAGAGCTGGTGGCCATGGTTTAAAATCATTCATCTGAAAATAAACATATGTGTAGTCAGCAAAATCAAGAAAAAGGAGGATGCAATAGACAAACTCTAGCTGGAATCTATGCTATAAATAGACACAACATGTAGATAGTCTACACATTATGAACCAAAACCTAGTCAAGCTATAAATAGACACAAGTGCATGTAGAAGATACATATTCATTGCTTCTATTACCCTTTCCTGCAACCAAATAATAAGGCACCAAAATAAAACCACATCAGTTAAAACTTAAAAACAAAAAGTTCAAAAACCTTCTAAGCTAACCCAATTAATATGGCACAAAGAAATGCAATAGTAGTTAGTTTTATTTATATTATGTTTTGAATATAACAGGGTGCAAGAAACTCTATCTCTTAAACCACATACCTATGTTATGAAACTAGAAGGAAAAAAACAAGAGGAGAAAGATGAATGGTTCACCTGCACAAAGTCAACGTTCAAACTCTACAAAATGAAGAATCT
>QEOT01000265.1:578375-591017 GCA_003123785.1 Pterocarya stenoptera
TTTAAGTTCTAAAAAATGTAAACTATTAAAAACTGTGTAGAAACCAACATGAAAGATGAGTAAAAATCTCTTGGTCATGTCCAATCGATTGTAAATGAAGCCAAACATACAAAAATTTAACATTTATCGTTGACCTTTGATGTGCATATATCTAGTTGGATATTGACTTATTACTTGAACAAGAAGCTGAGTTTTATGCAATTGTCAATTAAATTTCAAATATCTTTTGTTTAGTAATGACTTTCTCTGGTAGTATTGCTTTCTTTTCCTTTCTATAATTAATTTTTTCTTAAAAAAAGGCACAAGTTGAAATGGAGGTAGTGAAGGTGAAAATGTGAATAGAAAATGGAGTGCATAAAGGAGTGGAGAAAATTTATAGAAAGAAACCATGCATATATGATTAGTATCATCCAAAATGAATGTGTAAGGTTTTGCAAAAGTGGAAAACACAAAACCAATAACAAGTGTCACCAAGGTGGTGCTCACAATCATCACACCAACTTCAACTATGCCTGCAAGAACAAACTGAATTTCATTAGCCACTTTAAGAAAAGAACAAAAGCTTAAGATATATATTATGTTGTAAATGCCTTCTTAATTTGTACTTGCATCTTGTCTATTGAAATTCCACTATCAAGCCTCTACTTTTAAGTTCAAAAGTCTGTTTATATCACAAAATATAAAATAAATGCAATGATCAAGGACAATTTTGAAACACATGCAATTAAAAATCTGTTGTTTGACCAATATATTCACATGATCAATGGACATATATATATGAATTTGGGACTGCTAAATTAAAAGACAAAAAAATAGTACAAAAGAAGAAAAAGAATCTGTATACTTACACGAGTAACACAGGTTTCAAAGCAGTTTATTTTATGGCATGGGTTATTTTGTAATGGGGTTTCCCTCCTCTTGTATTCTTAATTTACTTCAACCCATGTTTGATTAAAGAACAAGAAGGTTTCAAAATGGGTTTTGTGGTGCCATGTTTTGTGCCATTCTCGATCCTTTCTCCTCAGAGGATGACAGTTAATGCAGGTGTAAATTTCCTATATGTGATAAACTAATTAAGATGATCTCTAATCTGTGATGGGCCAGGGGGGATCGAGAGGGGAGATGACATGCTTAATTAAGGTATGTACATGATTCATGCTCCATGCTAGCTCACTTCTGTGGACTCTGATTTTCTTTTAATACAAATGCTGCATAGGTACAATATGATCATTAAAAATCATGCTTACTCATGAAACAGATAAAAGATATATAAAAGGAAAAATGAAAGGGGTTGGGGGTAGAGCAAATCCAAAAAGTAATAAAAAGACAATAATACTTGATCAACTTCTTTGCTTTTCCTAAGCTTTATAAGCTACTCATAAGCCCTAATTTCTTTGCATTTCCTAAACTTTATAAGCAACTCATAAGCCCTAAGCCCTAATTTCATTGCATTTCCTAAACTTTATAAGCAACTCATAAGCCCTAATTTCTTTGCATTTCCTAAGCTTCTCAGCGACAAAACACAGAAGAAACCCCCAATCATTAGACTAGTAATTATTTAATACCAAAAAAAAAACAATTCAATTAAAAAAAATACCTGATCAACTTCGTCCCACCATCTGAACTCGGCCTCTATCTTCTTACGAAGCACATCATACAAAAGGGTCAGATAAAACAGGATCCGAGCCCCAGCTCCAACCAGCGCTCTCTTCGATGGAGGGTCTGGGCACCGTTGGGGGGTAGCTACGCCGGTATCTAGAGGTGGTGCGGCAGCTGTGGAGGCGATGACATTGGGAATCCGAGGGAGAAAGGAATTCGAGGGAGAAAACAGGGGTAGATCTACGGGAGAGAGAGAAGCAGGGAGGGAGGTGCTAGGTTGGGATGGCCGGCGGCGGTGCAGGTGGACGGTTATGGTGGGTTGATGGTGGTGTGCAGTGGCTGCTGCGTGGAGGCATGAAGAGCTCGTTAGTTCGGGGGAGAAGAGGGATGGGGGAGAGATGGGAGGGGGTGGGGAGGAGACACTGGAGGGAATTAAAGGAATTTGGGAAAAAGGGTGTTTTTAAATTTCACGTGTGTTTTTCCGGTGGATAAAGATTCGCCGCTAATAAACATTAATGGCCAATATGACTCTGGCAGCTACAATACTCGCTGCAAAAAGAATTTTTACGCGGTGATTTTTAGAAAACGATGGAAATACAGTTCAAACTTTTTTTACGGCGATAAAAATCGCCCAATATTCATTGAATTCGCCGTAAAATTATAAACAGTAAAATATTATTCGGTATTTTCCATCTTGGACGTATAATTCAGCGGCGACTTGAAAATCGCCGGAAATACTGACCTTTTGCAGCGATTTTTTTTGTGACAATTTTAAAATTGCTGGAAAAAGCCTGATTTCTTGTAGTGTGTGGGAAACGAATGAATATGATGATCAGTGCCCGCCGCCCTTACATTTGCTGGCCTTGGTTCGAAGTAGTTTAATGCCATTCTATTATAAGCAACAGGGACCAGAGATAAATAAATACTCTCTAAAACTTGCCAGTATGTATGACAAGTAAGACATTAAAACATGAGTGTGCAGGACATTCTTGATTGGCACATTCACTTTAAAGGTTTTATCAGTGCACCTCTATGTAATATTAGCACTAGTAATCTTGCTCAAGTTTTATTTCCTTCTAGCAAGAACAAATAGGTTCTTGCAGATATCTAAACTTAGGAGCACCCCTTGAGAGTAATGTAATACCAAGTACCTTGCAGGTTAGCATGGTAACTATGGCAAAAGTCTAAATAATTAGATAAGACTTAATTAGGCCTAAAAATTTTGCTTGTGGTTGCACTGATGCAAAATAGGTTTTAAGCTATGATAATTTTTCGCAAAATTTTTTCTTTTTCTCTCCTATTGTGGATTGGAGAAAACAAAAAATATTTAGTGAAGTGAGAAATATGGATTTATCGCTAGTTAGCAGCTAAAACATCGTATACTGCATTTGTTGCACAAAACGATATTTTTATTAGCGCTTTTAATGCGATATTAAAGAAGTCTATACCTATTTTGATTTAAGACTCATTGAAACCGGTGGTGCTAGTGAGAATTCCTAGAGGCTTAGGAGTTGGATGGTCACTCATTGACTCAGTGATATTATTTCTCGAGAGGAGAGATGATATGCTAAAATATGCTTTAGGGGCATAGGATAATGGGTGTGAAGTTTGAGAAATTGATTTTTTTTCTCGCCAATGAGATCCATCTCCTTTGTTTAGGAGAGTCAAAGAAAAAAGGTAATATGCGCATTTTCTATGTGAAAGTTCCTAGACGTGCACACTAAGGACATAGGATAATAAAAATATTGTTTCATCATATAAATGCAATTCAAAATCGCAATCGCACGAGTTATATCATGAGAACAGTTATCTCGCAGTTTAATGACTTGTAAAGAAATGAATTATAAATAAATGATGGCACAAAACTGTTGTTATATCACACTTGGGTTGATGTAATATGAGGTAGCGGCCTTAATTCTGATTTGTCATCCTTAGTTTGAGTTCATTCGCCTTTGAAAAAGGCTGAGTGACTATTTTGTGTAAACGTGAATTCTATTAAAAATATAGATGATCTAAGTTTGAACATTTTTTGTTGAGTCAAGAAATCTACTCGTATTTTAGGCGAGGGTGGAGAATTGTGGATTTTTGTGGAATACTTATTTTTTGGAAAGAATGTTTAGAATCTTTGTTTCATCACGTTTCATTCTACATTACCTTATTCTTAATATTTTCAAATTTTTTTTAAAAAAGATCGCCTAAAATAGGGGGAGTAATTCAACAACTAGTGTAAGTATACATTTTTTAGTGATACTGTACCACTAGTGATAGTGACTCCCAAAATTCTTAGAATGTAAAGATTCTCATAAATAGCGTGGTAGTTATATATCAATATTCTCTCATCATTTAGAGATTAGAAGAGAATATTTGTAATATTACTCCGCCAAAGGTACTGAATTCATCCAAAGTTTATGGACTTGTCCCTCTACAAAGGATGTATGGCTATTGTGTTCCAAGTCTATTCAAAAGGAAAACTTTCAAGCACCTAGTTTCTTCTATGTTTTTTAGTAGCTGGTTGACAGATTACCAGTGCAAGATCTTGTGTTATTTGCCACCCTAACTCGATTGCTTTGGTTTAGAAGAAACACACTAATCCATGATGGTCCTTTTCAATCTCCTAATATGCTCTATGGTAATGAAGTTAGGGTTGTTGAGGAGTACTGCAATGCAAGATTAAAGCTAGTAGGGTCAGTCTCTCAGAACCCTTTGTCTGCTGCTCTATGGGAAAGACCTCCATCACCTTGGGTGAAAGTAAATTGGGATGTGACAGTAAGAACTGCTCTTAACAAGATTGGTGTTGGTGTGGTGATAAGAGATGTTGATGGTTTCTGTTTCGGCAAGTTTAATGCAACCAAAATTTTAATGCACAGATCCTGTGATGGCAGAAGCAAGAGGATTACTCTCTGTTATGTTATTTTGTGAAGAGTTAAGACTTGATTCTATCATTTTCGAAGGAGATTCTTGTCAAGTGGTTCATGTAGTTCAGAGGTTTGATTCTTTTGCAGGATCACTGCAGTGCATTATCTCAAATATCATCAAGCTTTTGTGTAATGCTCAGTGAAAAATCCAGTATGTTAAAAGGAATTTGAATGGTGTTGCCCATCGACTTGCTTAAGTATCAATGACTGTAGAACATGAGTTACTAGACATTGATTGTGTTGTCGAATGTATTAAATCTCTTGTATTGGCTTAATGCCATATTTCAGTTCAATAAAATTGACTACTATGTTGATTTTCAAAAAAGAAAAAAGAAAAAAAAAGTTGTTACAACATATGGAAAAAATATCTCATTTATACATTAGCACTAGCTGATTAATAAATAATTGAAGTGTTAGAAATACTAGATCAGAATACACAGTAGAAACGATGTTATAACTTTTAATTCAACTTTTCCAAATTTCTAAGCAAAATCAAATAAACAAATTTTTTTTTCAAATATCAAAATAACAATAATATTAAAAAATAATATTTTATTTACCATTTAACTTTTATCTTAATTTATCTTATCTATCTCACTAGATACTATCCAAAGCTACCCTAATTACATATAACTAATATGAGAATGTACGTACTAGTTTTGGGTCACTTTAAACGAAAGGTTAGGGAACATAATCTAAAACTGTAATTATCACGTCGCCTGTCATTGATATCCTTGCGACCAGTCTTGCATCACTTTTGACTTCCCCACCCTTTTTTTTTTTTTTTTTTTTATATATATATATATAATTTAAATATGAAAGGTTCTTTATTTTATCTTTTTTGAAGATCAGCCGAAAGTCAATTATCCGCTCCTTTTTGAAGAGCCGAAAGTCATTTATCCACTCCGTCCCAATTTTATTAAAATGAGGAAAACCATGGCTACATATCAATCACCTGAGAAACCCAGGCTTCCCAAAAAAATCAAACCAGAAAAAAAAAAGAAAGAAAAAGAAAAAAAAGCAATGAACCCAAATTAACAATCAAACCCCACACTAAAAAAGGTCACTTCCTATGTAAATGAATATATGGAAATCCCCCTTCCAATCTAATGTACCTCCAATATGAGAAGGAAGATCCGATAGAGACGACCAAATTCCAGAGGAACCTAGAGCTCCATGCTTTGCACATCCATTGCCGCCCAATTCGCTTCTCTAAAAGAATGAGAATAGGAAAAATTAAACAAGGTTCTTGAAATCCGGATTACTTTACAGGCAATTGTAGACTGTAGCCATGGCATTTTAAACGAAAGATTTGGAAGCATATATAATTCAAAACTTAAATTATCAGTACGTATCTTTTCTACTTTTAAGTGGGTCCTGTCTTGCATCTTCCAACAGTAGTAGTTCAAGAAAAGAAGATCATGAGACGACGGTGAAATAAAATACAGATCGCGCATCGCACCTTAGTGAAGTGAAGAGCCTCCACACAGCAGTGAACATCGGCAGTGAAGAGCCTCCAGCATCCACAATGGAAATAAGCATTGCTGAGAAAGGAGAATCCAGTCGCGCCAATGACCAGAAGCCTAGGGAGTTCACCCAGCAGGAACTCCACATCATCGACGAGCAGGTAACGAAATATTCGGAAGAAGCCAAAAAGTTACGCGAAGAAGCCGACCGTGAAAGCACTAGCTGCATCTACAGAGTCCTCCCGAGGCTTAAGAAAATTAATGGTAACTCGTTATACGAGCCCGACATGGTCTCCATCGGGCCCTACTACTACAACCTCCGTAATAAAAAGTTCAAGATGGCCGAAGATTACAAGAGGAAGTGCTTCGGCTCGTTGCTGGCCAAGAAAAGATTAGATAAAGACGAGCAAATTGATATCTATAAGCGCTGGTTGCAAAGAATAGGCCAACTTGAAGAGGAGATCAGAAAGTGTTATTCTGAAGTGGTCGACGTCGACGGTATTGCATTTCTCGAAATGATGGTTGTTGATGCTTGTTTTATAATAGAAATCATTGAAATGTTTGCATTCACGTTCGGAGAAGTCGACTCCACTAGCGAATCTGATCTTGGAGCCTTGGCGTGGATGGTACCGTATTTCTACGTGGACTTTCTCCTGCTTGAGAATCAGATCCCTTTTTTCGTTCTGGAAGAGATATACGCGCTTGCCCATAACATTTCTGTCGAGAGAAGTAGATCCCAGCTGGTGCGTGCTGCTTTGGGATTCTTTAAGAACGGAATGAAAAAATCCGGTATTGCTATTTTTTACGGTTTCATTCGTAGTAACTTGGATCAAACGGAGACGGTGGTCCTCCATTTGCTGGACTTGGTTCGGAGTAGTTTAATACCTGAATCCAATATCGGACAGAGACAAGCAGGATTCTTTGCAGATGCTCCATTAATTCACTGCATCTCGAAGCTCCGGCTAGCAGGGATTAAGGTCAGACCGGGCAAGGCGCGCAGCTTCCTAGAAGTGAAATTCAAGAGAGGTGTGATTGAGATGCCAAACATAGCCATCGACGACTTTATGAGATGTCTGTTGCTGAACTGTGTGGCATTCGAACAGTGCCACAAGAAAAGCAGCAAGTATTTCACGGTTTACGCTACTTTTTTGGACTGCCTGGTGAACACCAAGGCGGACGTCGAGTACCTTCGCGAGCGCAATGCCATTGACAATTACCTTGCCAACGATTCCGAGGTTGCGAAGTTCATTAACCGTGCGGGCAAGGATTTGGCACTCAATGATGATAACGGCTTCTATTTGAAGAACTTGTTCGAGGATGTGGGCAAGCATTATCGGAATAGGTGGGAGTGGAAGTGGGCGAGCTTCAAGCGGGAGTATTTTGACAAGCCGTGGTTGCTTCTGTCGGCAGCGGGTGGGATTTTGCTCGTACTGGCTACGTCATTCCAGGCCGTAATGGCCTTCTTACCTTACAAGTATAAAAATAGCTAGGAAGGTTAGGTGACAATTAGTCCGGTAAGTGTTATCTTTTATGATCATATATAATCGTTCTTGACATGAATCTCTCATGATGATCATGATCCGACTATGGCGATGGATATTATTGTTTTAGAAAGCTTGATCAAGCACTTGTAGTACTTATTTGTTCAATCATTACTTTTTAGCGATCTGAATATATTTATGGTAGTTTATTTCACCTAATTGGTAGGCAATAAAAGATGATCATGTCGCTCGACCAAAATTCTGGAGATCAACACAATAAGGATCTTATGTACTGAGACTGCTTAAAACTGAATTTGGGTCTTTTTCCACCGAAGGAGGTGGATTGATTTTCTAAGGATCTTATGTGAGACTACTGAAAAGATCGAGGAGTCTATCTTTCTTTAAATAGGCTCCTCTTTTCAGTATAGACTCCTCTTTTCAGCAGAAAACCAATATATATAGACTCCTCTTTTAGAAAACCAATATATATAGACTCCTCTTTTCAGTATATCGCAAAAAACCAGTATACTGAAAAGAGGAGTCTATCTTTCTTTATATTAGACCATCTAATTCAACAATATAATAGCCCAAATGGCATTAGTCTTGATTTCTCAACTAGAGAACCAAGATTCAAATCTCCCGCCCTGTTACCTAGAAAAAATAAAAAATAAAACCATATGCATCTAATTCGATCAGACAATTAGAAAAAAATATCTGATCAATTCTATGAAATAAATTAAATGAGATGATAAGTTCGATATTAATCATCAATATTCTCTAATTAAAAAGTGAATTAAACTGATCTCAAGTATTATATAATATGCAAACTTTTCCTCTACACGGGTACTCTCTCTAACCTTAATCCTATTTCACTTCACAAGCTAGTCTAACAAAAACCTGTTTTTCCCGAGGTGGGTTTTGGTGGAAAAAGACCCAAATTGTGTAGAAAAATAATATCCCACAAGATTGACTCGTTCATCACCGCCACGGAAATAACTCACCATAAAAGGATGTATTACCCACAACCATAAATGTGGTCGGAAATAGTGCCTATTTCTGGCGGGTTTTGTTCGCGGGAAAAAGTATTAATAGTCGTGCGAAATGTCGTTCATATTTGGTTGGGAATCGCGGGAAAAGAAGACTAATTTCGGGGACGTGTAATAATCGGTTGATCTTTTTCCGCCAAAATTTGTGGTGGCAAAAATTTATTTTTGGCAACTATAAATCGCAGGAAAGACTATCTTGCCACGAATTTTGTTTCACGAATTTAACTCGCGGAAAATAGCTTAATAAAATGACTATTTATTGCAAATATAATTCGCAGCAAAATTGTCTCACATAATTAAAAGAAGAAAACGAAACAAGAAACCTATCAATATTGTAATAACTTATATCCAATATTACAAGAGCAAAACTGGAAAAATATTAGACATCTATGTGTACATCCACCTGAATAAATTATAAGTACAAACTCAGTAATGATATTTAATACAAGCATTTAAAGGACTAAGGGGATGTTTGGAAATAATTTTTATCATATTTTATCCCATCTTATTTACTTCTCAAATATTACTCAAACATAAATATTTTTAAACTAATCTTTACAACTTTTTTAAACTAATCTTTATAACTTTTTAAAATTAATCATTATAACTTTTCCAAACTTTTAAACAAAAAATAATTCAATTTTGTCAAATCCCAAATAAAAATAATATTAAAAAATAAAATTTTAATTTTATTATATTTATTTTTTATTCAATTTTTTCTCTTTCATTTTTCAAAATATAAAAAATATTTAACCCAAATTATCTCACTACTATTCACAAACCATCTTATTCGCCAAGCATCCCCTAACATGATATCATAGAGATCTTACACTAGTCCATGGAGATAGCTCCAATGTATCTAATTCCTCGTCATCCTGTCATGCAAACTGTGATAATCCGTATTTTAGTGTATTTTTTTTTATTGAAGGATTATTTTTTTAAAATTAAATATTGGTTCTCTTGTTTTAAATTTATTGTGTTTATCGTTGGTTTGAATTATGATTTTTAAATTGTGAAATTTATTTCAATCAGCTTTCTTGATATCAATTATTGTTTGAATTTAAATTGATTTTTTTTAATTTATTTTATTGTTGGACTTTAATTAGTTTATTTTATTAACATTGAGTTGTAGTGTTTTTATTTAGCTCTTTTTTTTTTTTTTTTTTGTGCCTTTTTCTTTTATTGGATACCTCTATTTTCGGACTGGGCCTGTTTGACTATATTTTTTTTTTCTTTTGGGCCCAGCCCATTCGGTCGCCAGCCTAACCCATAAGCCTTCAACCCTATCCCTTATGTTTGTTTTCTTTCTCCAGCGCCGCATCCCCTTTTCTTTCTTTCCCTCTCCTTTCTTCTTCTAGCCCGCACCTCCCTGGCCCTCCCCCTCAGATCACGTTCTCTCTCTCTCTCTCTCTCTCTCTCTCTCTTCGCGTGCCCTCTCTCTCTCAGGTTTGTGATCCCTCTCTCTCTCTCAGATTTGTGCTCTCTCTCGCTCATCTCTCTCGTTCTCTCTCTCTCCCTCATCTCTCTCGTTCTCCCTCCCACTCATCTCTCTGCCTCTCTCGACCTCACCACCGTGCCCAGCCACACGAAGCCGCCACCCAACACCTCCCGTAGCCTCCATTGCAAGCCACGAACTCCTCTGTTTTTAGCCACCCGAAACAGAGGTCCTACCCATCTAACCACCACACCGCACCAGCCTCTCCAACTTGTCGCCACCCGTACAGAAATGAACGCCAGACACCCACAGACTACCTCAGTCCGTAGCTTTCCCGTCGAGCAAGGTGTGTAAATCCTCTTCCACCGCGTGCCTCTCTCTCATTCACCCACTCTCCGTCCGCTTTCTCTTCTCTTACCAGTGTGCTGACCGTCGCCCCCACCGCCGTTCACTTTCCGCAGCTCTGCTGCAGCTCCTCTTCTCGGTAAGGATCACACGCAGCCTCCGTTACATATGAGTAACTTGCAGATTACATGAAGATGAAGGAAAGAAGAAACTGTTAAACGACTTAAGTTCACGTAAAAGAATTTTTGTGATATTACAGTTTTGCCCTTAAATTAAAACAAGTTTCTCAATTATAATTTTGTCCTTAAATTACAAAACTTTGAATTTCAAATAGGTTTTACGTATGTTTGACTTTTAATTATTAAACCCACTTTGTGTGGATTATGTTTTAAAAATAATAAATTATTGTGAAAGATTACAAGGGGTGTATTTTATTGTTTTTATATATTAGTTTAATTAATAAGAGTTGGGGTTTAAGATAATATATATCAGGGTGTGATTATATTAAATTATGTTTTGTTTCCGATAGTTAATAAGTTAGATTTTTATGTATTAGTTAGAGTTATTAAATGGATATTGAGGAATTTAGAAAGTGATTCTTATTTATTTTAGAATTAAAGGAGAGATTTTAAGGTTATGAGAAATTTAGGTTTATGAGGTATAAAAATAAGTTATTTTCGCATCGATCTTAGGCTTAAATATTGAAATTCGTGATTGATTGAAAATTTAGGGAATTATGTGATTATTTTATAGGTGACGATTAATATTTGTTCGGCACAATTGAAGAAATTTTCGAAAGACAAAAAAGTTCAGGTAAGCGGGGTTCCTATGTTAAACTTTGCATAAAAATAAAATGAACTGAGGTTGATTTATGAAAATCTGCATTATATGTTTTGAAAAGAAATGTAAAAATAACTTCAGTTATTTGTTCATCTTTACTCATTGAACTCTAATGAAAGAGAAAATATTTTTGTCATGACTGGTATAGACATGAGCTTATTTTTAGTATGCTATTTTTGATCGAGGCAAAAAGAGCGAACATGAAAATTTGTGCATGATTATGTTTTGGATCTGCTTTGATTATGAATGTGATATGATTTTGTTCAGTATTCTGTTTGGATAAAATGTGATTACTGAAAACCTTTGGCATGACTCTCTGATCCTGAATTTGATTCTGATTCTACTCTGTTCAGTTACGGCACTGCCACGGGTGACAATAGTGGATACGGCCCAACCACGGGTTATAATAGTCGATACGACCCAACCACGGGTAATAATAGTGGATATACGGCCCTGCCACGGGTTATAGTAGTGGACTCTGTTTTGAGTGCTGACTCATTCGGAAATGAGCAGCACAAAAGGCTATCCCAAGTGCAGGAGCGTGTCGAGTAGTAATTAGGAACGAATTCCTAGATCGTCTCCACAGGAAAAGTGCTAAAAATAAACTCGTAAAAAATAGTGGGAATATTTACGATGGGAAAATAAAAATAAAAAGTGATGATTTGTACAATGGATGGAAAAGTGCAGTGAAAAGAAAATTTACTGGTCGCAAACCAGATTCATTTTGATTGATTTGGTTGTTTGAGTTTGCAGTGAAAATTAAAGAAATTAAAACGCAAGACAGTGAATTTAAATTGCTGAAAATTAAAGGACTGCAATTTAAATGAGCTGGAAAATTAAATAGCATTAAAATAAATTGTAGAAAATAAATAACAGAAAATTAAATGACAATGAAATAAAAGTGCTGGAAATTAAAGTGCAGAAAATTAAATTGCAGAAAATAAAGGTCAGTAAAATAAAGGACTGTGAAATAAAAGTGCAGTAAAATAAAAGTACAGAAATTAAAAGTACTGAAAAATAAATGACATTAATTTAAAGTGCATAAAAATAAATGACACAAATTAAAATAAAAAAATAAAATAAAAAAATGGAGACTGCAGATAAAGGAGAACAGTTTGATAACACAGTTGGTCCATTAGGCTTTCAACTGCATCACCAAACTCCCTCACTTCATCTGCATTTTCTCCTAAAATTCTACAACCTACTCCTACTCTACCCTACGGAGCTTCTAACCTCAGCTTCACCTTCACTTCGTTCACAAGCCTTATATAGGCATCAGAAGACACTGCACTTGGTTTGCATCCGAGCTGCCCATGTGCAGCCTGTTTTCTTTTCTTTTCTTTTTCTTTCCTTTCTTCACGTTCGCTGTCTCGTTGTCTGTCTCCTCTCTTTCCATTTCTCTTTTCTTTCTCTTTCTTTTTCTTTTCTTTCTTTCTCTTTTTTTTTTCATTCTTCCTCTTCGGCTTCGTGCGTCACCAGCGTGCACTGCCTTCTCTTCTCTTTCTTTTTTTTTTT
>QEOT01000265.1:602186-639180 GCA_003123785.1 Pterocarya stenoptera
GGGAGTTGTGGTTTTTCTCGAATTAAACCAACTAAGGAGGCCTAGGATCCCTCGAAGTATCCTACAATATTACCAACATAGGTAGAGCACGCAAGGACGATCCTTGTTCTCTACCCATTCACAAACCCACTACAAGGTCACAAACTCTGGCACGTAACACTAGGTTCCACCAAAATCAGTTTTCAAGATGTTTATTTCCTTATGTATGTAGTAGCACTTCAAAAATAGAATAGAAAATGAAGTAAGATAAAAGGAAAGCAGAGTAAATTTGGTGCAAAAACACACACATTGTAACGCTTGTCGGCCTTGTAGTGGGACTTTAAAAATGATTTTAGAAAAACAAGACGGGAATTATTGAACATTTTAAAAATATTTCCTTCCCTTCCCAGGATATAAAGATTCTACAGTTAAAATTTAAAACTTGCATTTATAAATTTAAGAGAGAGTTTTGTAGCGGAAATCATTAAACCGCTTATGGTTCATTTGTCAGTGAATCCGGTTTGCCACTTAGGTGTAGGTGTTAAAATCTTAAACCGCTTATGAGAAGAATTTTCCTTTCCCAATTGGTGGATATTGTCGTGTCACTGGGCTCTCCAAGCCTATCACTGCTTATTGTAGGCAAGAAAACCCCCATTTCATTGGTTCTTCATTTTCTTGTCAATCAACTGATCCGCGTTGCGTAAGGTGTCGGTTTGCTACGTTTACGGAAAGGGAAAATTGCAAAGGGAACAATAGTTTGATAAAAGAGTAATGGTAGTCATTTCAATTCTTATCATCTCATGATGTGATATTAGATTATTAAAGACTATTTATTATATTTCACTTATAAACTTATAATCTAATGCTATATTATGAGATGATGAGATGATAATAAGAAAGGAGATGATGAATATATTTACTCTTAATAAATATATATATATTTGTTTGCTTGCTAAATTGTCATTAACCAACCTTTTTAAACTGCGATTTTCAGATTCATAAAAAAGAAAAAAAAAACATTTTTATTAGCTTGCATTAGATGCCAGTAGAGAGAGGTAAAAGCCTATTCTGAAAGAAAACACTATACTTTATCTTCAACTTGAAGCAATCCCTATCAATTGAAGGCCAACCGACAGAGGTCGATCGAGAGTAGCCTCTGCTCACTAGTCTCTTTGGATTCAAATAGATTATTCATTAAGTACGTACAAATGCGGAGTTTGCTGTAACATTAAAATAGAACTTCCAATAACTTTTGTTGGAAGTTTAGTGAAACATTGGCATAACTCATTAAATACTTGGAGGCTACAATTAAGTTCAAATATACCATGGTAATAAGACACAACATAATCTAGCAGGAATCCTATGACTGAGTCAACATCCTCGGTAAGAAAGTGTACGTGTGCTTATATCCTCGCTCTTGCATGGCTTGCATTTGGCGGCCGGGGCGACAGCCAACATGATCTCTCCACTGTAATAAACCATGATTGCCGGAGTCATGAATCCTTCTCACCTGTAATAAACGTGGCAGTTGTGGCAAGCATTGGGCAAGCTGAGGGCAGAGAGGGTGGCATGGAGAATTGGCACTTGTAGGTTTTGGTGATGATGCTGATCATATGTCCTGCTGCAATATTATATGCATGCACACTATATATATAGTTCCTGTGGCCTTCTCAATTAAAAGAATGTTGCTTGACGATGCTTGGAAAAAGCTTAGGTTATCATGATCAAGAAGCGAATGACCGGGTAATAAGTTAGATTTCTCAAATTTAATACTAGCAGAAATAAATCAAAGTGCAGGAGAGAATTAAATTAGGGTGAAGATGCTAGCTGTATTTCTTCCATATCAGATTTCTTGTAGAATATCCCTTTTTGTTGAGATTTTCATGAATTATTGTTGTCCTTGAAAAGCGGATAATTTTTATCTCTGGTTAAGGCCGATCATCTCTTGTTAATAATCCATTCTTTTCTAGATTCAGTGAAGCCAGGATAGACAAGGATGGAAGATAACCTTTTCCTTTTCTTTTACAAGTTTGATTTTCTCACCAGGCAACATTGCTGGCTCCCACGTGAAATCTTGTTTACAAATAATCGGCCTTCACTTACTTAGTGTTTTCATTCTTTGCATTTTACTGTTTCATACTTTCATTCATTTCACTGAGTTTTTGACTGTTTTTATTTGTATTTGTAGGAATAAACTACAGCAGAAGAGAGAGAGAGAAAAAAAAAAAGTGAAAGCAGAGGAGAAAATAATAGAAAGAATTCTGAACCAAATCCTTATATTATATCAATATATCAGAATTGTAGATGATGCTCTTCCTTTTCCCTTTTTTCTTTTTTTCTTGTCAGCTTCGGGCTTAAATTTGGTTTGGTTACACATATGTGATGAGATGAAATGAAAGTTGAAAAAAATATTATTAGATTATAATTTTTTTATTTTATTTTTGTTTTAAAATTTGAAAAAAATTGAATTCTTTATTATATTTTATATGAGAATTTGAAAAAGTTATAATGATTAAATAAGCATCTCATCTACAAAACCAAACAATGCCTAATTAACTGATATCTTTCCTTTCCAGACATTTCTTAATTTGAAACTGCACATATTCATTCAACTCAGGAATTTTACATAAATTGTAAAGATGATTTAATTTTATGTGTAGTGGGACAAAGAAAGAAAAAAAGATAAGGTTTTGTGACGTAATATTGAGTGTATAGTCACATAGAGTTCATAATTTCCGTCTTCAGTATATGTCCAAACCCACTGCCACATCCATTCCTTCGGGTTGGGTCGGGCCGGGCTGCCACATCCATTAATGCGGGTTAATCAGGCTCAAACACTTAACGGGTTGGTCGGTGTGCACCCCATTGCAATTTGCCATCACCATAAAAGTCCATGGAAGTTGTGAAAATAACAGCAGCTAGAGTGCAAGCAGCAGCCACCTCTTCACGGTAGCTAGGAGCCGAGCAGCAGTGAGAGCATATAATATAAGCCACAAAATACCATCAACTATCAATAGGATCTTAATAAAATTTTCTGGGCAAAAACTTGATCCTTTGATTGAAAGATTAATATGATCTATTGCTCAAACATATATCCCTGAAATCGCTGTCAAAATGCATGGCCGGCCTACTTGTCTATTATCAAAACCATATGATCAAAGACTAGCTAGCCCCCTCTCATGCATTGAAACTGTCCAATGCATTGAAACTATTTGGGACCTTAACCCTAATTCATCATGTGAGGTAGAGAAATCTGGGTTTAGAAATTAATTAGGCAAAAAATAATGTATATCATCGGCCTGAATTGACTGACGTGATATATTTTAAGTAGCATTGATCTATTTAAGTGAAAACACCAAGCTTGACAAGATATCCAAGAAATCAGAATTGACCCTTCACACAAACCATATTAATTATAAGGCCTTCTAGTTGATATGGTTGAAGGGATAAAATATCCCCAGCCCAAATAAATCAAACTCAGCCCATCCAAAGACCTCTATTAGAAGACAACAAAAGGAGATCAGACAAAGAGAGGACAAGGAGGGGACAAGGAACAAAAAAGTCAGAGGCAAAAGAGTGGAATAAAGTTGTCATTCCTCACCAACCCCCAAGACCAGGATAAAAAGGGATTAGACCAGACGAGAAATGGGACTTCGACTTCTTTAGTTTCTTGAATCTCACAACGACGATGAGAGTTCTAGAGAAAGGATCTCTTCCAGAAAATAGGTCTCTGGCCTCCATTATATAGTGACAAATGAGAGACTGTAAAATAATCATATTATAGTAGATTTGCTCTCCAAACGACCAGTGTTATATTCATCTATGTATATAAGAGACTTGAATAATGTACTATTCTGATTCATTCAATAATATCACAAGTTTTTCTCCTCTCTTCAATGAAGCTCTCTGATATTTTCTACTATCATTGATCATCTTGAATTAAATATACAAGATTCTGCATACAGATCACTACACCTCTGTTTTAATTAGTTTGATCTCTGATATGGTATTAGAGCATTAAAGTCTATTATGGCTTCTGTATCTAATTCTATTTTTTGTTAGAAGATTTTTCGAACTCCTGCTTTCTCCATTCCTACTTTCTCCATCATGGAGAAAGCCCTCGTTCTGTTTTGGTTTCTCAACCATTGAATGACAAGAATTACTACCCATGGAGCAGGTTAATGTTGATAGCTCTTAATACTAAGAATAAGATAGGCTTTGTCGATGGAACTTTTACTCAACCTTAAGATCAATCTGGTCCTTTGTACATTCTTTGGTTTCGATGTAATAATATGGTTCTTTCATGGATTTTTAATTTCTCTTACCAAAGAAATTGCTACTAGCATTATTAGTACTCCAAGTGTTGAAAAGGTTTATAGAAATTTGAAAACTCGATTCACACAAGGTAATGGTCCTAGTGTTTTCCAACTCAAGAAAGATCTTGATTCTTTAACTCAAGATCAATCGTCTGGGAGTTCTTATTACACTAGACTAAAGGTCGTATGGGATGATCTCTCTAATGTGAAATCAATCCCTAGTTGTTCATGGAATCAAGGATGTTCTTGTGGGTCCTTAAAGATTGTGACTAAAAATGGAAAGGAGTACGAACAAGCTTCTAATGGGATTAAACACTTCTTTTACCCATATATGAGGACAAATATTGCTAATGGATCCAATGCCACCCATTGACAAGGTGCTTTCTTTGGTTTTGCAAGAAGAAAAGTAGTGAAAGGTTGTAGTAGGAGTTCCACTGATGATTGAATGACATGCTTTGAACTGCCTTAATTACCATGAGAGCATCTCCTCCATCACATATGCTTAAACAACTGCAAGATAGTGAGAGAGAGGTGTACTGGCAAGCAGTGAAAAGTGTTCAGAAGGAAGTTAATGTTATGCTGGAGCAAGAGGACATGAAGTGGAGACAAAGAGCAAAAAAGCATTGATATAGTATGGGGGATAGTAATACCAAATACTTTCAAACTTGTGCAAACCAAAGGAGTAGGAAGATTTTCATTCATAGAGTTAAAGAATTTCATTCATATAGTAATTTTTTGTATATAAATAATTTTAGGTTGAAAATGGGATAAATGTCAGGACTTGGGCCGAAATTTGACTAGAAATGTCAGTTGAGCCTAAAAATATAAAACTTGCCCATTTGGTATTGGGTCGGATCGAACGAACTGATACTTAATGGTCTGGTTCGGTCCATAAGGAAATTCAATCCTGTTCCGGGTGGGAAAAGGGTGGACCGAAGTGGTCCAGCCCCATCCCAAAAACACCCAATTGACTGATAGTATCGGATTGGATTCACCCCTAAGTAAAAAGGTAGAGAAAAAAAAATCGTAGCAAATTACGCCACATGTATTTAGAAAAAGCATCAACTAGACATGAGCAATGAAATTTTACAACAAAGATAACATGGGCAGGGCCCCATAAGTCACAATAAACCTTATCAAATACAACATGAGTTAAACTAGAAAAAGATAAAAAAATGGAGTTGGTAAGTTGTCTAACTGACAACTTTCACAACAGAGTGAGTTTTATTAGAGCCAATAGTTTGAATAAGTTCTTTCCAGGATTTGGAAAGCAGAGGCCTGACGATGTACCAAACATTGGTACCCCACTTCTTAGAGACAGTCCGAAAATGATGAGTAGAGACTTGAGCTTCGTAAGGGGGAGATAAGGTGTAAAGATTACCCTTCCATTGCCCTATCATTGGGATGTGGTTGGTCTCCCGTTCCTTAACATCTCCCTCTCATTGGAAGATTATTACAGTACATGAATTGTATATCTGATTTGTTATGTTTGAAATATCATTTATAGCTGGCTTCGATCCTTCGATTTATAGACACTAATCTCTAAGCTCCCCATGTACGAAATTCTGTAAAAACAATAAAAATTGCACAATATTAGAAGTTAGAATGATTTATATTAATAGAAAAATTCACAAATGTAGTTTGGATGGATTTGTAGCACAATAGATACGGCTTATTAGGCCTGGAGGCAGCCGGGTACCCGTATCCTGCCGGCTCGGCCCATTTGCCTGGCCCCCACCTGCAGCAAGTGGGGTTATCCGCCCGCCCTTAGGTAATATATGTTTGGATTTATTCTCAACTATCATTAAATTAAATCCTCTCAAGTCTGTTTATGCTCTACAAATCTTGTTCAGAGTATCTTCCTCGTGCCATGATATCTTTAATTGTCTTCTCATTGTGAATTGTCTGAATAACCCATTATCGGAAGGGAAGTAGAGCAAAAAACAGAGTATCAATGAGTCAAGCAGAAAGTCTACACGCCGCTCATGAAAAAGGGTATTCCAAAAAATGGGTGCTCTCCTCCTCCAGTTTCAACAAAGGATTAACACATGAGTAGGTTGGAAAGTCAATATTGGGAGCTATATATGAACAAGGACAGCTCAAGTCGGTAACATGATGTCCCAAGCAATTTAATTTCAAGAAAAATAACATAAGTCTATTTTGGAGTTGTGATTTCCATGCTAGCTATTTGCCAATCTGGTTTCGAAATGTGGCAACATTCAGGCAATGGCCTTCGGTCCAGATGGCACTACTCCTGATCATAGGTACTGCTCTAGTGCTCTGTTGGAAAAAATGTCTAGAATTATGTCTATTTATTTGGCATGTTATATCAATAGCTTTTAATCTTTTTTATTCAACCAAAGTTTTTTAGATTTCTCGTCACTAATATAAAAACAAAGGGGGTTTACTAAGTATTAGAAATACTAGATCAGAATATACAGTAGAAGCGATATTACCTCATCGGAAATATCTTGAATCTAGTACAGTTGTTCTACGGATTTTCCATCATTGTTGTTCATCCCAAATCTTTACGTATCGATAGTGGAGTGTGTTATGTGGTAGGACCAGATCAACACTCACATATTCCACAACCTAGAGGAGGGGACTAGAGAGAATTCTTTGAGAGAGAAATTTACTACTTTTGTGCAAGACATCCATCTTTTAATTTTCAACCAAAATTTGTTAGATTTCTCGGCACTAATATAAAAACAAAGGGAGATTACTAAGGAAATGAAAGATGATCAAGTTGCTCGACCAGAACTTTGGAGATGCACCTTTTTTAAAATTCTATCTATTAAATAATGTGGCAGAATATCATGCAAATTTAGTAATTATATTCTAATTTAGCTAATTTAGCTATTTCTGCGCATCACGAAGGTTTACAACCAATATTTATAACAGTTCTGCACATCAGAGGCTGGTATCATGAGTTTGTTACGAGTGTTTATCGATAGTTACAACTATGTGCAGTACACTTATCTTGAGCAAAGGAGGTTTGTGATGATTTTCAATATTTTATGCTATATACGCATTTAGTATCCTCAATTATGCTCTATATTTATTTTCATTTTCTGGCTTCGTGACTTTATCCTTATTATTGTATAGTGTCAGCTTCACTGTACAATAATAATTAGGTCCATATATAAAGAAACAAGACTACTAGACAAGTTGCCGCTTGAGATTGATTCGGTCAAATTTGAGTTTAGCTTAATTCGTTTATTAAATGAGTCATTTGTGAATACAAAACTATAATCGATTATTAAATTATACAATTTGTAAAAAGCTTGGCTAGAGTACTCTCATATGCTTGTATAAACTAGAATAACTTAGTAAATATTTCTATATTAAATATATTTTTAATATATTTAAATTACAGTACATAATATGCATCATCATATTAATATTGCTAAATTTTTTTTTCTTTTTTAGGATATGACTCATCTTCTGATAACTAGGAAAATGGGAAGGGAAGGATCAAGCGAGGACACGTCTCGAATTGGGGCTCGAACAGTGATGCATGAATGAGAAGTCATGATCAACCAAATCCACGACCTCATATGGGAGCAAAAGAGTATTCGAGATGTGTTCCAGAAGAGAGGTTGGATGAGTATCTGCACATTGAGGGGTAACATCTACCCCTCAATGGTTCAGGAGTTTTATATGCAGATGTACTCCATGCCTAAGGATGCATCCTCTCACACCATGACAGTACACAGTGTTTAGTTCGAGGTCTCATAGCTCTTGGAGATCCATCGCGTAGCTGAGATATTAACTACAGGAGATGCTCAGCCTATGGATGGATCCCGAGTAGATGCAGATGTAGGCACTTTTGCATCATCTACTGCCCCAGTTGACCGGTCGGAGGCTGGGGATACTAATGAGGAGGATGACAACCGAGATTAGGGTTTTTATATCCTTACTGGGGGTGACCGAAACCGAATCGATAGGAAGAACTCCTTCAGCCAGGTACAACTCCTCTTTTTTTTTTCTCATGTTACATCTTATTATTGCAACAAATGTGGGACATAAGGCCACATTTAGCTGAAAATGCACACAGTTCCTTATACGAGTGGCCTGTGGAGACCCCATCGACTTGCCACTTTGTATTTTTGAGAGGATCCGTTACGAGGCGAGCGTCGTCTCCACGGACAACCTCCCATATAGACCTCATTACTAAACTATTACTGAGCCGGAGTGTGCAACCTAAGGTGGAGGAGTGGAATACAGACCAAATGAGCCCCATCGACATTACCACACACCATCGGAGCATTGGACAGAGGAAGGGGCATGCTGGACATCAGCCAAATCCTGTACTAGATCTTGATCCTCTGACCCAGGCTGAGCCCGGTATTGGGAGTACTAGTCAGCCGTCGACGAGTACATCTATAGGAGATGCGCGGCCTCTTTGGGTTGATGCGGTGATCTCAGATCTTACTGTGCATATTGACCGACAGATCGACAGATAGATCGCAGCTGTAGAGGAGACTGTCACCTAGATTTCCCATCATGTCGATGTTCTAAACGAGAAGGTCACAATATTGATTGAGCAGTTCCGCACAGCAACATGATTTGTAAACAACACGTTGATCTGAATGTTGTTTACAAAATTTTGTCATATTTTGTATAGTCTCTTTATTATATGTAATGAAAATTATTATTTAATATATCTACTTTTTTTGAATTTCAATTTTCAATATTTTTTAATGTTAGCAAACTTTAATATTAAATCACTGCACTTTAATTCTCAATCTTTTTTAATTTGAAATATCCAACTTTAATATTAAATCAATTAACTTTTGAACATGAATCACTAACGTTCGAACGTTGGCGCCAAATATTTTTACGTTCGCATGTAAATAGCCCCCACGTTTGCATGTACAGGGAACGTTCAAACGTTAATATGTATACGTTTGAACGCAATGCAATTTTGCAGCTGCCTTCCGTGAGAGTTTCCACAAACCGTCACAGAAAATCATTTTTGTGATGGTTTGGATATTATCACAATTGCAAAACCGTCACAAAAACTCATTTTTATTGTAGTGATTTATCCTTATAAGAATATGTTGGTTTGGTAGTATCAGATTCACTAGACAATAATAATTAGGTCTATAAAGTGCAAGACTACTCGACAAGTTGCCGCTTGAGATTGATTCGGTCAAATTTGTGTTTAGCTTAATTCGTTTATTAAATGAGTCATTTGTGAATACAAAACTATATATAATCGATTATTAAATTATACAACTTGTAAAAAGCTTGGCTAGACTCTGATCATATGCTTGTATAATCCACCCAGTACAGATCGCCGCACCTCACTGAAGTGAAGAGTCTCCACACCGCAGTGAACATCGGCATTTAGAGTTTCAAGAGCGCCAACATCCATGGAAATTACAACTTCTGTGGAAGGCGAATCCAGGCGCGCCAATTACCCGGAGCCGATACGTGAGTTCACCGAGGAGGAACGCAACATCATAAAGGAGAAGTTAACGATATATGCGGGGGAAGCCAAAAAGTTAAGAGACCGTGGAAGCACTAGCTGCATCTACAGAGTCCTCCCGAGGCTCAAGGAAATCAATAGCAACCGATCGTACGAACCCAACATGGTCTGCATCGGGCCCTACTACCACAAACAGCGTGAAGAAAAATTCCAGATGGCCGAAGATTGCAAGAGGAAGTGCCTCGGCTCCTTGCTGGTCAAGACGACAGATGAAGAAATGCAAATCAATTCCTATATGAGCTGCTTGCAAAGAANTACAAACAGCGTGAAGAAAAGTTCCAGATGGCCGAAGATTGCAAGAGGAAGTGCCTCGGCTCCTTGCTGGTCAAGACGACAGATGAAGAAATGCAAATCAATTCCTATATGAGCTGCTTGCAAAGAATAAGCGAACTTGAAGAGATGATCAGAAAGTGTTATTCTGAAGAGTTCGAAGTCGCCGGTATTGAATTTCTCGAAATGATGGTTGTTGATGCTTGTTTTATAATAGAAATAATTGAAATGTTTGAATTCGTGAAGTTAGATCGAACTTTCGAAATCGACTCCAGCGAATCTGATCGTGGAGCCTTCGCGTGGATGGTACCGTATTTCTACAGGGACTTTCTCCTGCTTGAGAATCAGATCCCTTTTTTCGTTCTGGAAGAGATATATGCGCTTACCCATAACATTTCTGTCGAGATAAGTAGATCCTGGCTGAAGGTTACTGCTTTGGGATTCTTTCAGAACGGAATGAAAAGATTCAATTCTATAAGATACAACACTAAAATGGATGGGATCCCGGTATTGCATTTGCTGGACTTGGTTCGGAGTAGTTTAATTATAGCATCCAATACCACACTGGAAAGAAAATACTTCGTTTTAGATACTCCATTAATTCACTGCATCTCGAAGCTCCGGCTAGCAGGGATTAAGGTCAGTCCGGCTAAGAAGGCTCTTAACCTCCTAGAAGTGAAATTCAAGAGAGGTGTGATTGAGATGCCAAACATAGCCATCGACGATTTGATGAGATGTCTGTTGCTGAACTGTGTGGCATTCGAGCAGTGCCACCAGAGAAGCAAAAAGTACTTCACGGTTTACGTTACTTTTTTGGACTGCCTGGTGAACACCAAAGAGGACGTCGAGTACCTTCGCGAGCGCAATGTCATTGACAATTACCTTGGCAGCGACTTCGAGATTGCGTACTTCATTAGCCGTGCGGGCAAGGATTTGGTACTCAATGATTTCTATTTGGGGGAATTGTTCGAGGATGTGGACAGGCATTATCGGAATAGGTGGAAGTGGAAATGGGCGAGCTTCGAGCGGGAATATTTTGACAAGCCGTGGTTGCTTCTGTCGGCAGCGGGTGGCATTTTGCTAGTAGTGGCTACGTCACTCCAGGCCGTAATGGCCTTCTTAACTTACAAGTATAAAAATAGCTAGCCTAACTACCAATTAGGTAATTAATTAGGTTATAATTATTTAATTCTCTCGCGTATTATGTTCACTCGATATCATGGTCTTAGAAAGTTTGATCGATTGCTACTTTTAGGATATGATATCACACTACAAAAAAAATGGGCAATTGAGACAGATTATTTGTTGCGAGAATGACTATTTGGGACAAAAACAAACTTATTTTGACAGAAAATAATCAATTTGACAGCAAATAACTAGCAGTAAATAAATAATTTTCTTGTAGTGTCAGTCGAGTACTTTGGTTTGATGGAGTGTTTTGCATGTATTTTTTTTTATATGAAATTATTATTTACTTTTTCTCTTCGACTTTTCAAGTTGTCCTCAAAATCAAAATATCATTATATATAGTGAAGGTAGAAATTTGGATATGATAAGCCAATCATATTTTCTTTAACTATAGGAAGATGACTTTAGTTTAATTGGTCGGATATTTTCTTTTTCTAACTTATTTATGAGATTCGGGATTTTGTCAAGTCATCGTCTAACTTAGTTCTTGCTTAAATACTTTCGTGAGAAATCAAACATGATTCAAAGAAATTTTGTGGACATGATAAATTCAAGGAAATCATCCCTTATTTGCCTATCTCTTTTTATTTCTACATCTCCTCCCATTGTTTTATTTTATTTATTTTTCTTACTTTGAATTTCATTAAATATCCCGTTATCATGTCGAATATTGAGTGAACGCAGCCAATATCGCATGTTCATCTAAAGGCCGGATTTTTTTATGACCCAACAAAACCAAGCCGGTACCCATATAAAAAATCTGGGTACACGTTTTTTTTTTTTTCCTTTTGAATGTTTGTAGTATTTCCTTTCTTTTTTAGCGACAACAAAGAAGCATTGTGGTGGAACTTTCACTGCTGCAGCTCTTCTTTACAGCTTTTTGCATGCATGGGTTTCTGGCAAATGTATTATACACAATAATTGGGAGCCAGCTAGCTGAGCTAAACCAGTGAGAAAATGATCATAAAACTAACAAACAATCATCCCTAACTTGAAGACCCTTGAACCAGATTGGTCCACTCAAATCATCTTTTAACTCCATACATTTGCAGAAGACAACTCGAATCAGCAAAGAGACTATGATGAAAGTTTTGAGTTTCCATATCCAATGTAGTGATACTGAGGAATGAGTGAAAAATAACACCAATTTTGAATTTTGATTATCCAGCTCAAAGGTAAAGTAGATTATCACTTCCACATTGTGATATTTAACACATTTCCCTTCAGTACGTGTTCTGGTTCAAATATAGGTAAACAGAGATAAGGTCCAAAGCATGCAATTCAATCGGAGATTCAGAAAGGGAAAACAAAGCGACATCCTTTGAATTATATGGCAAAACTGACAATCAGTTTGGTTATCATTCCCTGGATCGAGACAGCAACATAGTGGGGCCAAATATCCCAATTATTAAGCATTACCCAGCCCATCTTTCATGCATATCCACATCTGCATTTACAAAAAACATTTCCATGCAACACTTGGGCCACTATCCGTACCGACCGTACCCGATTGCTTTCCATATAGTGGATAACCAGATCAGTCACAAATGGTTTAAGTCCAGCTCATGCACCTCATTATTTTTAAGTCAGTAATGTTAACTCAACATAGCATTTTAATTCAGAGAAATGTGTCCTATATTCTCAGTCAATAGATCAAATATCATATATATATATATATATAAGCATATTTCTTTTTCCCCCAATCTAAACATGCAGGTCTGACGTAGGCATGATCATCAGATATGTGGTGTAAGTACATGTAAGTTAATTCTTTCCACGATTTTAATTAAATGTACTCTTAACAATAAGACAATCTCATAGAATGTAAAATAAAATGCAACACTAGTGTATTTTTCATGCATTGTAACTAGTATAATCTGTCCTAGAAACATCTATACACCAAATTCCAGATGACACAATCCATACACAAATAATAAAATCCACTTGGGAAGTAGAAATTTCCCCATGGTTATGAACTCGTTCAATGCAGTAAACTACTACTGATGTAAGTCATGAAACAGCAAGCACAGTGCTCTAATATCCATCCTTCTTTCAACTTGAATTACCCCATAAGTATATCTAATTTGCTCATCCACGTTAATGATGTTTCAAGTAAAACACGTACATATTTTCCTAGTTCTCCTCTCTTGTAGAGGTCCCTCTTTCCGGTCTTAGTGCAGGGGCTCCCCATCTCACATCTCGTGGGATTTCTCACTACGATCACTGGTTTTCACTCTCTCATAGAAGCCTCTCTATGGAAGATAGTATTGATGAGCTTTGTCAAAGACTCTCACTGTCTGAGAAAGAACAAGAGGTATTACTGGTTGATGATACGCTGTATGAAGATTCAAAACACAGAGGTGTAAGGTGTCTCTTAGTCTCTTTGGTAACAGACAAGTATTACAGCAAAGAGGCCTTCAAGCACACCATGAAGAAGGTCTGGCGTCCCGTGAAGAGAATATCCTTCAAAGAGCTGGGAAACAACTTGCTGCTAGTCGAGTTTGAGAATGAGGCAGATAAGAGAAAAGTGCAAAGGGAAGGTCCATGGTCTTTCGACAAGAACCTGGTCCTGATGAAAGAATTTGAAGGTGAATCTCAACCCAGCAAAATAACCATCTCAGAAGCAGCATTTTGGATTAGATTGTATGATCTCCCTCTACATGCCATGAATGAAAAAGTGGCTAGACTTATTGGTGCAAGTATTGGTCTGATTGAGGAGGTTGATGTGGATCAAGGTGAAACCGCATGGGGAGAGTTCATTCGCATCAGACTAAAAATAGATATATCAAAGCCTCTGATGAGAGGTAAGTTCATTCATTTGGGAACTCATAAATCATGCTGGGTGCGTTTTGCGTATGAGCGCCTACCAAACTTTTGTTATGCATGTGGTAAGTTGGGGTACAACCACAAAGACTGCAGGTTATGGCAGTCAAACAAGCAACAAATCCCTGAAGAAGAGCTCCCCTTTGGCCAATGGATGCGTTCAGGCGGGGGAGGAGGAAAGGGGCAGCAACACCGTGAGAAGAGGGAGGATAGTGACCGGAATACAAGGCCATCTCAAACCAATAACCAGGAAGAGGAAATGGTGCAACAGCAGACGGGCAATAAGGAAGCAGAAATGATACAAAAGAGGGTGGGGAATGAAAATGTCATTTCCAAGGGAACTAACATGTCTCAAGTCAGACACTCCTTTGGGACACTATAAGAGAAAGCTGACATCCCAACTCCTAATATGGAAAGAACGTACACGGATGGGAATGAGACATCGAGCCAACAAACAAGGGAGCAACCTTCACAAAAATGGGGACAGCTGTCTGATCGAGGAAATATATACTGGAAATATGGGAAAGGAGCCTAATGAGAGAGGGCCTACGATGCTTGAGAACTGTAGTGGGCTTGAAGGTCCAAAAGGGCGCTGTGATGCAGGCCCACAGACTGTACAGAAGAAAATAACCATGACTACTGCAACAAGATGGTCCAGGAGGCATAAAAAGGTCGCTGAAGAGGAAACAAAGGCTGTGAAGAATAGCCCATCAAAGAAAAGAAAAGAGGTAGAATTAATAACCAATGCTAACATACCTGCTAAGCATAAGCAGAGAAAGTTAAGTATAGATGCTCATGAAGGCCAACCAGAGATATTGGAGGACGCCATGAAAATCATAAGTTGGAACTCCCGTGGGCTTGGGATCCCACGGGACGTTAGAGCACTTTGTGATATGGTCATGAAGGAAGGTCCCGAGATTCTTTTCCTACAAGAAACAAAATTGATAGGGAAAGATTTAGACAGGCTGAAGTACCAACTAGGATACCACGACTGTTTGGCTGTGGATAGGGTGGGACTGAGTGGTGGTCTATCACTGATGTGGAAAAATGAGGTGGATTTGACCATATGTAGCTACTCAATTAATCACATAGATGCTTTGGTGGTGGAAAATGGAATAAACAGAAGAGAGTGGTAGTTAACAGGAATGTATGGACAACCTATTGCAGCTAGAAGAGATGAAACATGGGCACTGCTCAGATCCTGAAGAAGAAATGGAAACCTTGCTTGGCTAGTTTTGGTGATTTCAACGAGATACTCAGCAGGCAAGAAAAGTATGGAGGAAATGCAAGACCCGAGAGACAGATGATGGCCTTCAGAGATGTGGTTAATGAATGCCAGCTTACTGATTTGGGATATGCTGGGCAAACATTTACTTGGTGGAACAATCGAGATCAGCTGGGAAGTATTTGTGAAAGATTGGACAGATTTCTGTCAAATTCCAAGTGGACAGATATGTTTCCTTTTGCCAAAGTGTTTCATGGCTTTGCTGCTTATTCAGACCACATCCCAATAATATTGCAGGATGTGGGTGAGACTTTTGTTAGAAGAGGACCAAAACCCTTCAGGTTTGAAGCAATGTGGGCAGAGTTTGCTGACTGTGAGCAAGTAATCTCGAGGGCATGGACTAGTAGTCAAGAGCAAGGTGGTATGATTGATGTTATGAGGAGGATAGATGTGTGTAGTAACAAGCTGACTAGATGGAACAAAGCTTCTTTTGGCAATGTTCAAAGACAACTACAGTTAGCCAAAACAAAGCTACAAAGACTACATTTGATAGATCCAACTCCTTTTAACAAAGATGCTTTTAAAGAAGCCCATAGGGAGGTGCATTGCTGGTTGGAAAGAAATGAGATGCTTTGGAGGCAAAGATCAAAGGCCTTGTGGCTCAAAGCAGGAGACCAAAATACAAAATACTTCCATACCAAGGCTTCTCATAGAAGAAAAAAGAATTTTATATGTAGATTGAAGGATGGAGAAGGGGTTTGGAAAGAAGGGGAAGCAAAAGATCAACTAATATTGCAGTATTTTGAAGATCTATTCACGGCAAACCCACAGGAAGGCAATTGGGAATTCTTATCTGCTTTGCAAGGGAGGGTCACAAGGGAAATGAATCATGAATTAGTCAAGACCTTTACTACAGCGGGGGTGGAGAGGGCTTTGCATCAAATGAACCCTACCAAAGCCCCAGGTCCAGATGGTATGGCACCCATCTTCTTTCAAAAGTATTGGCATATTGTTGGAGAGTCAATCACCATTGCCATGCTACAAGCTTTGAATGAAGGTCATTTTCCTGCATCTCTAAACCACACATTCATAACTTTGATCCCAAAAATTAAAACACCAGAAAGAGCATCAGAATTTCGTTTTATTAGTTTATATAATGTGGTTTACAAATTAATTTCCAAAGTCCTAGCAAATAGACTCAAAATAATTCTACCTACCATCATTTCCAGCACACAAAGTGCCTTTGTACCCGGTAGAATTATTTCAGATAATATACTGGTTGCTTATGAAATGGTAGATTTTTTGAGGAAAAAAAGAAAAGGAAATGAGGGCTTCATGTCTTTAAAGCTTGACATGAGTAAGGCCTATGATAGGCTCGAATGGAAGTACTTGAAAGTAGTCATGAGGCAGTTGGGGTTTGATAACAGGTGGATCAATTTGGTGATGTTGTGTGCGCACATTGTATCCTTTTCTATTCTTATAAATGGGGCACCAATGGGACCTATCTTGCCATCAAGAGGAGTCAGGCAAGGGGATCCCTTATCCCCTACCTCTTTCTTCTTTGCACTGAAGGGCTTGTGTCCTTGTTACATAAAGTTGTGCAGTCTAAGGCTCTAATAGGAATTAGAATATGTCGAGGAGCCCCTGTAGTAAGTCACCTGCTATTTGCAGATGACAGTCTCCTGTTTTGTAAGGCTACTCTCAAAGAAAGTGAAGCAGTACACAAACTATTGGAGACCTATGAGCAGGCATCAGGGCAGAAAATTAATAGAGATAAGACCTCAATGATTTTTAGTAAGAATGTCCATCCAACTACCCAAGCTGAAATACTATCCCATTGGAATATCCAAGAATTTCATCAATATGATAAGAACTTGGGGCTCCCACCTATGATTGGTAGATCCAAATGTCAAGCTTTCTCAGATATAAAGCATCGGGTGTGGCAGAAATTGCAGTGTTGGAAGGAAAAGCTCCTGTCACAAGGTGGAAAAGAAGTGCTCCTCAAGGCAGTGGCCCTATCCATCCCTACTTATTCAATGAACTGTTTTAAACTCCCAAATTCCTTTTGTAATGAACTGGAACAAATGGGAGCTAAGTTTTGGTGGGGACAGTAGAGGGAGGAGAGGAAAATACATTGGGTCAGCTGGCAAAACATGTGTAAGCCTAAAAGTGAAGGTGGTATGGGGATTAAAAAACTAAGTTGTTTTAATGATGCACTTCTTGCTAAGCAAGGATGGAAACTCATGCAAATGGAAGATAGTCTTCTATACAAGGTTTTCAAGGCTAAGTACTTTCCAAATACCAGTTTCTTGGAAGCCAAAAGGGGTCCTAATAGCTCTTATTCATGGAAAGGAATATGGGCTATGAGGTCAAGACTAGCCCAAGGTTGCAGATGGAGAGTTGGAACTGGGGAAAAAATCAACATTTGGAATGATTACTGGATTCCAGGCTTCAAAGATTTAAGGGCACATAGAAGAAAGGAATGTGAAAGAGTTTAGGAGCTAATTGATCCTCATAGCAGATGGTGGGATGTCCAGAAAGTAAAACGATTACTTCCTCCCACAGCAGCAGATGCAGTCCTCAAACTAATTATAAGCCCTTCAAGTCACCAAGATAAAATGATTTGGGATAGGGAGAGAAGTGGAAAATTTAGTGTTAGAAGTGCTTACATACTGTTTTAGAGTATGGAAGGGCAATCACAGGGAGAGACCTCAGAAGCCAATAGACAAAGGCTTTTCTGGAAGGGCCTATGGAGCATGAAAGTACCAAACAAAATAAAAATCTTTGCTTGGAGAGCATGCAAGGATAGTCTGCCAACTCCATCAATTCTGATTAAGAAAAAGATTGCTTTAAATGACATATGCCAACTCTGCTCTAACTCAGGTGAAGACACAAATCATGCTCTTCTTACATTCCCTCAACTGCAAACAAGTTGGAAGAAGTTCTTCACAGACTTACAAGTTCATGACAGAAGTCCAAATTTTGAAGACACAGCCAAACAGATACAAGACAGCAAGAAAGAAGGAGCAATGGAGAAGTTCTTGATGTTAGCATGGGGTAGCTGGTATAGAAGAAATCAATGGCTATTCCAAAACAAAAAACTCTCTACAGAGGAGGTTTTCAATCAGGCTTTGAGTCTACAACAAAGCTTTGAGAAAGTTAAGAATAGGCCTAGAAGTTATTCGAATTCCAGCCTTAAATGGAAGCCCCCACCTCATGGAACTCTTAAACTTAATATAGATGGAGCCATCTTTCATGAACAAGGTTGGTATTGGAATGATACTTAGGGATAGTGCAGGGGAGGTCATCACGTCAGGAACAAAAAGAGAGGCAGCAGTTCAAGAATCCTGTGATATAGAATTGCTTGCTATTTTCAGAGGTCTTCAATTATGCCTACCAATGGGCATACACAATTTGATCATTGAAAGCGATGCTCTCTTAGTAGTGATAGAAATCCAAGACTTACAACCATTAGAATCATTGCTAGGGAACTTGTTCCTAGATATCCAACAGACGATGACCAGATTTCGGCACTGCACAATTGAACATGCATGCAGATTTTCAAATATTGCAGCACACACACTTGCTAGATATGCAAGAAATGTGGATGACTTAGTTGTTTGGTGGGATTTCATTCCCTCGTGCATTCAGAACCTCATTTGGACTGAAAAATCTATGTATTTTCCCAGTTCATGATATAAAGTTTTTTGAATTCCCTATCAAAAAAGAAAAGAAAAGTAAAACACGTACATTATAAGTGTGTGTGTGTCATGTGTAGGTATGCATATATAACTTACCTTGCTATAGAATTTTGGCTATACATTGAGGAGCTACAACCTCCAACTGACATGTTGCTTGAAAGTATATGTTCATCCACATCAAAATAATTGATACCACATAGTTACTGCCTTTTGTTTCATCGTATTGGCACCACCTTCTACCTTGACAGTGAAGTTTGTCCCGCAAGCAGCTCAAAAATACTGTAAACCCTTCAATTTATACCTTGCCCCACATGCACCAATTTATTATTATGAACAAAAAGTTAATTAAGTTTACAGATACTTCTCTGTTATATTACAGTGAAATATCATCTCTCCAAAAAACATCCCAAAACTATTTATTTCCCAATAAAGGTACTGCCTATGCAGTCCTTGAGTCTCTCTATGAGACTCTCATTGGGTCTGTCTCTCTGAATACATGCATGCACGCATAAACTTGTCATACTCTGCTTGCTTCTCCAGCACTAGCATTACATTCTCTATAATTCTTCAAGAAGACTTGTAATACCCAGCATCTTTCTCATGCATTTATGCACGTTAACCTAATTCTGCAAATCTTTCCTTAGTGTTTTGTCTAGATGACTCGAGAATAACCATCTCTCCCAACCCCTTGCATACCTTGGCTTGTGGCCCAAGACCTCCCTAAAGATTGTTGCAGCAGCCTCCTTAGTCAGCTTCTCACGATCCAGCTCAGACAACTTGGCAACCGTGAGGTTCTATTCAAGGGAGCAAATTACACGTTACTACTCTTAACATGGAATTAAAGGCGTACATTTCACATTACATCAGTCCAACATGTCAGACTTATTCAACAGTTACACACTCACATATTTCTCTTCTGCCACTGGAGTCAGAAACTTGCTCTTCTTCTTTGACCACCTCACATCTTTAAAGAAATCCACCGAATCACCATTAGTCTTAAACTGCATATACAAGCACATTGCATTAATACCAAATGGAAGATGTGAATGTGTTAATACCAACATTTGCATCTACGAACGAAAAGATAATTCTTACCCTCATTCGCATTAACCACACAAATGAGGTTCGTCCAGTCGTATGGTAAGTTGCTTCTCCCTATTACTTTTATTTTGCTCAGATATCATCTACGACTCACAAGGGACATATAAAACTAGATCATGACCAAACAGAGAACCACCTCATACACCAAAACTCATTCACTTCAAATTCTGACTGTTCGAAGATTTTGTACTACAACAATCATAGTTTTGTTTTTTCTCATCATTTTCCTACAATTCAGAGCCATCCAAACATACCTCACATCCAAGCAGCAACAGGAACAGGACTTGAAGGTCCAGGACCCTAGAAGGACAATCAAAAGGGGAGTCAAGTTAGATTTCCCACATTTTGAAGGTGGTAATCCAACAAGTTGGGTATTTTAAGCCAATCAATATTTCAATTATCATCATACACACCCAGGCCATCGATTACTCATGGCCTCATACCACATGCAAGGAGAAGCACTTATCTGGTATCAACATGCATGGGATAATGGCCATTTTGGCACATGGGAGACCTTCACCCGTGCCCTCCAACCTCAATTCGGCCCCACTGCTTATGACGACCCAATGGAGGCCTTGACACGCTTGAAACAAACATCCACATTGGTAGTGTACAAGGCCCAATTCGAGGTCCTCTCCAATAGGTTGAAAGGCTTGTCTAAGAACCACAAGCTCAGCTATTTCATTGGTGGGCTGAAAGACGAGATCCACTTACCAATAAGAATGTTCAACCTAGTAAGTCTAAATGCTGAATTTGGGGTGTTAGGAGTGGTTGTAGTAGACCAGCAGGAGGCAATGTTCCAACTTAGGGGCCTGGCATGTATCGGATTCCCTCACCCATTTTTTGATGTCTTTCTTCATGCTAGTCAGGTTGAAGTCCCTCTTGGCCCTTTGGTATGTCTTAAGGTACCCTGATTGTCTAGCCATTGGGTCATTGTGAATGTATTGAAGGACCTTCAACTTAAATGATGAATCTGGTACCACTAAAATCCTCCCCTTCTTAAGGATCAGTCCTTGTTGTAGGGACTACCCTTTAGGTGCCTCTTGTTTGTTCTTTAGCTTCTTAAGTAGTTTTGTGAACTCCTTGGAGTGTAGGTAACTCAACTTCAGTTCTTCCACCCAATCTGATGTTGGGAAAGTGATATGGGCCAGCAACCCAATAGTCTCACCTTCCTCTTCTCCCTTCCTCGAGAGAGCATCCGCCACCTTATTCTCCTTGTCTCTCTTATACTCTATTTTGAACTCGTACCCCATTAGCTTGCTAAGTCATTTGTGTTGAGCCTCTATCCTGACCCTTTGTTCAAGTAAGAACTTCAATGCCTGCTGATCTGTCCTGATGATAAAGGACTATCCTAGGAGGTAATTAGGACGCCATTTACAAGCAATAGTGACTACAACTTGTAGCTCCCTTTCGTATGTAGACAATAGTAATGCCCTTCCCTTCAAAAGCTTACTAAAAAAGGTGGCTATCTTGACTGCATGAGGACAGCCCCAATACCTTTGCCACTCGCATCACATTCCAGGGTAAAAGGGTGAGAAAAATGAGGAATTTTAAGAACTAGAGGCATTGTGACAGCTTGCTTTAGCTTAGTGAAAGCCTGATTTGCTTCTACGGTCCATGCAAAAGCATTTTTGTTGAGGAGCCCCTTAAAGCGGTTGCTAACAGTCCATAATTTCTAATGAATTTTCTGTAGTAGCTCGTTAGCCCCAAAAACCCTCTCAAGGCCTTAGGGTTCTTGGGAGTAGGTCACTCCAACATAGCATTAATTTTTTAGGGATCTGCCTTCACCCCTTGATTTGAAATGATGTGCCCCAATAATCCACTTCCTTAATCCCAAAGCTGCATTTGGACAGCTTTGCAAAAAGCCTGTGCTCTTGTAATACTTGCTTGAGGTGTCCTAAGTGTTCTTCCCAACTCATGTTGTAACACTAAGATGTCATAAAAAAAATAAAAAAATAAAAACACGTACAACTCTTCTCAATAGGAGCTTGAATACATTGTTCATTAGCCCCTGAAGTAGAGGGGGCGTTGGTGAGACCAAAAGGCATCACCAATAACTCATAGTGGCTCTCATGAGTTCAAAATGCTATCTTGGCTATGTCTTCATGCACCACCCTTATTTGGTGATAACCCAACCTGAGATCCAGCTTTGAAAACACTATTGCCCCTCCTAGTTCATCCAGCAGCTCATCTATTATGGGAAAGGAGAATTTGTCCTTCACCCTATAATCGACACAAAGTCTCCAATCTATGTTTGCCTTACACACCAGCAACATCGAGGATTGTTGGATACCCTCCTTCAAGACTATTCTGTGGCCATAGGTTCTTTGTGGTGGCAGCCCCTAAGGATCCTTAAGTACCCTTTTAAAAACCCTCAACAACTTTTCAATATCTGGATTGTTTTTCACTTCCTATTGGCCCTTTTCACATGTTGGATAACGAAAATGAGTACTAAAAACTAAAGTGGTAATTCCACTTTCATGTACGAAATGGTAATTCCATTAGAAATTCATAGTGCTTCATTGTACGAAATTACCAGTAAATGTGGAAAACCAGAAAACATGGGAAAATGTAATATGCAAACAAGGTCCAACTTAATAACCATTATAAGAATGGAGATAAGAATATAGTCAACAAGATAATTAAGGGTTACAAGTAAATGAAAACTCATGTCATGGAAAGGGCCCCATCTTCAGCCTTTTCTAAGTATTTGGATCCATATAGGGCAAAGCTGCTAACAGAGCACGCTTCAGATTAGCCCTTGAAGAAGGTTTCTCTAGTAGTGTAATGCTCCATATCCAAAGGGTTAAGGAGTTACTTCTTGTCACCTAAAAATCATCTTTTGTAACAAAAATATATATTCCAAAGGCTCCAAACACTTAAATTGAGTTGTTCAAACCAAATCTATTTGTTCCTCTATAAGGACATCAAAGAAACACCTCAACATAATGAATTAAAATCTCCATAAATAATCAATAAAAGTATCCACATCTCAAAATACCCAAATCAACAGAAAGTAATAAATCTACTGAATAAAACTCTCCAATAATCAAAGTACGCGGCCCTTTTCTACTTAATCCACTATGTACACATAGTCTTGTCCATGCTTCCTATTTCAGATCATCAACTTAAACATTGAAAACATTAGAAATTATTGTGGAGATAAAGGGTAAGTTATTAAAAAGTAATAAGCAGTGAACATATATCAGTGTGTAAACATGAGCCGGTTACAGAATGCAGAACAAAACATATTAGTTACAGAATCCAGAATAAAACATATTATCAAAATATCATAGTGACAATTTTAGAAGTATTCATACACAAAAGTCCTTCTGCATAGCAATACTAAACATCATCTTATCAGAACGTAGGCATCATATCAGAACAAAGACCATGTTTAACCCCAGTGGTAGAGTTGTGCTATCTCCAGTGGCTAAACCAAGCAAAAATAGAAGTGAATCTTCTTCTTATTATTCTCAGGGTCCTGAGTGTGCACATAGGAAATAGTACACAAAAACTATCTTGTTTCCAAAGTGGATGCACTCACAAACAGAGGTGTTGGTACAAACACAATAACAAAATCAAAATTAGAGATGTAGAAACTGAAAAACCATAGAATTTTGTTCAAACTTTTATATAAAGTTATTAAATACTAGATAATTGAAACAATCAATTTTATTAAAATGAAGTAGTTCATGAATAAGTTCAAACTTTGAGTTGTTCGTGAATATAAAATCAAATCCAACTCAATCGATGAAACGCCCAAACTTATCTCATGTTAGAATAAAAATTTATCTTTAGAACTCGACTTGTTCACCCCCTTATATTTAGCTATTAGACAATAAAAACTGACTGTAATGGATTAGGTAAAGTCAAAAAAATTAGACTTTAGATACAGTAACTTCCCAAATAAACTTCAAATTTGATAGTTACTGTACATAGATCAAATTTATATTTTACTATTGTTTCTCTTTCTTCTTGTCATCACAAATGCTTTTTATGAAAGACTTTTGTCTTCCTTTCGTTTTTATGATGTCCTTTTTATTTATTACCATGGTGGCATTGGCCTGCATTGATAACCATAAGTCATGAAAATAAGATGCTATATTTCTAACCAAAGTCAAATTCATCTTACATACTAAAAGTGTCCTTTAACTTTGACTAATCCATCTATTGAGAGTGCTATTAGGTGGATTGATTTTCTAAGAATCTTATTTGAGACAACTGAAAAGAGGTTAGATAACATGATAATTAATGTCATCTTCCCATAGACCCGTTCATTGTCTAGAGAGTAGTCAGCTTAGTTTTCCTGGAAAATACTGTCTTTTTTTTTCTTTTTTATGAAAGGAGGACGGCACCTCCAAACTTTATTGAATCAACTCTCACTTGTGGTGGAGGAAAACCCTCACAAACAATAACTAATAAACCAAAAACACCCAAACCAAAGACAACCCTAAAACAAAATTTTAATGCCTAAAATTAGGCAAACCAAGATAATCCAATCTAAGCAAACATCTCACATGGAGGGGTAAATCATCGATACCCATGTATATACAATTTTTCCCCTCCTCCCCCTGCCTTGCCAAAAAATCCGCTACTTTATTCCCTTCCCTAAACTGATGTGCAATCGTGTGTTCTAAATCATTAATGGCCATTTTGAGTTCTACCCAAAAATCCCATAAGTACCATACGGTACAATGAGAACCTCTCAACCCCTGAACCACCCACATCGAATCACACTCAATTTCAATCCTTGTTAAACCAAGCTCCCTAGAAAGCAATAAACCATGCGTTAAAGCACATATTTTGGCTTCATTATCGGTCCCATTCCCAAACTTCACCGAGAATACAGCCACCATTTCTCCTCTATTATTCCGCAGCACCCCCCCAGCTACCTGGGTTATTTCTGCAAGAACCATCAACGTTTAACTTAAACCACCCCTCCCTTGGTCTCTTCCCTGCAACTAACCATGATTTCCGACTTCGTATATCTTGCACTGGCACTTCTAGAGCTTTGATGATGGCCTTGTCTAACTGCGAAGTGACTACCGCTACTCTATTAATCTGTCCAGAAATCTGCCTCAACCAAGCTTTGATCGAACACCATATATTCTCTACTGACTAGTAGTATCCTTCCATCCTGGCTGAACAAAGCCAACTCCACAACTTCCAAGTTATTAAACAAGGCAGCAAACAGATCAACACCCCCTTTTGTGATGTCTTCTTCGCACAACGGAACCAACAGCAGACCCTCATCCACCAGCTACTCATATCCAAGCAACTTATTCCTAAAGCCAGAGCCACCCTTCTCCATATCTCCTGGGCAATTTCACCTGATCCGAGAACATGGTCTCTATCTTCTAGCTTACCCAAACCACAACAATTGCAACAAGATGCTAAAGGAATACCCACAGATTGTACGTGTGTATCCACTGGGAGACAATGAAACCTCGCTTTCCACATACAAATTGACATTTTTTTCTGCAAGAACTTACTCCAAATCCATTCTATCCCTGCCAACTGTGGCCCCTTCACCCGAATAAGTTCCTAAGCCGTAGACGACGAAAACTGTCCATCAAGACTGGGATGCCAAATTCAAACATCCTTACCTTCACGTCGACCAGGTACCTCAGCCATAATTTCCCTCGCCTGATTACACCCAACCAGATTCTCTAGCAACCTCACATCCCACGAATTTTCAATCCAACAATCCTTAATCTTCAACTGTGGCGATGCAATCAAAGGAGCATTTTCCGCAAGCAAACCATTAGCCATCCATCTATCAAACCAAAATTACACATTGCCTCACGCACCTTTATCGACATATTTTTCATGACTTCCGACATTACCTTTAAGATGGATTTCCACAATTTAGAATTTTCATTTTTTGCTTCAGACACCATAACATGTTCTCCTTTCAAATATTTTGCTGTAAAGAACTTAGCCCATAGAGACTCAGTAGACAAAAATCTCCAAGCCAACTTCATATGCATAGCTTTTTGAACTTCTGTAAAACTCCTAACTCCAATCCCCCCCTCCATTACTTGTTTACAAAGTTTCGCCCATGCTAACCATTTTCTCTTAGGTTTATCTTGTCCCTCCCCCTAAAAATAGACAATATGGAATTCAATTTACTCAACACGGTTTTTTGGAATATTCAAAACTGCTAGCAAATGAGTTGCCATGGTTGAAAGTACATGCCTCAGAAGGATAAGCCGACCACCTTGAGATAACAATCTCCACTTCCAGCCTGCAACCTTATTCGGAAATTTAAGCACCAAAGGCTCCAACATCCGACCAGTAAGTTTGCCTGTAGTAATCGGTGCTCCCAAGTACCATGTAGGTAGACTGTCTTCAACAAAGCCCATGACTCTTAATAGGTTTAAACGTCGAATGGTACTGATCTTCTTAGAGAAATATATTGTTGATTTTTTCCGATTTACCATCTACCCAAACCGAGTAGCATATACCTCCAAATTATGCTAATCCCCTTCATTGACCTTCTTTCCCCGTTTGAAAAAATTAGTAAATCATCCGTATACAATAAATGCAAAATCAATGGAGCACCTCGTGGATGAGCAAATTTACCAATCCCTCCATCCTCAAAACCTCTATGTATTAGGCGGGAAAGAACCTCTATGTAATAGGCGGGAGAAATAATCCGTGAGAGATACACCGTCATGTGCTTTACTAAGACTTTCGAAAAAATCTTATAAGCCACCAAACACAAGCTAATTGGGCGAAACTTATCAAAGCTCCTTAGGTCTTGAACTTTTGGAATTAGAACAATAAAAGAAGAAGAATAATACCTTGGCAAAGTATTGGCTGAAAAAAAAAAAAATACACACCGCCTCCACTATATCCTTTTTCACGATTTCCCAACAAGAAATAAAAAATGCCGATCCAAAGCCGTCTGGCCCTGGGCTACTAGTTTTCAGAATCGTCAACAATGTTTCCCGCACCTCATCCTTCGTCGGTGCTTTACACATGGCCTCATTCTCTTCGTTTGAAATTACCTTGCTCACAATAGAAGACAAATCTGCAGACTGAGAAGCACCCACCCCATTTAGAAATTTCTCAAAATACTTCACAGCACCAAGATGCACCTCCTCCACTATACGTAGCTCCACTCACTGTACGTAGCTCCACTCCATCAGGCAATAACATTGAATCAATAGCAACTCTTCTCTTTCTCATATTGGCAACTGCATGAAAAAACCTGGAGTCCTGATCACCCTCCCCCAACCATTTCTTCTTGGCAATCTGTGCTAACCGTATTTCCTCATTGTTTTTCCAATAATTAAACTCTATTTTAGCAACCAATAACTCCGTTTCTAATTCATTATCGGCACCAGACTAGAGCTGAAAATCCAACTGATCGATTCTCTCTTCAAGCTCCCAAATCATATGATTCACGTGCCCAAAAACATGCCTATTCCAACCCCTCAAAATCACTTTCAATTTTTTTAACTTTGCTGCAAGTTTCAGACCATTTTCCAGCACCAGCTCCTTCCAAACTGACACAACACAATCCTGAAAGGAATGATGCTATAACCACATATTTTGAAACCGGAAAGGCGTTGGCCCATACTTGCTTCTACATTCAAACCCTTAATCAACATAGATGCATGATCCAACGTTTTTTGAGATAAATACTCCATATAAGCCGACAGATATACTCTCAGAAATTCCGCATTCATCACTGCTCGATCCAAAAGAGCCCAGCTCCTAGCACACCCCTGTTGGCCATTGCACCAAGATATCTTGCGGCCATGCACAAGAAGGTTTAATAAACCATAGGACTCTAGACATCCATTACATCCCTCATTGCCACTAAGGATCACAGATTGCCTCTCACCCTCTCCCCATCTTCTCTGACTTTGTTAAGGTCCCCCACCACCAACCACGGCACCTGAGCACTGATAGTGCAGTTCAAAGCATGCCATAACTCCCTTCTTTCCAAAGAACTGCATTTGGCGTAAACCAGAGTTAACAATGTCTTCTGGTTTGCTCTACCAACTAAAAGTGTAAGTAGCTGATCTGACATATCAACAATGTCCACTGTGAACTCATCCTGCCACAATAACCAAAGCTAGGCCCCCATCAACTCGTTAGAACAGAAATTTTTAAAACCCAAGAAATTTGCTAAACTTCGGAGTTTCCCTTCCCCTGCAAATGGTTCCACAACCGAGACCATCGACACCTAAAATTTCCCAATTAAACTCTTAAGCCTTTGCTTTGATGTGCCTAATCCCCGCACGTTCCACACTAGTATATTTCCAATCATAAATTCATTTTTGAAGGGTGCGTTAGGACCTGCTGAGAATGACATAAAACCATACCATCTCTCTGTTTTCAATGTCCCTGGGGTAACTTTGCCTCACTTTCGGAATCATAGCCCATTTCCTTTGCAAACTAGCTCAACGATTGATCCTCACCCTAGTCCGACATGTGGAGCTCTTCTACTATATAATCCAAAGCCCATCTCCTATTTCCTGTGCCATTAATTCATCAACAATTTTTTACGATCCTCTCACCTCCCAAGCCAGCCTATTACCACCATCCATGATCAAGAAATCGACTATAGGAGAAGCATTGGAAGTCTTCAGTGGAGACTTGCCTAACTGATTCTCCACAATCTCACCTAAGTCCACCATATTTGTCTCCCCCTCCACACCCTCAACCTCCCTCCTCACCCCCACACCCGGCTTAATCAACAAAACTTCGCCATCAGCCAAAGTCCTCTCAGCCTCCCTCTCCTTCGCATTACTGTGAGCCAAAACCTTGTCCTGTACCTTATCTACGCCCTCCATGATCGGCTGTTCCATTTCAGATTCCACCCTTATAGGCTGTTGTGGACCCTGCTACATAGATTCCTTCTATGCCCTTTTCTCACGCCACACTGGTTTTTCCACGTCACAATTCTCCTCCATTCTTTTCACCACACGTTGTTGACCCATCCTAAATGCCACTCCTGTATGCCCCTGTCTTCTACACTTTGAACAATAAAAACCTAATTTTTCATATTTCACAGTTTGCCATATTTTTTTCTCAGCCACCACAATTGGAAAACCCTGAACCAATTCTCTTGATAGATCAACCTCCACATAAATACGCTCACCAGTCACACGAGAATCAGCTAATGTGGCATTACCTGTCCCAAGATATCTCCCAAACCTACTAGCCAAAATTTGCAAACAGTCCCAACAATACAGATGCATCGGTAACCTTGGAAGAAAAATCCATTGTGCTGCCATTGATGGCTCTTCCTTCAGGTCGAACTCCTTTTCCATCAAAAAATAAGGAAATTGCACCCATCAATAATACGACCTTCTCTCGCCCATCCATGCACAAAGTCCTGCTCACTGCCCATCTCAACCAATACATGATAGTCATCCATGAAACTCACAGTTGGAATCTCAAGAAGATCCCAAGTCTTCACAATTGCAAGACGCACAACATCAATAGACGGCCTCGTAAGTAGAAATTTTAGAACTAATGCAAAACAGAAGTCCTCCGCCACCTTGGTAATCTCTGCCTCTGTGAAATTGAATTCCAACTCACCATCCACCTCCACCGGATACCGCATCAACATTCTAAAACCCGACGAGATGTTACTAGAACGAGCCAAAGCCTACATGTATGACTTATGTTTTGCATTACCAAGAGACCCACCAGCATCTCCATCTGAACGTGCCCCCTCCGCCCCTGTCAACAGCAGAGAGCCTAAGGGCGCCGCCATATGGCGTAGCCCTAGAAAAACCCTAGTCACACGTGAAAACCAGGACTCCGCAAAAGACAGAGCAAATAGCACTTAATTTTTTTTCTGTCTTGGAAAATACGAAAAACTAAACATGGCCAAAACTTTCAACGGATACCAACCAAGAAATGAATAGAAATGAAAACTAAAAAGGGTATTCTGACTTCTCTTGTTGGCTGTTTTGTTGACAAGTCCTCTACACATTCATCATTCATGTCGTATCAATCTTTTGCTATAATCGACCATTTAATTTGTCAATATCCTTGGACTCAGATGGCATTAGCCTTAATTTTTCAACTGAACAACCAAGGTTAAAATGTCCCACCCTTTTACTTAGAAAACAAAAACTATAGAATTCAGTCAGACAAATAGATAAAATATCTCAATTCTATGAAAGAAATAAAGAGATGAGTTTAACCAATATTCTCTTATTAAAAAGTGAATTAAACTGATCTCGAGTATTATGTTAACCTTTTTTAACATAAAAAGTAAATGACAAAATCTATCTTATAAAATATCAATTGTCTCGAAAGTTTAAGCTAATAGAAAGATATAGATTTTATTATTTGTATTGCATTCTTAAACTCCCCCTCATGTGTCGGTCAATGTCTTCCTCAATGAGTAGGCCCAACACTTAAAATATTTAATTGAATGGATAGAGTGTTGTGTTAGGGTTCGAACTCAAGATATTTGCTCTAATACCATTTGAAACCACTAATTGTCTCAAAAGCTTAACAAATATGGCCCACACATGAGGGGGAGTGTTAAAATAAATAATAAAATGTAACTCTTCCTACACTAGTCCAGAAAGACACACGGTAAGGTTTTAGGGTCAAATTTATTTTGTTTGGTATCCCAAGTGTAGGGGTAACATTTGGGGCCAGATACATGCAAAAAAAAAAAAGGAGAGTTGGGATAAATCTTATAAAGTATAGAGAAGGGTGATTGTAAATCAAGAGTTGTAGTGGACATTCAATTAATCAAAAAGGTAATTGTGGCAAATGCTTCAACCCAAAAACACTTAGGGACACCACTATGAAAAAACATCTTCATACCAAGTTCACGGATGATACAATGACGACAGTCGATAAGGCCATTTTGTTCAGGGGTATGGCGAAAGGAAAAAGGGTGAAGTTTTTGTTGTAAATGAGAAGTAAACTGAGTTTTAGCAAATTTGCCTCCCCTATCAATTTGAAAAATTTTGACTTTTTTATTAAATTGATGTTCAACATATTTTTCAAAAAGTAAAAATAGAGGAATAAGATCTCCGGTTTGGACCAAAAAAACCGAATGGACCAGACCGAAAATTTGTTTGGTTGGTTTCAGTCCGATCTGGTCCAAAAATTGATAATTAATTGATCATAACGATATCGTGGAAATGCTACATTTGTGGGACCGAATGGGTTTTTGTCTAGTCTCGGGAGTATGTGATTTTTGGACTAGACCAGACCGAAACCGACTGAACAATATATATATATTTTAAATATTTTATATATATAATATATTATTATATATAGTAATTGTATAAGTTAATTATATAATTTTCATCTAATCTATTATCATTGACCATATAAAATGTTAAATAATATATATTATCAAGTAATAATATATCATAAATCATATGATAATTTATGTTATTGTACGTGGATACATTATACATTCATACATACTATTAATTTGCACTTAATTAAAGTAAATGAGGGGAGAATTGAGGTTTGTAAGGGGGAGATAAGGTGTAAAAATTACCCGTCTATTGCCTGGTAATCAGGATGTGGTTGGTCTCCCGTTCCTTAACAATAAAACCAATGACATAAAATTTATAGATATAAGGATAATCATTAATAAGTTGCCCATCGCGCAATTTAATTCTAGTAGTGCCATTATCAATATAATTGTCACCAACATGTGTAATAGCATAAGAACTACCATGGTCTATAATGACAACATCATTACCAAAATATCAACAAAGATTTTCAAGCATACTTGGATTACCTGTCATATGAGTAGAAGCTCCAGTGTCTACAGTCCATTCAGTATCATGAGAAAAACTCTCAAGCATCAAAGCAGTGAGTGCTTGAGGAATATCACCAAGTTGATATGCATGATTAAATCTATTACAACACTTAAGTGTCACATAGCCTCATTTGCCACGAATCTGACATATGCATGTATCAGCACAAGATGGGTCACAGGCTTTAATTGTAGAATTAGGCCCGTTAGTAGGCTCATGATTATTAAAGGGGCCTGGATGTTCGGTCTTGGTTGAGTGGCTTGTAGGATGAAACCCACTCCTTCTCAAGCAGAAGGACCGTGGATGGGAGCTGTAATTCCCACGGTGGTACTTGGAGGCTAGAGCTTCATTTCTCTATTCATAAAATGCAAAAGATGATTACATAATGTGGCAGAATATCATGCTAACTTAGTAATTATATTCTAATTTAGCTATTTCTACGCATCACGAAGGCTTACAAGCAATATTTATAATAGTTCTGCACATCAGAGGCTGGTATGAGTTTGTTACAAGTGGTTATCAATAGTTACAACTATGCGCACACTTATCTTGAGCAAAGGAGGTTTGTGATGATTTTCAATATTTTATGCTATATAGGCATTTAGTATCCTCAATTATGCTCTATGTTTATTTTCATTTTCTTGCTTCGTGACTTTATCCTTATAAGAATATGTTGGTTTGGTAGTATCAGCTTCACTAGACAATAATAATTAGGTCTATAAAGAACAAGACTACTAGACAAGTTGCCGCTTGAGACTGATTCGGTCAAATTTGAGTAGTTTAGCTTAATTCGTTTATTAAATGAGTCATTTGTGAATACAAAACTATATCGATTATTATATGAGTCCTATGCTTGTATAAACTAGAATAACTTAGAAAATATTTCTACATTAAATATATTTTTAATATATTTAAATTACAGTACGTAAAATGCATCATCCTATTAATATTGCTATATATTTTTTCTTTTTTTTAGGATATGACTTATCTTCTGATAACTAGGAAAAGGGGGAGGGAAGGATCAAGCGAGGACACGTCTCGAATTGTGGCTCGAACAGTGATGCATGAACGAGAAGTCATGATCAACCAAATCCACGGCCTCGTATGGGAGCAAAAGAGTATTCGAGACGTGTTCCAGACGAGAGGTTGGATGAGTATCTGCACATTGAGGGGTAACATCCACCCCTCAATGGTTCAGGAGTTTTATATGCAGATGTGCTCTATGCCTAAGGATGCATCCTCTCATAACGTGACAGTACGTGGTGTTCAGTTCGAGGTCTCAAGCTTCTAGGGATCCATCGCGTAGCTGAGATATTGACTGTAGGAGATGCTTAGCCTATGGATGGATCCCGAGTAGATGCAGATGTAGGCACTTCTGCATCATCTATTGCCCTAGTTGACTAGTCGGAGTCTGGGATACTGATGAGGAGGATGATAACCGAGATGAGGATTTCTACATCCTCACTAGGGGTGATCGAGACCGGATCGATAGGAATAACTCCTTCAGCCAGGTATAGCTCCTCTTTTTTTTTCGCATGTTACATCTTATTATTGCAACAAATGTGGATCATGTGGGACATAAGGCCACATTTAGCCAAAAACGCGCATAGTTCCTTATACGAGTGGCATGTGGAGACCCCATCGACTTGCCACTTCGTATTTTTGAGAGGATCCGTTATGAGGTGAGCGTCGTCTCCATGGACAACCTCCTATATGGAGTCCTCATTACCAAGCTATTACTGGGCCAGAGTGTTCAACCAAAGGTGGAGGAGTGGAACACAGACCAGATGAGCCCCATCAACATTACCACACACCATCGGAGCATTGGACAGACAAATGGGCATGCTCGACGTCAGCCAGACCCTGTACTAGATCTTGATCCTCTGACCCAGGCTGAGCTCAGTGTTAGGAGTACTAGTCAGCTGCCAAAATGTACATCTACGGGGGATGCACGGCCTTCTTGGGTTGATGCAGTGATCTCAGATCTTATTGCGCATAACGACCGACAGATCAACAAATAGATCATAGCTGTAGAGGAGACTGTCGCCTAGATTTCCCATCGTGTCGATGTTCTAAATGAGAAGGTCACGATATTGATTGAGGAGTTCTTCACAACAACATGATTTGTAAATAACACGTTGATTTGAGTGTTGTTTACAAAATTTTGTCATATTTTGTAGTCTCTTTATTATATGTAATGAAAAGTATTATTTAATATATCTATTGTTTTTGAATTTCAATTCTCAATCTTTTTTAATGTTAGCTTATCCAACTTTAATATTAAATCACTGCACTTTAATTCTCAATATTTTTTAATTTGAAATATCCAACTTTAATATTAAATCAATTAACGTTCGAATGTGAATCACTAACGTTCGAACGTTGGCGCCAAATATTTTTACGTTCGCACGTAAATAGCCTCCACGTTTGCATGTACAGGGAACATTCAAACGTTAATATGTATACGTTCAAACGTAATGCAATTTCGTAGCTACCTTCAATGACGGTTTCCACAAACCGTCACAGAAAACCATTTTTGTGACGGTTTGGGCACTGTCACAATTGCAAAACCGTCACAAAAATTTATTTTTGTTCTAGTGCTTTATCCTTACAAGAATATGTTGGTTTGGTAGTATCAGCTTCACTAGACAATAATAATTAGGTCTATAAAGAACAAGATCACTACTCGACAAGTTGCTGCTTGAGATTGATTCGGTCAAATTTGAGTTTAGCTTAATTCGTTTATTAAATGAGTCATTTGTGAATACAAAACTATATATAAACAATTATTAAATTATACAACTTGTAAAAAGCTTGGCTAGACTCTCATATGCTTGTTTAAACTAGAATAACTTAGCAAATATTTCTATATTAAATATATTTTTAACATTTAAAAATATTAGAAGAAATCATGTTACTTATGTAATAGTAATGCTAGATACAATTGACTCGTTCGGAAATGAGCAGCACAAAAGGCTATCCCAAGTGCAGGAGGGTGTCGAGTAGTAATTAGGAATAAATTCCTAGATCGTCTCCACAGGGAAAGTGCTAAAAATAAACTCGTGTAAAATGGTGGGAATATTTACGATGGGAAAATAAAAATAAAAAATGATGATATGTACAATGGATGAAAGAGTGCAGTGAAAAGAAGATTTTAACTGGTCGTGAACCAGATTCATTTTTGGTTGATTTGCGTGTTTGAGATGCTGTGAAAATTAAAGAAATTAAAATGCGAGACAGTGAATTTAAATTGCTGAAAATTAAAAGACTGAAATTTAAATGAGCTGGAAGATTAAATGACATAAAATAAATTGCAGAAAATAAAAGTGCAGGAAATTAAATGCAGAAAATAAAAGTGCAGAAAATTAAAAACAGTAAAATAAAGGACAGTAATATAAAAGTGCGGAAATTAAAAGTACTGAAAAATAAAATTAAGTCTGAATAATTGATGGTAGAGACATTCATAAGTCCAATTGATTACCACAGGGATTTCTCAAGCATTCACTGTATTCGAAAATCACAGTGAATCAAGAGAAGTATATAGATAATCAACGTTTCTATAAATACCAATCAATTAATCAAACTCACAATTATGAATTTTATTGTTGATCTAAAATAAAAGTACAGGAATTAAAAGTGCTGAAAAAATAAAGGACATTAAATTAAAGTGCATAAAAATAAATTGCATAAATTAAAATAAAAAATAAAAAATAAAAGTGGAGATTACAGACGAAGGAGAACAGTTCGATAACACAGTTGGTCCATTTAGGCTCTCAACTGCATCACCGAACTCTCTCACTTCATCTGCATTTTCTCCCAAAAATAATCTGCAGACTAATCTACTCTACTCTACTCTACTGGGCGTCTCACCCGCCTCCGCCTTCATTCGTTTCCAAGCCTTTTATAGGCTTCAAAAGGAAACACTGCTCAGTTTGTATTCGCACTGTCCCATGTGCTCATCTGGTTCATCTGTCTTCAGCCGCCCACTCCTTCTTCTTTCTTTTTCTTTTTTTTCTTCTGCATGTGCAGCTTCTGTCACCCAGCATGTGTTTCTCTTCTTCTTCTTTCTTTTATTCTTTCTTTTTTTCTGTGCTTTCCGTTTCCGCAGTGCTGCGCTTCGCTGTCTTCTTTCTTCTCTTTTTTTTTTTCTTTTCTTTTCTTTCTTCCCAGCTTTCCCTTTCGTTCTTTCTTTCTTTTTTTTCTTTCTTTTTTTTTTCTTCTCGCGTGCTCGGCCAGCAGCGTTGCTGCTTCTTCTTCGTTTCTTCTTTCTCTTTTCTTTTTTATCTTTCTTCCGTTTCTTTTCCGCGTGTGTTCAGCTCGCGCTTTTTCTTCTTCTTCATTTTTTTTCTTTCTCTTTTTTTTTTCCTTCTCTGCTTCGTTCGGCAGCGTCGCCCAGCGTCTTTGTTTTTCTTTTTTTTTTTCATTTCTTTTTCTTCTTCCTCCAGCAGTAGCCAGCCCGTCCGCATGCATTGTTTCTTCTTTATTTTTTTCTTTCTTTTCTCGCTGCGTTCTCGGTCTCTCTCTCTTTCTTTCTTCTTTCTTTTCTTTCTTTTTTCTTTCCTCCCACGTTCGGCTTCGGCAGCTTCTTCTTCTTTCTTTTTATTTTTATTTTCTTCTTCTCGCGTCGCAGCAGCTCGGTCACTGCTTCTCCTTCTTCTTCTTCTTTCTCTTTCTTCTTCTCGCGTCGCAGCAGCTCGGCCACTGCTTCTCCTTCTTCTTCTTCCTCTGCTTCTGCTTCCAGCTCTGGTTCGGACGCATGCATGGAAGCTGGCGAAGGTGGTTGGGCTTGACTGGGCGGCGGAAATGGATCGCCGACGTCGTCTGGTGACTTTTGGTGGCTGAAGGTGGGCGGAGGATGGCCCACGGTGGCGCTGCGAACGGCTGGAATGATATGCACTGTTCATGAAGCAGAGGCGAGAGGTAGACGACGATCCGAACGACGTGCCGTTTGGTCGAAACAGCATGTCGTCGACTGCAAACGGCAGGCAATTCTCTCGTGCAAAACGACATGTCATTTTTACCTATTGACAAAACGGCACGTCGTTTAGCTTAAACGGCAGAAACCAAATAGCACAAAACGACATGTCGTTTTGGTCTGCTGACCAAACGACATGTCGTTTAGTCAA
>QEOT01000265.1:639191-649780 GCA_003123785.1 Pterocarya stenoptera
AAATTAAACAAGAGATGAAAATAAAATATTAAAAGTGTGTTGTGCATGAGAAATTATTGTCCAAATAAATCACAAGTTATAAAATCAAGCATAAACTATGCTTTTAATCAATTTAATTCACAACTTGGATTTATGCCTCTTAATCAATTTATCCATCTAAAACCAATGATAAAATAATAAAACAATTAAAAATTATTGGTTTTAAATAGATAAAACATGCAATAATGCAGCTCAATCAACAGTCCTAGCTAACTAGCGTGTACAAGTTCCACGCACTCATTTTGAAAAAAAGTAAGATCCACACTTAAAAAAAAATATTCATGTGGATCCTAGATTTATCGACTTTTTTCAAAGGGATTACGCGAAGTTTGCTCATTTTAAGATTGCAAATATCATTCTCTTTGTATGCTAAACATGTTACTTGCATTTTTATGAATATAATTATTAATTTCAGTATATATAAATTACTTTATAAAAATATTAGCAAAAAGTCACTGTCTGTTTGTCAAAATTTATATATAAAGTTATAAAATAAATATATTTTATCAAAATGAAGCAGCTCATTAATAATCTCGAACTAACACCAATGGTGAATGAGCTGTCCGTGAACAAAAAATCTAACTCGATGAAATGCCCAAACTTAATTTATGCTATAATAAAAATCAAAGGAACAAGACATCATGACCACCCATTCCTTTTTCAAACTTGGCTCAATAATTCATGCCCTTCATTAAAATAACGATGGTTTTGGACGTTATGGAGCAAAAAGTATATTCAATTCTATAGAAAGTAACAGCTTTCACGAAAGTGATGGAAAGGAGTTGGATTGATTTTCTAAGGATCTTATCCGAGACAGCTGGGAAGAGGAGAGATACTGAATAATATGAACCAAAATAGTTTTGGAACAAGTTATGAATAAACCCAGTTCAGTCCTTGTGCCAAATTGCCGATGGAACACGTTACAAATCCATCAATTTTGGGGACCCAATGGTCTACTCAAATGTTAATGAAATTACCATTTCGTACATGGAAGTGGGAACCCTTTTCTATCCAACTCCTTGGTTTTTTTAGAAATCCTTTTCGTTATCAGAGAATTAGAAGTTTTGGGTTGAGCTTTGGGGAATGGCTATCTCCTAAAATATTTTGTCTTGAATTCCTTTGACGTGAAGTGTATTTCCATTGGTTAGAACATTCAATTTCCACCCTAGCTTTGGCTGCTTAGCCGCTAAAACGTGGGGGTGTAGGTGTAGATGGCATCCCAAGAACCAAAGGGGAATTAATTGTAGGCTTTTTCAAAATGAAATCCACACAATATATATATATATATATTTTCCAGTAAAGAGTTCTGTTCATTGATAAGAAAAAAAAAATGTGAATGGTGATTAGATTGGTGATAAAATAAAATCCTAGCTGGATCTCGAACGGTTATTCGATTGAGGAGATTTGGTATGATACTTATGAGATCGATGAAATTGATACTCAAATATTACTTAGAACGTATTGATTTGACTCCATAAACGGGGCTACCACCCCATATCATATTGCAGCCTGAAGCATAATCCCCTATTTCTTCTATAGAATCTTTTAATTGTAGGATACCTTTTTGTCAAATAGATATAGGCAGTATGAAATGAGACATTGTGTAGGATGAAAACAAATCTTTGTGCTTCTCATGGGAGTTTGAAATTCTAGCCTGTCACCTTTTAATTTGTCACCATTTCCCTTTTGCAATAAAAAGAAGCATTATAAGAATAGTTTTGCACATAAACTAAAAGAAAACAAGGCTTTTCCAGCGATTATAAAATCACCGGGAAAAAAAACGACGCAAAAGGTGTTTATCTCGTCAATTTAGAACTCGCTACAGCCGTCTATAATTGCATGTGAAGTCGCACGCTGGGTTTTCACTAAAATGTGTTTTTGCGGCGAATTAATATGTTACTTATGACGATTTTGTGCGTCGCAAGATGAAAACTAGTTTTCGTCGCTGTGATTTTCACCGGGATTGCAATTATTTGGGCGCCAAAGGCTCGGAATGCCTTTTATTTTTCCCCCCAACTTATTTCCCCCCATGTTTGCCACTTCGACATGCGAGAACTCTTCTGCACTTCGACCCATTTCTAAGACAGACACCATTTTCAAACCCTGCAAGCTTCGACCTCTCCAGTGTTCTCTCATGGTGTCAACTCCCCCTTCGTGAGCCCATTTTTCGAGTCCCATTTCCCCACTCCGGCCTTCTCCCTTATATAAGAGACTGATAGGAGTTTGTCACAAGTGTTTATCAATAGTTACAACGTCTATGGGCGCATTTAGCAAGAGAGGACGTTTGTGATGTTTTAATATCTTATGCTCTATGTTTATCTTCATGTCCTTGCTTTGTGACTTTATCCATATAAGAATATGTTGGTTTGGTAGTATCGGCTTCATTAGACAAGAATGCTTATGGTTGTAAATAAATAAGATCACTCATAAGCCGCTCGAGCTCAATTCAGTCAAATTCAAGTTTAGCTCAATTAGTAATCTGTTAAATCAGCCGTTTATGAACACAAAATTATAATCAATTATTAAATAATACAACTTGTAAAAAACTTGTCAAGAATCTCACAAGCTTAGCTTGTATAAACTCGAATAACTTCGTAAATATTTTTTACATTAAATTTTTATTTTAATATTTTAAAATATTAGAAGAAATCATTTTCCTTATACTAAACGTGTTAACTCATTCTTTGAATATAATCATTAAGTTAAGTATATATAAATTTAATAAAAATATTAGCGAAAAGTCCATCATTTGTTTTTCAAAATTTATATATAAGGTTATAAAATAAATCTATTTTATCAAAATGAAGTAGCTTATGAATAAACTCAAAATGGCACGAATGGCTTATGAATAAACTCGAGAAAATGCTCAAGCTTATGACCTATCTTCTGCTAGAATAAAAATCAAACCAAGACTTGACCACACATTTCTCTTTCAGATTCGACTCTTTTATGTCAGCTGGGAAGAGGAGAGGGATGTAACATTAATGTCTTCTTTAATTCGACCCATTCATTGTCCAGTAGTGAGTATGGTATATTAACCACAGGAAATAGTTTTAAATAAAAGTTAAAAGTTGAATAAAATATTATTTTTTAATATTATTTTTATTTTAAAATTAAAAAATTATAATATTTGGTATGAAAATTTTAAAAAATTATAATAATGAGATAGAAAAAATTTCACTCGGAACCTATCGTGCTAGTAGTCTTGAAAAATACAAACAGGGTACCTTTAAAGGAAAGGTTAGGTAATATAATTTATAACTTTAATTATTACTCCGCTTGAGATTGATACCGTCGTTGAATTGTAGTCATAATTGATACCGTCGTTGGAATTCAGATTACTTTACAAACAATTGTAGTCATTTTAAACTAAAGGTTAGGAGGTAACATAATCCACCCAGTACAGATCGCCGCACCACACAAAAGTGAAGAGTTGTTGGAGTTTACAGAATCATATAGAAGGTATGGAGTTAAAAGCTCAAGAAGCTAAACAGAAACAATTATCTTCTATTCATGCAATTAGGCAGTTAAGTTAGTTAGCCGATCGACTGTGAATACTAGTGGTCCAGATGGCAAGATGTAATTAGTCATTGTATCTATAAATGAACTGATTGTATAGCATTGTCATTCATTCGATCATAATGAGAAGTATTGATTACATTCCTTTTCCATAGTATTTTACATGGTAAATAATTCAAGCTCCAGATGTAAAACCGTAGATTCCGGATACATGATTGAAGAAAACAACCGATAAAAATTCATTTCAAAATCCAAAACTGATTACTAAAATTAACCCTCACAATTTTTTCTCAATCTAGGGGAACCTCGACGTCTCCATCGGTGATCTCTTACTACAGATCTTTGGGATCCTTTCCGTCGACCTTACAGCCGACGGAGACGCAGGTGCCGAGGATCTCCTTAACGGTGCCACTGAGTTCCTTGGCCATGGATCTGTGACTCATAACCTTGGCAATCTCGATGACGTCGTCAAGGGATATGTTGTTGTTATGCTTAATGTTTTTCATCTTCTTGCTGTCGCGCTCGGGCTCCTTCAAGGCCTTGATGACAAGGGTAGCGGCCGATGGAACAACGGAGACCTTTGCCTGACGGTTCTGGACGGTGAGCTTGACAGTCACGCAGAGGCCCTTCCAGTCCTTGGCCGTCTCCTTGGCTATGTCCTCTCCGATCTTCTTCCATGAGAGACCAAGCGGCCCGATCTTCCGGGCAAGCGAACTAGTAGCCCCCACCTCACCTCCGGTCACTCGAACATACACGTCCACCACCTGCGACGGGTCGAATTTCGGAGGCATTATTGGTTGCTCTGTGGGTTTCGCTAGGGTTTGTCTGAAGAAGGAGAGTAATCATGGGGGCAAGCGCTAGGGTTTCATATATGTATGCTAGGTTTTGCGCATTCGATGATCTCAATGAAGAAGTGTACATGCAATTGCCACCAGGCTATTCCTTAATCATTGATCCTTGAGTATGTAAGCTTAAAAAGAGTCTCTATGGGCTGAAACAAGCATCAAGACAATGGTTCTCAAAATCGTCTAACTCTTTGCTGCAACTTGGCTTCACTTACGGTAAATTAGATTCTTCTTTATTCATCAAACAAACCCCTTCAGCTTTCACAGCTCTACTCATTTATGTTGATGATGTAATCCTTGCATCTGATAGCATTGATCAGATTAATATTGTAAAGAAATTTCTGCATGATTCTTTTACAATCAAGGATCTTGGTGAGCTTAAATACATCTTGGGTTTGGAAGTAGCCAGATCAACTAAGGGCATCACTGTCTCTCAAAGAAAATATGCCCTGGATGTTCTACAAGATAGTGGCTTCTCTGGTTGCAAACCAGTAGCTTTTTCTATGTAGTCTAATCTGAAATTAAGTGCTACTGATTCTTCACCTGCTCTCACTGATCCTGCATCATATCGAAGGCTTGTAGGTTGATTGTTGTATTTAACTATAACTCGACCTGACATAGCTTACTCTGTTCAAGCCTTAAGTCAGTTTATAGCTAATCCAAGTACATTACACCTTCAAGCTGCCGAGAGGGTTTTACGATATATTAAAGCTACACCAGGATAGGGACTTTTCATATCTGCAAAATCATCTCTACATCTGAAAGCATGCTCAGATAGTGATTGGGGTGGTTGCTTAGACACTAGAAGAAGTGTAACTAGGTTCACAGTGTTTATAGGAGACTCTCTTATCTCATGGAAATTAAAGAAACAACCCACTGTTAGTAGATCATCTGCTGAATCTGAGTACAGGGCCTTAGCAACTACTACATGTGAAATCCAATGGCTCATATATCTGCTTGCTGACTTAAATGTTCAATATTCTCAAGCTGCCTTATTATACACTGATAGCAAACCAGCCTCTGAAATTACTTCTAATCTTGTACATCACGAGAGGAATAAGCATATTCAACTGGATTGTCACTTAGTTCAAGAAAAATTACAAGAAGGCCTCATCAAAATCATACATATTCCTTCTAAACACCAATTAGCTGACATATTAACCAAACCCCTCGGTTCACTCAGCTTTCATCACCTTATTTTTAAGATGGGAATGATTAATATCCATTTTCATCTTGGGGGGGTTGTTGGAGTTTACAGAATCATATAGAAGGTCTGGAGTTAAAAGCTCAAGAAGCCAAACAAAAACAATTATCTTCTATTCATGCAATTAGGCATGCAGTTAAGTTAGTTAGCCGATTGTGAATACTAGTGGTCCAGATGGCAAGATGTAATTAGTCATTGTATCTATAAATGAACTGATTGTATAGCATTGTCATTCATTCGATCATAATGAGAAGTATTGATTACATTCATCTTCCATAGTTTTTCTGCTCTCTATATTTTACAAGAGTCTCCGCAGTCCACACCGCAGTGAACATCGGCGTCCAGAGTTTTAACAATGGCAACATCCACTATGGAAATTACAACTTCTGTGGAAGGCGAATCCAGCCGCGCCAATTACCCGGAGGCGATAAGTGAGTTCACCGAGGAGGAACGCAACATCATAAGGGAGAAGTCAACCAAATATGCGGGGGAAGCCAAAAAGTTAAGAGACCGTGGAAGCACTAGCTGCATCTACAGAGTCCTCCCAAGGCTCAAGGAAATCAATAGCAACCGATCGTACGAACCCAACATGGTCTGCATCGGGCCCTACTACTACAAACAGCGTGAAGAAAAGTTCCAGATGGCCGAAGATTGGAAGAGGAAGTGTCTCGGCTCCTTGCTGGTCAAGACGACAGATGAAGAAAAGCAAATCAATACCTATATGAGCTGCTTGCAAAGAATAAGCAAACTTGAAGAGATGATCAGAAAGTGTTATTCTGAAGAGTTCGAAGTCGCCGGTATTGAATTTCTCGAAATGATGGTTTTTGATGCTTGTTTTATAATAGAAATAATTGAAATGTTTGAATCCGTGAAGATAGATAATCAAGTTTACGTAATCGACTACAGCGAATCTGTTCGTGGAACCTTGGTGTGGATGGTACCGTATTTCTACAGGGACTTTCTCCTGCTTGAGAATCAGATCCCTTTTTTCGTTCTGGAAGAGATATATGCGCTTACCCATAATATTTCTGTCGAGGAAAGTAGATCCCAGCTGGTGTTTTCTGCTATGAAATTCTTTAAGAACGGAATGAAAAGACTCGGTTCTATACGGCACTGGGCTCAAATGAAAAGGGTGCCGGTCTTGCATTTGCTGGACTTGGTTCGGAGTAGTTTTGTGATAGCATCCAATACCACACCGGAAAGAAAATACGTCCGTTTCGATACTCCACTCATTCACTGCACCTCGAAGCTCCGGCTAGCGGGGATTAAGGTCAGTCTGGCTAAGAACGCTCTTAGCCTCCTAGATGTGAAGTTCAAGAGAGGTGTGATTGAGATGCCGAACATAGCCATCGACGACTTTATGAGATGTCTGTTCCTGAACTGTGTGGCATTCGAGCAGTGCCACCAGAGAAGCAGCAGGTACTTTACGGTTTACGCTACTTTTTTGGACTGCCTGGTGAACACCAAGGAGGACGTCGAGTACCTTCGCGAGCGCAATGTCATTCACAATTACCTTACCGACGACTCCGAGCTTGCTGGCTTCATTAACCGTGCGGGCAAGGGTTTGATACTCAATGCTGCTTACGAATTCTATTTGCTGGAATTGTTTGAGGATGTGAGCAAGCATTATGAGAATAGGTGGAAGTGGAAGTGGGCGAGCTTCAAGAATAGGTGGGAGTGTAAGTGGGAGTGGGCGAGCTTCAAGCGGGAGTATTTTGACAAGCCGTGGTTGCTTCTGTCGGCAGCGGGTGGCATTTTGCTCGTACTGGCTACGTCAATCCAGGCCGTAATGGCCATCTTAACTTACAAGTATAAACATTGCTAGCCTAGCTACCAAGGTAATTATTTAGGTTATAATTATTTCTCTCGAGTATTATGATGACTCGATATATATCATGGTTTTAGAAAGTTTGATCGATCGCTACGCGATATGATATCAGTCGACTTTGGTTTTTGATGGGGTCTTAATTAGCGTGTATTATTTTATATATGAAATTATTATTTAGTTTTTCTTTTCGACTTTTCAAATTGTCCACAAAATCTATATATATACATATATATAGATATCATTATATTTAAAGTGAAGGTAGAAATTTGGATATGCATAAGCCAATCAAGCTCGGGAAGAGAAACACAAAACCAACTCAATAGGATCAAACTTCATTTTAAGAGACGAATAAAAAAAATCACTCTGGAATTAATATAGTTTCTTTTAGCATAGTTTCTAAAAAAATATAGATTGTAGGATAAATGTATTTGACTTTTGCTTGGTCGGATATTTTCTTTTTCTAACTTATTTTTGAGATTCAGGATTTTGTCAACGTCAGTGTCTAACTTAGTTCTTGTTTAAATATATGTAATTTCCGTGACAGATCAAACATGATTCAAAGAAATTTTGTGGACATGATAAATTCAAGGAAATCATCCCTTATTTGTCTGTCTCTTTCTATTCTGCTCTCCTCTCATTGTTTTATTTTATTTATTTTTTCTTACTAATTTAAATTTCATTAAATATATATCCCGTTATGTCGATTGAGTGAACGCTGCCAATATCGCAAACACTAGTCTCATTCAATATTCAAGGAGGGGGAGAAAATAATCCCTTGTTTGTTTATCTTTTCTCAAATCTAATCAATTATTCGAGGGCATACGGTGTGAGTGGAGACCAACTCATCGGTATTATGTCACTCATTGAGAGAGAGTCCAGTCCATGTATAGGGGAGTGTTAAGATATAAAATATATAAAAAAAATGTAAGACCCAACTCCCTTCTAAGGAGTCCAGGCCGTGGAAGCATTTTCCAGACTCCACGTCGCACAACTTGCACCGTTTTCCATTTTCATGCATGTCCCTCCTTCCCTTTCTCTACTTTTTTTTTTTTTTTTTTTTTTTTTCCACTTATAGCTAATATAAATGCTAAGCATTTTCAACCCTAGAATAAGTGCCGCTACCCTTTTTTCACACCCTCAGCCACCCAAATTCCTCTGAGCATCCACTCTCCATTTGTGGACCATGGCTACCACCAAACCGAAAGTCTCGGTTTGCATCCACTAGAACACACCACCCCTGTTTTTACACCAAGAAACAAGAGTTCTTCCACCACCCCATGAGCCAACAACCACCTTTTGAACACGCTGACGCCACCTCAAGGAAGACGGAACCACCCTCAGCCTCAGAACACGCCGACCAGCTCAACCCCGTTGCCACCGCACGCCATCCTCTCTCTCTACCTCACTCGGTCTTCCCTCTCTGTCTCTCTCGCTCCAGCCACCCAAGGTAGGCAGCTTCGCCACTGCACGCCCTCACCAGCTCGGCAACCGCGCCACCACGGTCCCTCCAGCCAGCCTCGTCGTGCCTTACCCCTCCACGCGTGCCTCGGTTTCCCTTGGGTAGGTCCCTGCCGCCGCTCACATTTTGGCCTCTGTTGGTTTTTATTTTTGTTGTTGTTGGTAGTTACTTAAAAAGGAAACTGTTGTGTCTCGGGTAGATGAAGGGTGTTATTACCCTTTAGCCCTCTTTTTGTTTGAATACCTCAACTGATTTTGTTATTTGTGTTTGAAACGTGGGCTGCATGTGATTTTTATTTATTTGGACTTAGGCGCATGTGGGTTTATTTTGTTAAGTTGGTATTTTTAGGAGATTGATATTTTATCGGAATACTTATTAAGTAAATACTGATAAATTTTTGGAAAGATCGGTAAAGTGCTAAACCTTATTTTCAATCCTTTTAAAAGAATATTTTTTTATTTAAACAAAAATATGATTTCTACTTATAATGATTGCGATATAGTCATGTTATTTTAGTTTTTATAAGTTATAGTAAGATCTCAATCGTAAATAAGTTAGAATTTAATGTTTTAGTCGAAGTTATTAGGTTGCATATTAATGAGTTTAGAAAGTGATGTTGGTATTTTAGGAAGAATGAGAATTTTGAGGAATTAAAAATAGATTATTTTAGAAGTTTAGGCTTGAATATCGAAATACAAGATTGATTTGAAATTGATGAAAATTTACGTGATTATCTTATAGATGACGATTAATTTTGTTCGGCATTGTTAAGGAAATTTTCGAAAAAGCTAAGAAGTCTAGGTAAGCAGGGCTCCTATGCTAGATTTGCATAAAAAAAAATGAACTGAGGTTGGTTTGTAAAAATGTGCATTTTGTTTTAAAAAGAAAAGGTAAAAAACAACCTCAGTATATGTTTTGCATTCATCCATGAGATATGTGTGAAAGATAAAGGAAATACTTTTGACATGAATAGTGTAGACGAGCAATATTTGACATGTTTCTAAAATATGCAAAAGAGTAAATACGATATCATTGATATTTTTATACATGTGATATGAAATGATTTGAATCTGTTTTTTATCAAATGGAAATGATATGAATATGTTTAACACATGTTTTGATATGATATAGATATGAAAAACCTTGGCATACTTATCTGTTTTAATTCTGATTTTGAATATGGTTCTGATATGATGATACTGGTTCACGTGATATGGTTGGTACCAACATGATATGATATGATATGAGTGCACCTACTTTGGAAACAAAGTGGTCTTTTATGTGTTCTTTCCTGTGTGCACACTCGGGGCTCCGAGATTGAAAAATGAAAAGTTTCACAATATGATACTGTCTGGTTTGGCCAACGGGGATAGCACAACCCTACCACAGGGGTTAAACATGGTATATGATATGATACGATATGATATGGAGATTTCAAAATGATTGTCCTAATGAGATTGGCTGTCACCAAAAGAAAGGGAAACTTTGTGGAGATTTCCTTTGAAAATGAGAGATGGCAATCTAGAAAAACATTTCCATCGGGCACCTCATTGGCGTCCATGTACTTGAGAATGTCCCTCACCCAATCCAGGGCTCTGAGCTGTATCTCCATCACCTCGATCCCTATAGCAGGTACTTTGACTGTTAAGATCATTGTTTGCTCTGACCGCGGGGGGGGGGGGGGGGGGGGGGTTT
>QEOT01000265.1:649889-747876 GCA_003123785.1 Pterocarya stenoptera
GGGGGGGGGGGGGGGGGGGGAGTCTTCTTGCCCGAAGCCGCTTGTGCCAGCTTGTCCGCTTTCTGGTTTTCTTTCCTCGGCACCTTCTAAATCTGGAAGTACCTAAAGTGGGGGCGCTTGACTTCTATTTGTGCCAGGTATTTTTTTAGTTTTTCACTCTTCACGATGAACTCCCATCATACTTAATTGACCACCACTTGTGAGTCGGCTCGCACTTCAATTTCTGCGGCACCTAGAGACCTAGCTACCGCCAGTCCTGAAAATAATGCGTCATATTCTATCTCGTTGTTCATGGTCTTGAATGCCAACTTGATATGGCGTAATTGTACTCTCTCCCTCGAACATAACGATATGCACCCCCAATCCCTCTCTAACTCGGCAAGAAGAGCCATCCATGAAAAATTGTTAGGACTTCACGGGAGGTGCATATTCGCTCTCTGCCTGGAAACTAGTAAATTCAGCTACGAAGTTTGCCAGCACTTGCCCCTTGATGGTATTCAGCAGCGTGTAGTCAATGTCAAACTATGTGAAGACCCTTACTGGATAAGCTTGGAGTACGGGCGTAGCTTGCGTGTGGTTACCACCAAAGCAAAGATAAGTTACTCTATGAGGCGGTACCTGGCTTCATACCCACGATATGCTCAGATGGTGTAGTAGACTGGCCTCTGGATTCCATCCTCTTCGCGCACTTATGCTGAAAGGGGTGCCAGGGGGGAGACCAACAAGTACAGGGCCAGTGTTTCCCCACACCTGGGTTGGCTGAAGAGCAATGGGCTTGTGAGGTACTTCTTGAAAGTCTTGAATGCTAGGTCACACTCGTTGTCCCATACATGTGCCTTTCGCAGAACCTTGAAGAAAGGCCGGCACTTGTCGGTGGATCTTGACACGAACCTGTTGAGAGCCACCATTCGCCCAACTAGTCTTTGCACCTTGTTTATGCTTCGGGGTGGGGCCATGTTGAGGATGGCCTCCACCTTTTCAAGGTTGGCTTTGATTCCGCGTTCTGACACCATGAATCCCAGAAACTTCTTTGATTCGACGCCAAAGGCACACTTCGCCGGGTTCAACTTCATCTGGAGAATGGGCTTCTCGGATGATCCGGTAGCTAACAGGCGATCCGCTTCCTCAGCTATGGGGTCCTTTTTTCTGCACTAACACTTCGGCGTTTCTGTCTCACCCCGTTGGCCGTTGGGTCTACGCTAAGGTTGTGCTGAATGACTGGTGGCTATTCTGGGCACGTCCTTGTGCCTCCAAGCGAATACATCTTGGTGCTCAGTGAGGAGTTGCTGCATGGTGTTCCGCACCTCGGGCGTCATTTCGCTACCGATACTTACAGTGGCTTTTGTTCGATTCTAGTTTAAGGGGACGAACTCTAATAGCTCGTTTGATTCCACCTTTATGAGTCTATGCTCATCTCGAATTTCGCCATCAACTGGGGCTCAAACGGATGGCAGTGGCAAGGTACAATCATCCACCATAGGGCATACCATGTTCACCCTTCCACTCGTAGGCACCCCTTCTTGGGTATGTTCTCGTCTCTCATATGCGGTGTCTCCTCCTCCAATCTTGAGAGTTTTGCTTCCTCATTGGTTAGCTTCCTTGTTCATCAGCACTATGGTGAGCTTCTGAGTTGTCTGGAAAGGGTTGTCGTAGGCATACAAAGTACAAAGATCTCATAAACAACGCCACTGTTAACGTATTGTTTCATACGCCTTTGGATCAGGTTCCAGCAACTCAGGCTTTTAGAATTGGGCCTGCAAAAATAGAGAAAAAAGAAACTAGAAGAGGGTGGCATTGGGGCCGAGAAGTCTCCGATGTCAAAGTTAGTAGAATATTTTGAAAATTTGTAAATAATGAAAGAGTGTAGAGATCAGAGAGTCTTTCTCGTACCTAGAAGTTACTATTTATACCGAAAGTCTGGAGGGGACAGATCTTGTCTACCCCATGGAGGCCATGTCCTTTTTACTATTCTTTTTCTCAGAGTCCTTTAATGCAGTGTGCCTCTGATACAACATCATTAATGTGGCGTGTAGCTCGGGTAGTGGTGCCATTAATGCGGCATGTTTTTCGATTTGCCTTACTCTACTAATATCTTTGGTGGTTCGTCGATTTTCCTTACTCCATCTTTCTCACTTTGCCTTATACGAGTCCCCAGGGAGGGTAAACAATTATGGGTGATGGGATAGATAGACTTGCAGTCGCTTAGTCGCAAGTTTGGGCCCTGGGGTCGAACATTGGGGCAAAACCCATTACTTCCCGGCTGAGTGCCCAGTGGGCTCATGAAGCGGGGGAAAGTCCCCTTATAGTATATATAACATTATATAAATATATATATTTATATATAAAATAACAGCTCCAAGAAAGCTCCAGGATCTTTTTGGACTTTCTTTGCTTGTTGTTTCTTTTTGTATCTCCCTCACCGAGGGTCAGCCCATGGTGGCCCCCGTTGCCCCTCCTTCGATGGAAGGGGCCCCTGGAGGGGATGGTGGAGCATTGTTGTACGTAAAGATAGTCACGAAGACTGCGATGTCTTCCATGTTCAAGGTTCCGATGAGATACCCGGTCGACTTAGATGGGGAGCCTGGTTTCATTTTTACAGAACCAGAGATGTTGAAAGCTGCAGAGGACTTCCGTTTTGCTTTGGTCATGAAATTTGTACGGGTTCGACCTACAGTTGATGATATCCATTTGGCTATTATTAAGTCATGGGGTTTACTGGATATTCCGACGGTGAGTGTAATGGATGATTTTCACGTTCTTGTTAAGATGCAAACTGAACGGGATTTTGTGCATGGCTGGTCTCACGAAGGCCGTTTGATTGCTGATTCGATCTTTAGGCTTTTCCGTTGGACAAAGGAGTTTGATCTGAAGAAAGAATCAACATTAGCGCCTTAATGGATTTTTCTTCCAGGCTTGCCTCTTCATATGTATCGAACTGATGTTTTGCAAATTCTTGCAACAAGATTTGGGAGATTCTTGGGGATTGATAATGCTACATTGCACAGAACCAAAGCTTCTGGAGCACGACTGTGTGTGGAAGTAGATCTAACAGAAGAGCCAATGCGGAGTTTTCCAATAGTAATGGCGAATAAAAAGTTTATGCAGGAGGTCCGGTATGAATGACCATGTTTCTACTGTAAAAAATACTATCGAGAGGGCACACTTCTGTTGCTTGTCGGGCTGGTGAAGGTCCTTTGCGTAAGGGCCGCGATGGGCCAAAAAATGCGATCAAGAAAATCTGGCAAGGAAATCGACAAGAGCAAAATGACCAAGAGGAGCTGGGTGTAGAGTCAAAGGAAAATCAGAATGGGAACGGAGATGATTTGGAGACAGTGAAAGGTAAAGAAGTGGTGGTTAATGGGGAGGTTGACGTGGGGGGTCCTGGAGAGGATCCAGAAAGTTCTGGGATGAACAGGGTAGATGGGTTACAAAAGGAAGGGAGAACGACGTGCAGCCTACTATCTGAGTTGACAACATGGTGCACTTAAGTGATACGGAGAACATGCCATTGGTGGTGGATAATGGACAAGGGGGTTCTCCTGCTGCTGATTTGTTCTTGATTGATGGCTTGAAGTCTCTGAGTAGTGGGGGTCGTGGTCAGGCCGATATGGTCTCTGAAGTTCTTGATATGGAATGTAACCTCAACTCAGTTGTATTATCACCAGATGTTGATTCGTATGGTACAGATGTGGAAGAGGATGACAATGTATTGGGTTTGGCCAAACATAAAGGTTATGAATCTGATAATGCTCTGAGTTCTAAATCTGGTATAAAGCAGAAAAATCAATCTTTACGTCAATCTTTGCAGGTGTCTACCCGCACTAATAAACTCAATCTATGACAGAATCCATCATTGCATGGAACATAAGGGGGCTGGGGAGTTCTCGATGAGTGCTGCGTAATTTGATTCAAAAACATAATGGCTATATTGTTGCTCTTTTTGAGCCTTTTGCAAGGGAAGAAAAGTTTCAGTGGTTGATGAGTTCTTTGGGCTTTGATGGTTATTTTTGCAATGAGGCTGTAGGGGGAAAGATCTGGATTTTATGGAGAGACCCCTATGGGTTTGAGTTAGTAAGTTTTTCAATGCAGATAATTACGGGTTGGCTTTTTCTAGAGGGTACACGGATAATGGTCTCAGTTTTCTACGCCAAGTGTACACAGGTTGATAGAAGAGTATTGTGGGAGAGTATGGTAGATGGAATGTCTAATATCCATCGTGGATTGTCCTTGGCGATTTCAACATTATCCGAAAGGATCGGGAACTCGTGGGGGGTTGTCCCCGAGCTGCCCAAGCTATGGATGATTTTAATGACTGTATTGATGCGTGTGGCCTTGTTGAACTTAATTATCATGGTAATCCCCTATCTTGGTGTAATGGCCAGGAGGGGACTGCTAGGAAGTGGACAAGACTTGATCGTGTTCTAATAAATATGGTTTTTTCTGAACGGTTTACGACGGCGGAGTTTGAATATATTAAACGGAAGACTTCGGATCACAGTCCCATGGTAGTCAGATTAGCTCGAGTTAATACGAGGTACGGCCCGTCTCCTTTTCGTTTTCAAAAAATGTGGTGCAACCATGATTCGTTTTAGAGCTTCGTAAAGGAAATCTGGGTTCGGCCTACGTTGGGTTTGGGCATGGTAAAATTGGCAGGAAAGTTGAAGCGGCTTAAGATAGGATTGAGAACCTGGAGTAAGAATGTTTTTGGCCGAGTGGAAAGTAATTTACAGGAGCTGGAAGCGAGGTTGGCAGTATTGGAGGCGCAGTTACAATCAGAATACTCGGAAGCAATAGAAGAGGACTACCTTCTTACCCAATTGGAGATTGATGTTTGGGAGAAGAGAGAGGAGACCCGTATAGCCCAAGTAGCGAAGAAGAAGTGGCTAATAGAGGGTGACCAGAATTCGAAGTTTTTCCATGCAATAGTATCGCAGCGAAGACATGGTGCGACTATTTCTCAGATGCAATTGGTGGATGGGACTCTGCTAAATTCACCAGAGCAGGTTCATCTGGGGGCCCTCGAATGCTTTATGAATTTTCTTACTGAGATGCCGCACACTGATCATGTGGATCTGTCCCCGTTTCTGGATTTGGAATTGTCTACGGCGGATAATTTGGAGTTGTGTCGTATGCCATTGGAAGAGGAAGTGAAGGATGCAGTATTCTCCATTCCACAGCACAGTAGTCCAGGTCTAGACGGGTATGGTTTCTCTTTCTATATCTCTTATTGGCACATTGTTAATAAGGGATTTTTTTGCCGCAAGGGATTTTTTTGCGGGCTCCTCGCTACCAAAATTTTATACATCGTCACATATTGTGTTGATTCCAAAAGTGGCGGATCCTAAGAGTTTTGAAAAATTCCGGCCAATTAGTCTTTGTTCTGTGGCCTATAAAATTTTTTCGAAGGTTATTGTAAAGCGTTTAACGGGTTATTTGCCAAGATTAATTTCGGCGGAACAGGGGGCTTTCATCCCAAGCCATAGCATTTTTGAAAACATATCCCTCGCTCAAGAGATGGTTCATGTTTTGAAAAAGAAGACAGTTGGAGGAAATGTTATGGTGAAGCTTGATATGGCAAAAGCCTATGATAGGGTGCATTGGGACTTTTTATTTAATGTCTTTACTAGCTTGGGTTTCTCTGAAAAATTCATTAGCTTGATAAAGGAATGTGTGGCATCCCCTTGGTACTCGGTGATGATGAATGGATCGTACAAAGGGTTTTTCAAGTCCAAAAGAGGGTTGCGGCAAGGAGACCCGTTGTCGCCCTATTTATTTATCTTGATGCAAGAAGTATTGTCTAGGCTTCTAAGGAAAGATTTTGAGGAAGGATGCATTGGTAAGTATTCTCATCCTATGGGGGCTCCTTTGGTGTCTCATCTATTCTATGCGGATGATGTTTTAATTTTCTTAAATGGGGAAAAGAGATCTTTGAGACAATTGGGTAGCATCCTTTCTTACTATGAATGCTGGTCTGGCGAGCGGGTTAGCAAAGAAAAATCAGCAATTTTTATTTCACCACAAGTTAGTGCAGCTCGGCAACGTGGACTGGTGCGTTTAACTGGGTATGCGCCTGAACATTTTCCTGTTAACTACTTGGGAGTTCCACTGGTAAGTGGTCGTTTGAAAGCTGTCCATTTGGACCCATTGGTAGTGAAAATTCGGGCTAAGGTTCTAGGGTGGAAAGCGAGACTCCTGTCACAGGGAGGCCGACTGGTCCTCCTCAAGCATGTGCTATCAAGTATGGCCTCCCATTGTTTGGCTGTGATGAACGTCCCTCAGGTTGTGATCAAAAAAATTAATTCGATACTTGCCACGTTTTTTTGGGGTGAGAGGAATGGAAAACAAAAAATGAAGTGGTGTGCATGGGTTCGGATCTATAAGCCAACAAAGGAGGGTGGACTGGGTTTGAGAAATTTCCTGGAAATTCAACAAGCAATGCACACGAAGTTGGCTTGGCATATTTTATCAATGGATTCACTGTGGGCTCAGTTCGTGATGGCAAAGTATGGAAGAGGCCAGCATTGTTCAATAATTGTAGGCCGAAGTAACAGTTCCAGACTCTGGAAGTCAATAGCATCTCTTATGCCGGATGTCTGCGAGGCTTCAAAAATTAGAGTGAGGGAGGGGAAGGCGTCGTTTTGGTATGACAGATGGATATTGAATGGCCCTTTATGTAATATGGTGCCTGTAGTAAGCAGGCCTTCGTTACAAGTTTGGGAGGTTTGGATGGGGAACTCTTGGGATTTTGATGTTCTGCAGTAGCTACTAGGTGTGGAGTTGGTAGCTGAGGTGGTTAGGGAGTTTGGTGTAAGACGAGCTGGGCGGGATGTTCTAATCTGGAAGCTAGCTTTAGATGGCCAGTTTACCACAGCTACTGCTTGGGAGTTAATCAGAATAAAGGAAGATCATCATATTTGGATGGAGTGGATATGGAGTAAGTATTTGCCGAAGAAATTTCAGTATGTATGTGGCGGGCTTGGTTTAATTATTTACCTACGGATACTAAGGTACAGTCACAAGGAGTGATCATGGCTTCAATGTGTAACTGCTGTCAACTACCTCAGATTGAATCTTTGGACCATGTGCTTGTTGCTGGATAGATTGCAGAACAGGTATGGCGTTTAGCTTCAGTGGCCTTGGGTATCTCCTGCTTGCAAACAAGAACTTGGTGGCATCGGGTGGAAGCCTGGTTGGTTTGTGCGAAAAAAGGTAATATCTCCGGAATATTAATTGGTTTGCTGCCGACCATTCTTACATGGTGCTTATGGCGACAGCGCTGTCAAGCTCGTATGGAGGGGGTACACAAAACTGCAGTTGATGTTTGGAGATCCATTCGGGTATGGGTGGGGTTATTGGGCAGTGAGTTGAACGACAATGATTTTACCATGGTTGATGCGCATATTCTGAATATATTTGAGATTCATTTATCGCCCAGGTTAGTACTTATGCCACGTCAAGTTATATGGTCTAAACCACCCATAGGATGGTGGAAGTTAAATGTGGATGATAGTTTCGTGGGAATCCAGGGAATTGTGGTGGGGGTGGAGTATTGAGGGATCATCAAGGACGGATAAAGGCTGGTTTTTCTGCTTACTATGGGTTCGGGACCAATAACGAGGCTGAATTAAGAGCCCTTCTTCAAGGGGTACAATTAGCTAAAGAAATGGAGTGTCGAAATATTATTTTGGAACGTGATTCAAAAATAGTGGTTGATTGGGTGGAAAAAGGAGTTTGCAATATATGGAATCTTTGGGATTATTGGGATACCCTCCTTTATGAGCTAGAGGGAGTTCAGTTTCAAGTTGTATATCAATTTAGAGAAGGCAACCAAGCGGCGGACTTTTTGGCAAGGAAAGGAGAAGAGGGTTTAAATTCGAGTTTTAGTTTGGGTACTTCTATACCAAGGCTATTAAGGGATATTGTTAGATTGGATGCTTTGGAACTTCCATCTATTAGGAAGTAATTAGTTTCATTCGATTAGGCATGTTTCTTAGTGTTTTGATAATTGGGTTTAGCTTTGGTATAGGACTGTTTTTTTTAACACTTGGTTTTGGGTTATTTTATAGTGTTTGAAAACCCCTAAGTGTATTGATGTTCCACGGTATTCCTCCGCTATAAGTGATGGTTTATCTTAATAAACTTGGGACGAAGCTGCTATGTGTGTGGCTACTGGCTCTTTCTAAAAAAAAAAATAGTTATATATATTAGTGAAAAGTCGTTATTTTTTTATCAAAATTTATATGTAATGTTATAAAATAAACCTATTTTATCAAAATGAAGTAGTTCATGAATAAACTCAAAATGATACGAATAGTGAATGAACTGTCTGTGAATATAAAATCTAACTCGATGAAATGCTCAAGCTTATGATCTTCTGCTAGAATAAAAATCAAACCAATAAGACTTAGACCACACAATGCTTAAGCTTATCTTGGGCTAGAATAAAAATCAAACCAATAAGAGTACTACTTGACCACACAGTGCTCAAGCTTATCAGCTTGTGCTAGAATAAAAATCAAACCAATTAGACTTGACCACACATTCCTCTTTTAAATTCTACTAATTTAAAAGCTTAATTAAAATAATGATAATTTCATGAAAGTGGTGGGAAGGAGGTGGATTGATTTTCTATGGATCTTATATATCCGAGACAGCTGGGAAGAGGAAAGGGACGTAATGTATACATTAATGTCATCTCTAATTCCCAGGACCCATTCATTGTCCAGTGATCAGTAAGTCGGCTTTAGTTGTCTTGAATCTCTTTATAGTTCATGCAGTAGTTCTCATAATTGAAATTGACAAAAAAAACACAATTATTTTATTTGAAACTTTATAACATCAAATTGCTTTATATATTTTTTCTACTTATCGTTTCCCATGTGAGAAATGATATTTTATGTTTATCTTTTTCTTTGAGTTGACTACTTATTGCTTCGCCTCGTTAAATACGAGAAGTTACGTAAAAAAGTAAAACTGAACAATTATTTTTAATAAACTTTTAGAAACTTTAATTATGAAAAAAATAACTAAATACTAAGAATCTCACATGCCACAAGATGCTTCAAGATAGCGAAATTGATTTTCGTTTCGGAATCATGCAAAATGTCTAATTTCGAATTCCTATACATCCTAACTTCATCGATATACTTATATACGTACACACACGCATATACATACATATTAAATATGATATATATTTTAAAATATTTACATAGAACTGGATCATACGAGTTGATCCATGAACTCATTAGATCAGCCCGAAATGTTCCAAACCTTATTATTCACAACCCTAACCCTATTATTCCGTGTTGTGATTGTTTCATATTCACGAGTTATGTCAAATATTGCCAACCCTATCCATATGCAGTCACCAGAAAAGGGGCAGATAGATCCAAAGAATTGAAAGTTCAAACTCTTAAAACTATAAAGATCCCTAAAACTTAAGCAAATAGAAAGATGTTCTTGATAATTTAATTTATACTTTTCTTATAGAGAACATGGATTTTTCATATTGGTGGATTGTAAAGATCCTCATCATTGTCAAATTACTGTCAATGGATAATGCAGAACTTAATTCGAATTTTAAAAAGACTGTCAATGGATGAAAATATCCATACAACTTTAAGATAATTAAAACTTTCAAACTTTCAAAGGATATGGTCATAATTTTTATAAATTCAAATAATCTTCATTTCTACCTTAGAAAATACTTCTTTAATTTGTTTCAAAACAAACGAAACGTGTTTGAAAGTGCTTTAAACATAAGGTTACAAAATAGTAAATAACTTTTTAATAGAAGAACTTAGTACTTAAATTATAAGCTATAAAGCTTAAAACTATAAATTATATTTCTCACCACAATCCCAAATATGCACTGTCTGTGGCAACATTTCCAATGGTTGAAAAGCATGCCACCGCATTTTGGTTGAAGAAGATTTATGATCAAGAAGGCCACGTGGTTGAGTTTGCTGAAAATTTTAAGGGTAAGAAATTTTTTGCTCCCCAGTTGCTTGATGTTTTGCCCCTTAAAGTTGTTTTTTGCTCCTTTGATAGAGGAAGAGAAATAAGTCCTAATGCTCAATGGAACGAAGTGTGTTGATCTTGAAAACCCTGCTATAGTTTTGTTTCCATCCCCGCTTTTTACTGAAATGTGGAAGTATTTTTAAGGGGAGCTCATTCATGTCACCTTATGAGGATAGATATTTTTATGTCAAGTTCTTTGGGGAAGTATCTTCTTCTGTCACGGTTGCTGATGAACAATATTTTCAGCAATGCCTTGCATGTCTTGCATTAGGATTCGTTTTACTACTCTTGGCTCCAATTGTCAGCCATTGGGTTCCTTTTTACTATAGCAGTGCAATGTTTGTAAATTCAGTTCTTATCAATTTTGGACTCAATGAAGAGATGCACAATACAGTCTTTATAATTGTTTTGTGGAAATTATCCTTGCTGAGAATTTTAGGGATACTTGGCAGTCGTCTGTGCCCCTATGGGAGAAGAAATTCTGCACATTAATTGGTTCAGTTCCATGGAGAATTAGCTTGTGGAAACCAAGAAGTGTATGTACCTCCATGACATTCTGGTTCACTGGAATGACTCTTTCGGGAAAGACGCATTTCACAATGCAAAATCCAGATTTTGGACAGAGATTAATGGCCTTCTCTGTGACATATCATTGCCTAACCCGAATATTAATAGTGAAGAAGTAGGTTGGAACTCCAGCATAGATCCTGAATTTCTTTTGGACTTGGAACAGGAACCCATGGCTCCTTTCGATGAAGATGAAGATGAGAAGGTCGTGGTTCTTGGTGATTCCCTGCTCTTGAACCAGTCATTTTCTTGCACTGGATGTGGAGAAGCTGAAGAGGACTTAAGAGAAGCCACTGACTTGGCTCAGCATCTAGATCTGGGTATTGTAACCACATCGTGGAAGTGTTGAAGCATAACGACACCTTGTGGGCAAGGTGCACTAAGGGGGGGAGAATGTTAGGAACCCTAACTGGGTTAAGTTCGAGATGAGCAGAGGCTGAAATGTGGAAGTGTTGAAGTGAAGCTGCTGAAGTGATTTTGTCAAAGTGTTGAAGTGCAGTAGAAGTTGCATCTCAAAACGGGGTCGTTTAATGCTTGAAGGGAGACGAAGTCGTTTAGGAAGAAGGAATAATATGCTGAGTTTATGTTATTGAAGCTGTTCATTTTGGAGAAACAAAGTTGTGCGTTTTGTGCTAAGTTTGCAGTTCACGTTGCCTGTCACTTTCTTATGTTTTCTTAGCTTCTTGATTCATTTTATCATTTGTTCCTTTCTGTTGATGTTGTTACGCTGCAAGGTGCTGAGTGAATTGTAAAAGGAGGGTGAGGTGAAAAGGGAAAGACATTTCTAGGAATTCTAATTGTCGTTCATGTTTTCTGGTGGATTTGGGTACCTCGAATACCCTTTATACATTCACAAGCATATGAATCTTATGATTCTATTTCCATCGGAATCCTCTTGTTTATATTATTCTTCATTTTCTCTGTTACATTAAGCAAGGGATTCATATTCTTCTGCATTATTCTTGATTTCTTCAATAATACTTTTTGCATATCCTTCAAAAACTACAGAATTCTATTGCTCTCCACAAAGCCTTGATTTTAGCAACCACGGGTATAATGCATGCTTTTGTTTCATACATAAAGTTGCCATTAATTCCCCCTGCCAATTTCTAATTACAATTCCAATAACCATCTCTTTATTCATAGCAGTTGTCACTCTTGAATCCACAGTACTCAGGCACTCCTCAATTACTTCTCTAGATGGACATGTAGATTTGTGGACTTCTTTGAAATGTTCCTTAAAAGCAAAAGTCACTTTATCTTGTGTTTGCATAAGTCTAGAATTGGAATATTCCTTTATCTGAAGAATCTATTTTTTTTTTCCCTTCTTTGTGAAGTACAAGCATAAAAATATTTGGTATTTTTATCTCCAAGTTGATACCAATTCCTCTTTGCCCCTTGTCACTATTTTAAATCTTCTTGTTCCAACAGTAAACCCACCTCCCTTTGTAATTCTTTAATAGCTTCTGCATTCTGAGGGCCTTTTTCTTCCTGCAGTCTTCTTAAAAGTTAAGTTTTGTCTCGAATTTGCTTTACACAGTTTCTGCCTTTGCTCCTATTTTGACCGAGAAGAGCATTACTACAATGTATTGATGAGGATTCCATTGTGCTAGGAGAAGAACTATCAAATTCCCACTCCTCTTCCACTACTTTCTCACATTCCTCTTCTTTAATCCAACTAGATTCAAATCTAAATAGCATCATTCTACTTTTACTCATATTATCATCCTTTATTGTTAATACTATTGGCTTATGATCCAAAGACCTTGCAGGCAAACCTTCAACCGTAACATCTCTCAATAGATCTGTCCATTTGTGAAAGCACTGTCTGAATGTCTATTACTCCATGTAAAAAAATTACCCTTGCAACCAAGATCATATAACTCATTTTTCTTCAAGAGCTTTTCAAAAAAACGTCATCTGGGTTTTCCATTCTCTGTATTCCCCCTTGCTTTTTTGAAAGAACTAGTATTTCATTAAAATCACCTATTACACACCAAGTTTGTATGGTTAGGTCTTAATCTAGTCATTCCCATGATTCCCTTCTTTTGTGCGCTCCTGGAAGACATCTTTGATAATTTCTCATACTTGATGGGTACCCACATCCTTTTTCATTGAATATTGCTAGTTCGCCCCCGACAATTACTTTCCTCAAGTCAATTTCAATTTTTGCTCGTAGAGAACTTCCCCATCCTACCCCATCATCTAGGACATCCACCTCCAAAACTCTCCCAATCGTACCACCTCTCTGCTCCCCTATTTGTCGGTTCATATATATGCCAATGGAAGATTGTGCATGTATCTGGATCCAAAAACACTGATGATCGAAATTGATTAGACGCGGTTGTGTGCTTCCTTCAAATGGTTTCGAAATGAACGAACATGAATAAAAAAAACCATGGTCTTCCTTCCAATACTCGGTTAGTACTATCCCCTTTGTTAGTAAAAGTGATTAAAAAAGTGTGTGGACGTATCGATCTCAGCAAAAACCAAAGGTTTTTCTACTTTCCATATCTTCCCCATAGTGTATTCCTTGTCACCTCTTTAATAATATTACGTTTAGAATAGATTTTCTCCACCAAACTACGATCACCTTTGTTGTTCATTTTCGTAAAATCTTCAAGATCTACCTCTATTGTAGTCTGTTCTTCATCTTTAAGATGTGACTCGTCGCATATTTCCTCAATTTTTTCCACCACTGTTCCCTGTGATTTCTTTCACACACCTACACCAATGGCGTAGATCATGACTCTTAAGGCCTGGTTTGATTACACAAATATGTGAAACCATCTCATCTTATATTATCTTAATATACAAAGTACAAACACCATTCAAACACAAACTCTTTTCAATCTCAAATCAACTCTTTCATCTAATCATTATCTATACAACTTTCCCAAATTTTTAAATAAAACATAAAAAAACAATTCAATTTTTTCAAATCTCAAAACAAAAATTATATTAAAAAATTATATTTTAACATTCTTTTAACTTTATAATTTTTTTATTCAACTTTTTCTCTCTCATTTTCCAAAATCTCATAGAATATTTTAACTCAAATTATTTCACTACTATTTACAGATTTCTCATATTATCGCATCTGTGTAACCAAACGAGGCCTTATTTCGACAATTTTATACTTTTCCTACAGAGAGCATCGGTTTTTTTAAAGAGAAATATTATTCCCACCGAAAGTGGAGACTGAATTTTATTAATTTTTTTTTTTACGTTAATGGTTAAGAAAGTATATTTTAAAAAGTTTTTAAATTTTATTTTTTTGAAATGTATAAAGTGATTTAAAAAATATTTAAAGAAAAAAAAAATTACATCATGTCGGTACTCGACTTTCTGGGGGAGTAGTACAACTCTTTTTTAAGAAAAATGATTTATACACAATATTTTTCACAACACATTTTACAATAATGTGTTAAATCAGAGGTAATTTTATAAAACATTTCATAAAAATATCCTAATCTTACAACATTGTTGTAAAAAATGTATTGTGAAAATGTGTTCTGGGTATCAATACTCCTTTTTTTAAATAAAAAATTTTCACAACCTCCTACTATTCACCCACACTCCACACTCCACCTTTTTTTTTAAATTTTTTTTGTCAAATATTTTTTATATAAATAGTGAATAAAAAATTAGAAATATTTAAAAAAAATTCAAGAAAAAGTTTTTAAAAAATATTAAAAAATATTAAAAAGTATAAAGTGTGGAGTGTAAATGAATAGTAGATGATTGTGTAGCAAAACCCTTTTTTAAAATGGGTGCTAGGTAGGGGTGTAAATTTAAACCGGAAAACCGGTAAACAGGACCGAACCGGACCGGCTCGGACCGGTTTTACCAGTTTTTAACCGAATCGGTCCGGAACCGGTTCTCAAATTTCATAAACCGGCCGGAACCGGTCCAGTTCCGGTTTTGAGATTTTTCGGACCGGACCGAACCGGACCGGACCGGTTGATAAAATATATATAAAAAATAATATTTTATATATGAGTTTTATACAAAATATTTTATATATATTAATATATAAGTTTTATATAATTTATAATTTTATATGAAATTTATATATATATAATATAATTATATATCATATATGAAATAATTTCATACTATAATTTATAAATTATAACATAAAATGTTAATCTTAAATATAAACATTGGTAATTTCTTTGATCATATGCTATTAATATAATCATATATAAGATAATGTTAGGATAAAATAAAAGTTTAATCTTAAAAATGAAAATGTAATTGATTATGTATTATATAGCTATACTAATAGTCTAATATTAATGCTATTAGTCTAATATTATACTAATATCAAAATTATATTTTAAAAAAACCGGAAAACCGGACCGGACCGGACCGAAAACCGGTAAAACCGGAAATACCGGTTTAGGAGGGTAACCGGTGCGTAATCGATTTTGAAAAATACAAAACCGGTCATACCGGTTCGGTCCAAGATTTTGTCCAAAACCAGACCAGACCGGACCGGTTACACCCCTAGTGCTAGGCTGATCTCCTACTTGAGAATCAGATCCCCGTTTTAGTTTGGAAGAGATATCTGCGCTTACGGCCCATAACATTTCTGTCGAGAGGAGTAGATCCGGGCCGATGGTTGCTGATTTGGGATTCTTTAAGAACGGAATGAAAAGATCCGATTCTATTTTGGGTTTCATTATCATGAACCTCGATAAAATTGGTACGGCCACAGTCTTGCATTTGCCAGAGTTGGTTCGGAGTAGTTTGATACCATCCAATATCAGACAGGGAAAAAAATTCCGTTAAGATACTCCATTCATTCACTGCATCTCGAAGCTCCGGCTAGCGGGGATTAAGGTCAGTCCGGGCAAGGCGCCCAGCCTCCTAGAAGTGAAATTCAAGAGAGGGGTGATTAAGATGCCAAACATAGCCCTCGACGACTTGATGAGATGTCTGTTGCTGAACTGTGTGGCATTCGAGCAGTGCCACAAGAGATCAAGCAGCAAGTGGTACTTACGGTTTACGCTACTTTTTTGGACTGCCTTGTGAACACTGAACAGTGTCATTGACAAAATTACCTTGCTGATGACTCCGAGGCTGCGGACTTCATCAACCGTGCGGGCAAGGATTTGGTAGTCAATGTTAATCACGGCTTCTATTTGCAGGAATTGTTCGAGGATCATGTGGAGAAGCATTATCAGAAAAGGTGGATGTGAAAGTGGGCGAGCTTCAAGCGGGAGTATTTTGACAAGCCAGCTTGGTTGCTTCTATCGGCAGCGTGTGTCATTTTGCTCGTACTGGCTACGTCATTCCAGGCCGTAGTGGCCTTCTTAACGTACAAAGTATAAAAATTGCTAGGAGGGTTAGGTTACAATTATAAATGCTTGGGTTATAAGATTTCACAAAATAAATTCACAAACTGACGTGATTTGAAGTGATAATACGTTAGATTATAAAGTAGATCTAACATATTATCTATAAAAACCATTTCATTTTGTAGATTTACTTTTGTGAGATCTCTTTCATGTGATTGTAACATTTGATCTCGTTATTTCTTATGATCATTTATATTCGTTCTTGACGAATCTCTCATGATGATGATCCGACTATGACGATCGATTTCATGGTTTTAGGAAGTTTGATCAAGCACTTCATGTAGTTCTTATTTGTTCAATCACTACTCTTCGCAAGCTGAATTTATGGTAGTGATAAGCTTAATTGCCCTTGCAAAGCGAACTTAGATCATTTCACCTTGGGGCTGATTTGTTCTTATTATTGTTATTAATTTATTACGAGTCTATGTCAAATTATATCTTGTGAATTTGAATTCCCTTGACCTTTCTTTTCTTCTCAATTAATTATGTCTATTTATTTGGCATGTTATATCAATAGCAGCGACATTATGTGCACCTCCTCCACACCTGCCACAAGAGACAAATACGGAAAAGAGGGAACTACCCACGTAAAATACGGCATGTCGACGACTGACATGTTAGAGGAGAATCCTGTCACTGGTGCTCAGTACGCCGTCGCACGATCTGCTGGTAGTGAACGTGAACCACCACGACCGGGTATACAAGCATATTGTGATTGGTTTAGGTAAAGGGAACTTCAGCTTTGATCTTGACATCTACCCGTTCTCTTGAATATTTTCTACTATCATACCCCGGCCTTCACCAAAAACTCTATATTGACTTAGTTATTGGAGGTGTCACTCACCAGTCACCATCTCGAGACCTCATCCCAATGGGCCTTGCAAGTCCGGCAATTGTGCAATACTGTGTGGTTGCCCAAGGTACAAAACACGGTATCAACACCTATGCTTTATGTTTATCTTCAAGTCCTTGCTTCGTGCTTTTATCCTTATAAGAATATGTAAGTATTACGTTCATTAGATAAGAATAACTAGGGCAGTACTAAATAAATTAATTAATATTCAACAAGCCGTTCAAGGTCGATTCGGCCAAATTCAAGTTTGACTCAATTTATTTATATATTAAATCTATCGCTTGTGAACACAAAATTATAATCCATTATTAAATTATATAATTAATAAAAAAAAAACTTGGCTAGACTCTTATTATAAGTTTGTATAAACATGAATGTACAACTTCGTAAATATTTTTGGAAAAATTATATATACCACATTATCATCATACTATGTAAAATGTGGCAGATTTATCACTATTGAGTAATACTTTATTGTATAATTTTTATCATCTAATAATGATAAATGTGCCACATCTTATATGATGTGACGAAAGTGGGATGAAAATGCAGTATATAACATTATTCATATTTTTATATTAAAGATATTTCAGCATTTATAAATATTAGAGAAATTCATTTTTCTAATACTAAATGTATTACTTGCGTACTTACGAATATAATCATTAATTAATGTATATATAAACTTTATAAAAATATTAGTAAGAAATCACAGCCTGTTTGTCCAATTTTGCATATAAAGTTATAAAATACTAGATATATAATCTAAATTATTAAAATGAAGTAGGTAATGAAAAAGATTAAACTGAAAAAATAGTAAATGAACTATTTACGAACATAAAATCCAACTCGATAAAAAGTTCCAACTTAACCCTTGTTAGAATAAAAATTAAAAGAATAACATTTAACCACCCACATGACTCCTGTTTCTGACTTGTTCGCCCCTTAATTACAATAATGATTTTCCAATTAGGATCTTATTTGAGACAGCCGAAAAGAGGAGAGGTAACGTGATAATTAATGTCATCTTTCTTAGGGACCGATTCATTGTCTAGAGAGTAGTCAGCTTAGTCATCTTGAAATTAAATACAAAAAGCTAAACATGGCCAATATTTTCAAAGGATACCTACCGATTAGAAAATGAATAGAAATGAAAACTGAAAAGGGTATTCTGACTAGTTCTCTTATTTGCTGTTTTGTTGACAAGTCCTCTACGCATTCATCATTCATGTCGTATCAATATTTTTCTATATTAGACCATTTAATTAGTCAATAGCATTAACTCTAACAAGGAGGAATGCCACAAAGGTTGTGATTTACTTTTGATAAGTTCAAAAGTTTATTAATCAAGAACAAGAGGAGTAAACTCAATTCATAATTTAATTAGACCATTTAATTAGTCAATAGCATTAACTTTATCAAAGGCAAATCACAACCTTTGAACTTATCCGGGACGACTGATTAGGCACGTTAGATTTTATTTGGACAGTCCATCTCAACTACACAATTTGGATATGGACATGCAACAATGTCAAGAAATAAAAAGAAAAAAATTTGAGACTTATGGTATAATTAATTACTTAATTATCATATGCAGTAACCTTATAAACTTGATAATTTTAAAAGATTATTACAATTTATTAATGGCCAGAATTAAATATCTATCAAATGGCAAGAATCTCCCTCGCTCTCATTGGAAGTAAGAAATAGTATCCTTAACACTCCCCTGCATCCTTATTACACATGAACTGTATATGATCCGACTTGTTATGTGTGAAATATGTAAAGGCTTCGTTCAGTTTATAATTTATAGTCTCTAATCTCTCTCTCCATGCATGCAAAGCTGTCAAAACAATAAGAAATATTGCACATTAGAAGTTAGATCAATTATTAGAAAATATATCCTAATTAACTGCCATGAAATAGGGATCATCTTAAGCTAATAGAAAGATGTTTTCAAGAATTTAATTTATACTTTTCTATAGAGAACATGGATTTTTCATATTGAGTAGGTGGATTGTTAAGTTAATATAAACATGCAGTACTCATTATACAGAGTAATGCTAGATCCACACTCATTTTGAAAAAAAGTGAGATCTACAGTTAAAAATAATTTTTACATATAAATTCTAAATTTATTTACTTTTTAAAAAATAAGATCTTCCTTTAAAATAATATCCTAAATTTATCTATTTTTTAAAAGAAATTTTCGAAACTTAAGGGAGAATGCAAAAATCATTTGTCAAATACTGAATTCCACGTTACTTTTTGCTAATTCTAGAGTCTAGACTCGACTTTTAAATGAGTTTTAAAGATATTATATGAAATTATGAAATTGATATCAATAATTGATTCATACTAGTCTGTCTGAGAAGGAGCAAAATCTTTGTCGGCGTCGACATGCCACGCAAAGTAACGCAATCCCTTTCCCTTAGCATATCCAACCTTCGTAGAGATGCTCTGAGAATCATCAAAACCAATCCATGTCGTCCCGGAGTAGGAGTTGGAGGGCCTATAATAATAAACAACCCATTCTTAATAAGCAAGTCCAAATATAAAAAAGGCACAATATAAAGGGCTCTTGGTTGAACAAAAGAAGCTGGAGTATCGAGAGCCCGACCAAGTCAAACGTATGCATATAACCACTTACGTAAAGATAGGGATCCCATGCAGATACGTGATTAATTCAGCCATAAGAGTACGCCCAAAAAGCTCGGCTTCATGTCCCGGTAAACTCGACAACAGATAAACATCATAACATGGCTCTATATATACCAGGTAGCCCTCAATAGCAGAGATCTTTTATATTTTTGGATATTCGCTGAACTATTTCAAAACTCTAAACTGACTTAAGTATCAAAGTGTTCTCAGGCGAACCAGGCCGAATTCACTTAGGTCCTTGTGCAGGTTGATGGTGCAGACTGGAAGTGAGACATGTCCTTTACATTTGCGCCCTCTGTGGGATTCGACAGTAATATTTCTTTACGTGGTTCTCACATGCCAACTGTCATCCGTTTTGTGGCAAGTCAAGCAATAGATCCATCTATTGAAGCGCGGCTAGCAGCAGCCGAGGAAAAATTGAAGCAAGCATTGGAAGCAATGGAGGTTTTGAAAAAGGAGAATGACAACCTGTGACGGAGGAATGCTGAATCTAGCAATACCGCCGTGCCCACCCATAGTGAACAAGGAGAAGGAGAGGAGCTGTCCAATATGAAGTCGAATTTAGAACGAACGGAGAAGGAAAAGATGCACGACGAATTAAGGGAGCTGGCAGAGAAATACGAAGAGATGGCGAAGAAGATAGGAGGATCTTCTTCGGTCGAATGCCTGCTTGGTAATACAGATTTGCCATATAGCGAACGAATTATGGCCGTGCCCCTCCCGCCAAAATTCAAAGTGCCCTAGTTAGACCTGTACGATGGATCAAAAGATCACGTAGACCATTGGAGAATTTCAAAGCCCATATTACACTCCACGGCTTTCCCGGTGAGATAGCATGCCGGGCTTTTCCATTGACTTTGAAAGGGACGGTGAGAGGATGGTTTGGGACCCTCCAGCCAAGATCGATAGACAGTTTCAAAGAACTAGCTAAATAGTTCCTAACACAATTCATGCCCAGCAGAAGGCGCAGGCGCCCAGCCGCCTATCTGTTGACGGTTAAACAAGGAGAAGATGAAGACCTGAAGACCTACCTCACACGTTTTAATAAAGAACGTTTGACGACAGACGATCAAGATGAGAAGATCACCCTTGCCACCCTCTTAGGCGGAATATGGCCCCGGAGCCCCTTCATGGTGGAACTTGCTAGAAAGACTCCGTCCACCCTCAGGGACTTTATGGACAAAGTGGATGACTTTGTCAATGTTGAGGATACGCTGCAAGCTCTGGTGAATCCAATAAAGGTGACTAGCAAGCCAGAAAGAAGAGGTGGCTAGATTGATAGAAGAATCGGTGCAAGTCAACAAGAGAGATGGCAAGAGAAAAGGCCGGATCACAACCTCAGATTTATACATAATAACTTAAATGTGCGCAGAAGACGAAAAAGAAATGGAGGAACGTCGCCAGCCCAACACAAGTGGCCATTACTACAAATACCACCAAACTGGGTCCCACTGGACCGAAGACTGCACGACCATGAAAAAGAGAGTAGCAGAAATGGCTGGAACCGGACAGTTAGAGCGGATGATTGCAAAATGTTCAAAGCTAAGAAGACGCCAGGAGACCAGGCAGGAAACCGGAAGAAGTAGGAGTCCTGAGCGACAGCACAGAGCGCCTAGCCGCCAAAATGATGGGAATAGGGCGCCCCCTAGGGGCCAGAGGAACAGGCTGCCCATAGGAGAAATTCGAACCATTGCAGGAGGATTCGCAAGAGGCGGCGCGTCCAGATCCAACTGAAAGGCGTATGCGCGAAAGGCCAGATACGAAGAGGTTTTTGTGGCGAACAGTCCCCAAGCAACCAAGGTTGGACGGAGAGAGAATGGTGATTTCTTTTAGGGAGGCGGATCAAGAAGGGATACTGTACCCATATGACGATGCATTGGTGATCACTCTGGTGATAGCCAATTACACAACAAGGCGGGTACTGATTGATAATGGAAGCTCAGCTGATATCCTATTCTGGGAAGCATTTGTAAAGATGGGAATTGATGTTAGTAGACTAAGACCTTCCCCAACACTGCTGAAAGGCTTCTCTGGGGACACCATCCTGCCAATAGGAGCCATCACCCTCCCGGTGACCGCCGGGTCAGGGGCACGAATAGCAACCACCATGACTGACTTCTTGGTGGTAAAAGCGCCTGCTTCCTACAACGCTATACTTGGAAGACCAATGCTTAACCATCTGAGGGCGGTAACTTCTACATACCATCTCAAAATGAAGTTCCTAACTGAGAACGGGGTAGGGGAGTCACAAGGCGAGCAGGCGCTAGCACGAGAGTGTTATGTGCAGGAGCTCAGGAAAGGTTGTGATGAGGTGTATACGGTGACGAAACGGGACGAAAAACTGACCCCCCCTTTTCCTCCCTCGTTGGCGGCAACCCTACTGGAGGATGTGGAAGTTAGAGACGAGCAGAGCTAGCAGCACGGGGAGGTCAACGAGCCGTTGTAACTCGTAGCATTACACCCCGACCACCCTGGGTCTACAACATGCATAGGGACCACTGTGCCACTGGCGGACAGAGAGGCATTGAAGCGATTGTTGGTGGAATATAGGGATGTCTTCACCTGGAGCCACGAAGAAATGTTGGGCATAGATAACGAAGTCGTTGAACACCGTTTGGGCGTGGACCTCGCACACAAACTGTACACCAGAGAAGAAGATCATTCAGTGCAGAGAAAAAGATCATTCAGTGCAGAGAAGTACGCCGCCATTAAAGAAGTAGAAAAGTTGCTCGCCGCCAGATTTATCAAGGAGTCTCACTACCCGGAATGGTTGTCCAATTTAGTCATGGTGAAAAAAGGAAATGAAAAATAGAGAATGTACGTGGATTTTACTGATCTAAACAAAGCATGTCCCAAAGGCAGTTTCCCCCTGCCACGCATCGACGTAATCGTGGATGCAACAGCAGGACACCGTATGTTGAGTTTAATGGACGCCTACTCAAGTTATAACCAAATACGGATGTACCCGGCGGACGAGGAGAAAACCTCATTCATAACGGACCGGGGGTTGTATTGCTACAAGGTTATGCCATTTGGTTTGAAGAATGCGGGGGCGACATATCAAAGGCTGGTGAATTGGATGTTCAAGGAGCAGATTGGGAAGTCTATGAAAGTCTACGTAGACGACCTTTTAGTGAAGAGTAAAGAGTCCACCCAGCACCTGGGCGACCTGAGGACGGCGTTCGAAATTCTACGCTGTTACAAAATGAGATTGAACCCTACGAAGTGCGCTTTTGGGGTAGGGTCGGGGAAGTTTTTGGATTACATCGTATCTGAAAAAGGAATCGAGGCCTCTCTAGAAAAGGTAGCCGCCATACTCAACATGAAACCACCCAAGAATCTGAACGAAACCCAGCAGTTGGCAGGCAGGGTAGTCGCCCTAGGGAGATTCATCGCTCAATCAACAGACATGTGCCTCCCTTTCTTCCAGGTACTGCGGAAGGCGCACCCCTAGAATGAAGAATGCGATGAGGTGTTTAAGAAGTTGAAACAGCACTTGACTAGCCCGCCACTTTTGAAACAACCGCAGAAAGGCGACGTGCTTCACGCCTACCTAGCGGTTTCCCCAAACGCTGTGTCCGTCGTCCTAGTAAAAAAGGAAAGGACAATTCAGCACCCAGTATACTACACTAGTAGGTCCCTCAGGGGAGTCTATGTAAGATACCCTAAAATCGAGTTACTAGCCTTTGCCCTGGTGATGGAGGCTAGAAAACTCCCCCCATATTTCCAAGCCCACACTACGGAGGCCCCACTAGCAAAAAATTTGAAGAAACTAAACAGTTCGGGAAGATTGATTGGGTGGTCAATAGAGCTAACCGAGTTTGACTTAAAGTACGAACCTAGAAACGCCATCAAAGGTAAAGTTCTAGCCAACTTTATAGCAGAATTCTCAGGATTCCCTCAGGAAGACACAGAGTCCCAGTGGGAAAACCGTGGATACTTTACGTCGACGGTTCATCCTGCAAGGCAGGCAGGGGCCTGAGGATACACCTTGTAGATCTCGATGGTAAGAAGCTACACCATATGGTGACGTTGACCTTCAAGGTAACAAACAACGAAGCAGAATAAGAAGCACTCGTAGCAGGGCTTTTCCTAGCCACTGAGATAGGGGCAACCGAGGTAGAAGTCAAGTCAGATTCTCAAGTAGTTGTGAATCAAGTATTAGGCCTATATACAACGAAATGGGAGAAATTGAAGAAGTATCTGGAGCGTGTATAGGAAGCACGAGACCTCATCTCGTACTTCGGTATAACTCAGATCCCCAAGGTGGAAAATGAAGTGGCGGACAGATATGCCAGGCCAGCATCAGGCATGGAAGAAGCCCCTCCTTCATGGAAAATAGAACACAGAATCATCGAAGTCCCAGCCATCATGGTGAAGGTAGGCGTGTTGAGTACCAGCACCCCTGAATGGGCGAGCGAGGTGGTTAGCTATCTGGATCAGGGAAAGCTACCAGATACGAAGGAAGAGGCTAGAAGAGTAAGAAGGAAGGCGGTAAGGTTCCTGCTCATTGATGGGGTCCTTTATAAAAGGGGCTTCTCCACCCCATTACTGTGATGCATTTCTAACCAAGAAGCTCAATATGTCCTAGTAGAAATACACGAAAGAATATGCAGAAACCATTTAGGTGGAAAGACTTTGGCGAGGAAGGCGATGAGGGCGGGATACTACTGGCCCAACGCATTAAGGGATGCTCAAGCATTCAGTAGAAAGTGCACGGAATGCCAGGCGCACGCACCAATACAGCACTCCTCTCCAGAAGGGCTGACATCCATGACCGCGCCTTGGCCTTTTGCCCAGTGGGGCGTAGACCTTGTGGGACCTTTCCTGCCAGGAAGAGGCGGGGTAAAATTCATGGTTGTGGCTATAGATTACTTCACAAAGTGGGCCGAAGCAGAGCCACTGGCGTCCATAACAAGCAAGACCGTGACAAAGTTTCTATGGAAAAACGTTATTTGCAGGTTTGGGATCCCTCAAAGCATAGTAACAGACAAAGGGTGCCAGTTAGACTCAGACCATTTCAGAGAATGGTGTACGGAGTTAAAGATCAAAGTGAGGTACTCCTCACCAGGTCACCCCCAAGCAAACAGACAGGCGGAAGCTACGAATAAAGCGTTGCTCTCGATTTTAAAGAAGAAAGTCGCAAAGAAAAAAGGAGAATGGGCGGAAGAGTTGCCCTGCGTGCTCTGGGTGTACAGAACATCAGCAAAGACTCCTACAGGGGAATCTCCATTCACACTGGCGTATGGTTGCCAAGCAGTAGCTCCAGTCGAAAGGGGGTTCCCTACCTCCAGAACGACTTATTTCTTGACCTCTCAGAACGATAAAAAGATGGAAGAGTATCTCGACCTGGTAGAGGAAGAAAGGGAGATGGTGGAAGCAAGGATGTTACAGGAAAAAGCCAAAGCCAAGCAATATTTCAACAAAAGGGTCAGGCCCAGGACTTTCAAACTGGGGGACCTAGTCTTGAGGAAAAGAGGGGTGACAACCCAAGGTGAAGGAAAGATGGGGCCTCGATGGGAAAGACCCTACCTGGTGATAGCCAACAATAGGCCGGGGTCATACCGACTAAAAGACAACTATGGAAGGGAACTGCCCCATCTATGGAACGTTGAGCACTTGAAGAAACTCTATCAGTAGATTTGCAATATTTTTTACTTCTGTTAAATTCCATGTTGATTTATTACGTCTATGCTCATCAATACAAGGATATTTTGATCGCCCTGTTTTTGTTCATAATTTGTTGCCTCTCCTTTAGATGATAAAGCAATCAGTAGAAGGGAAACATCGCACCAAACAAATAGAAAGGGCGTGTAGGTCCATAGACCATGCATTCCCTTAAACACTAAAGACAAGCCTTAGCAGCTTGTGGTGCCATGTATAAAAAGGGCGCGTAGGTCCACAGACCACGCCTTCCCTTAAACACCAAATACAAGCCTTAGCAGCTTGTGGCGCCAAGTATAAAAATGGCGCGTAGGTCCACAGACCACGCCTTCCTTTAAACACCAAAGACAAACCTTAGCAGCTTGTGGCGCCAAGTATAAAAATGGCGAGTAGGTCCACAGACCACGCCTTCCTTTAAACACCAAATACAAGCCTTAGCAGCTTGTGGTGCCAAGTATAAAAAGGGCGCGTAGGTCCTCAGACCATGCCTTCCCTTAAACATCAAAGACAAGCCTTAGCAGCTTGTGGTGCCAAGTATTAAAAGGGCGCGTAGGTCCACAGACCATGCCTTCCCTTCAACACCAAAGACAAACCTTAGCAGCTTATGGCGCCAAGTATAAAAATGGCGCGTAGGTCCACAGACCACGCCTTCCCTTAAACACCAAAGACAAATCTTAGCAGCTTGTGGTGACAAGTATAAAAATGGCACGTAGGTCCACAGACCACGCCTTCCCTTAAAAACCAAATACAAGCCTTAGCAGCTTGTGGTGACAAGTATAAAAAGGGCTCGTAGGTCTACATACCACGCCTTCCCTTAAACACCAAAGACAAACCTTAGTAGCTTGCGGTGCCAAGCATACAGGGGCGCGGAGGTCATCGAAACTACGCTGCCCCTCCTACCAAACTCTACCAACCAAAAGCTAAAAGCATAAAAAGTCCAGGTAAATCAAGAAGCCAAAACTATACAGCAAAACATTAGTAAAAACTGTGTGTCATTACAAATCTTGGAGCACGCCAAAGGTCCAACACTAAAACAAAGTATATATCAAGAGCAAAAATAAATACAAGGAAAAATAAAAAGGGGCAGAGGGGTTATGGAGCATCTTCAGGTGGCGGCAGATAGAGAGTCCCTATAAAGGAGTTAGGCATCTCTTTCAGCCAGAATCTGTCAGCTCAACGACGGCTATTCTCCTCAGGCACAAATAACTCCCTGTCCAAATTCACTTTATGTGCATTGTCATTAATTTTCTCAAGAATTTGAAAAGGTCCGTCTCCCAGAGGATGCAACTTAGTCCTTCGATGGGCTGAAAATCTCTCTTTACGCATGTGAACCCAAACCCAATCTCCCGATTCAAAAATGACACGCCGTCGCCCTTTATTGGCTTGGGAAGCAACCCTTTCATTCTTTTGAGCAATTTGAAGCCGTACCCTCTCATGAAGTGACTTCACCAACTCCACCTTCTTTTGCCCATCCAAGCTACTCCTGCCACAACAGGTAAAGGCATCAAATCTAAAGGAGTAAGTGGATTAAAACCATAAACAATTTCAAAAGGAGAATATGAAGTAGTAGTATGCATGGTCCTGTTATATGCAAACTCTATAAATGGCAAACAATCCTCCCAAGTTTTTAAATTCTTATGAACAACAGTGCGTAAAAGCTGAGTTCAAGTCCTATTAACTACTTCAGTCTGACCATCAGTCTGCGAATGACATGTAGTGGAAAATAAGAGCTTAGTATCTAATTTTCCCCACAACACCTTCCAAAAGTAGCTAAGAAATTTAACATCCCTATCAGAAACAATACTCCTAGGTACACCGTGGAGCCGTACTATCTCCCTGAAAAACAAGTCAGCTATGTTTGTGGCATCATCTGTTTTATGGCATGGAATGAAATGTGCCATCTTACTAAATCTATCCACAACTACAAAAATAGAGTCTCTACCCCTTTTTGTCCTAGGCAGGCCCAAGACAAAGTCCATAGATATGTCTACCCATGGCTCACTAGGAACGGGTAAAGGTGTATACAATCCATGTGGCATAACCTTAGATTTAGCCTTTCTACATGTAATGCACCTGCCACAAATGCGGTTGACATCTCTCTTCATCTTAGGCCAAAAGAAATGTTCATGCAAAATATCTAAAGTTTTCTTGACACCAAAGTGTCCCATTAATCCCCCACCATGTGCCTCACGCACCAATAATTCACGCATAGAACAACTTGGTACACAAAGTTTGCTTTCTTTAAACAAATAACCATCATGCTTGTAAAACTTACCAAATGCTACCTTATCACATGCCTTATACACATCAGAAAAGTCAGTGTCATCAGCATATATGTCTTTCACATATTCGAACCCAAGCATTTTTGCACTCATAGAAGTAAGAAGTACATACCTTCGGGGATAAAGCATCAGCAACAATGTTCTCCTTACCTTGCTTGTAACGGATGACATATAGAAAAGTCTCAATGTATTCCATCCATCTAGCATGCCTTTTATTGAACTTACCTTGACTCTTGAGATGCTTCAATGATTCATGATCGGTGTGGATCACAAATTCCCTAGGCCACATGTAATGCTGCCAAGTTTCTAATGCACGAACAAGAGCATAAAGCTCTTTGTCATAAGTAGGGTACTTCAGGGACACCCCACTTAGCTTCTCACTGAAAAATGCTATGGGCCACCTATCCTGCATCAAAACGGCTTCAATCCCTATTCCTGAGGCATTACATTCAATCTCAAACGCTTTGTTAAAATCAGGTAATGCTAACACAGGTGCAGAGCACAACCTTTCTTTAATAGTGGCAAAAGCATTTTCTTGATTAACCCCCCAATGAAACCCAACATTCTTTCTAATTACTTCAGTGAGTGATGCAGCAATGGTGCTAAAGTCTTTAACAAAACACTGATAAAAGCTAGCTAAGCCATGAAAGCTTCTTACCTCAGTGATGCTTTTTGGCGTTGGCCATTCCTTGATGGCCTTGACTTTCTATTCATCCACCTCAATACCTTTTGTACTAACAACATAATCAAGAAAAACAACTTTTTCCATGCAAAAGGTACATTTCTTGAAATTAGCATACAATTTTTCGCATCTTAACACATCAAACACGTATCTCAAATGCTCAACATGTTCATTTAAGTCCTTGCTGTACACTAGGAAATCATTAAACTACACAACCACAAATTTGCCTATGAGCGCACGTAGGACATGGTTCATTAATCTCATGAAAGTACTAGGCGCATTTGTAAGTCCAAATGGCATAACCAACCATTCATAAAGTCTATACTTAGTCTTAAAAGCAGTCTTCCATTCATCACCCTCTTTCATTCTAATTTGATGGTACCCACTTTTAAAATCAATTTTACTGAAAATACATGAGCTATGCAATTCATCAAGCATATCATTTAATCTAGGAATGGGATGGCGATACTTTACCGTGATATTGTTGACTGCCCTGCAATCAACGCACATCTTCCACGTCCCATCTTTCTTTGGCACTAGTAGCACTGGTACTGCACATGGGCTCATGCTCTCCCTCACGTACCCCTTGCTCATTAAATCCTCAAGTTGCCTCTGAAGTTCCTTTGTCTCCTCTGGATTACTCCTATAGGCTGGTCGGTCTGGAAGAGCAGCTCAGGGAACAAAATCAATCTGGTGCTCAATGCCTCTAATAGGTGGCAACTCATTAGGCATCTCCTCTGGGAATACATCCTCAAACTCCTGCAACATGGAAACAGCCAAACTTGGAAGAAACTGGTTAGTTTCATCAACATTAAGATAAGACTCTTTATAGACAAGAAAGATCATAGGGCGATCTGTGAAGAAAGCCCTCTTAACCTTACTCTCTCTTGTATAGAAACTCACTTTTGCCTTTCCTTTTCTCTCAGCAGACTCTCTTTCTTTTTTCTCTCGTGGCTCCACTCTTTTTTCTCTACTCTCAGCCACCTCTCTACTTTCTTTTTCACTCTTTCTTTTGTGCTCAATCTCTTTTTCACTCTTTATTTTCTGATCACTCTCATTTTCACTCTTTCTTTTTTGATCACTCTCATTTTCACTCTTTCTTTTTTTATCGCTCTCATTTTCACTCTTTCTTTTTTGAGCAACCTTACTTTTCAGTTTCAGTTGGTCCTCATAGACCTGGCTTGGAGTTAAAGGAGCAAGCTTGATTGTTTTGCCCTCCTTTACAAAGCTGTGCATGTTCTTGAACCCATCATGTGTCACCCTCCTATCATACTGCCACGGCCTCCCCAACAAAATATGACCAGCATGCATAGGCACAACATCACAAAGTAGCTCATCCTGATACTTCCCAATTGAAAAAGTAACTAACACTTGTCTATCCATTCTAACCTCTCCACAATCATTCAACCACTGCAATTTGTATGGTCTAGAGTGTTTTAAGGTTGGTAAATTCAATTTCTCAACCAAGGTAGTGCTAGCCACATTAGTACAACTCCCCCCATCAATGATCATATTACATACCTTATTGTTGACGTGGCATCTAGTATGAAAAATGTTCTCTCTCTGTTGCGCTGCATCATCCACCTTAATTTGTGTATTGAGAGCACGCCTGGCAACAAGAGACTCACCTGTTACGGGGTATACCACTCTATCATCATCACTAGCATCAACCAACTCAGGCACCCCATCACTATCATCTTCACTCTCAGTCATCACCTCCCCATTGTCACGCATAATCATCACTCGCCTGTTTGGACATTGAGAAGCGATGTGCCCTGAACCCAAACACTTGAAGCATTTAATATCTCTATTCCGTAAAGGTTGAGATTCTACATTGGGTTTGTTGCTAGTTCCCTCATCTTTTCCCCTAGGTGGTTCGGCCTTTCTCTTTACTTCAGCTGGATCGTTCCTATCCCACTTTGATTTCCAAGTATTGCTAGAACTGAAGTGTACCTTGCTGCCCCTTTTCTCTTTAATTGCCTCTCCACCTTCATAGCCATGTGCACCATGTCCTATATCTCCACATAATGTTGCAATTCAATTACATTGGCTATGTCCCTATTCAGACCACTCAAAAATCTAGCCATGGTGGCCTCCCGGTCTTCCTCCACATTAGCCCGTATCATCGCCACCTCCATCTCCTTATGGTAATCCTCCACACTTCTAGACCCTTGTGTAAGATTTTGGAGCTTTTGGTAAAGGTCCCTATAGTAGTAGCTAGGTACAAATCTTCGCCTCATGAGAGCTTTCAACTCTCCCCATGTCTCTACAGGCCTTTCATAATTCCTCCTCCTATTAGTCACTAATTGATCCAACCAAATAATAGCATAATCAGTGAATTCAATTACCGCCAACTTCACTTTCTTCTCCTCAGAGTAATTATGACAATCAAACACCAACTCTATTTTTTTTCTCCCACTCTAGATAAACCTCCGGGTCAGTTTTACCTTGGAAAGATGGTATTTTCATTTTGATGCTCCCAAGGTCTCTATCTATACCATCCCGACCCCCTAGGTTCCCCTCAAGTCGTCTTTCACGCCTAACTCTTCTATGTCTACCCCATCCAACTTCAGATTCTAAGTCTTCCTCATCCTCATCATCTCCTTCTTGCTCATACTCATTTTCAACCCTAAGCTCAAGTCGTCTCCTATCTCTCCTACTTTGCAGATTTCTAATCACTGCTTCTTGATGATCCATCCTATCCCTCACTTCACCCAACACAAAGTTCAACCTCTCAAACTGTTATTGCATGGCTTGCAACATAAAAGATGAGTTATCTGCCATCCCCTTTGGTGATGAGTCACTTCTATGAGACATTGAAATGTGCTGCACAAAAAGAATGTTAGTGAAAAACCTCACACACTCCCTTACGGGTTTACACTCAAATAATGGCACTCCGCTCCTGTTTCACTCTTAATTGGCTTTTTCTCGATAATAGTCTCACACACTCTTGCCTTTTACCTCAAGAGTTTTCACACTCAAATTCTTTAAGAACTAATTGAACTCAATCAAGACAATGCAACATTGTTTTATCCCAACTAGTAATTAGATCCAAGAGACAAGAACAAGAAAAACACGGAAGGAATAAACAACGACACAATAATCAAGGAAATTATTGAATGAAAGAGTAACTATAAGACAAGATACCAACTCTAATGATGTATTCAGCCTCTTTGATGATAAGGCTAAAAGAAAATTCAGATTTTCAATACTCTCTCTTTTCTTTTCTTTTCAACAACTGAAATGATCACAATCAAAGGAATAAACAATTGACAAAACCCTAACAGAAAACAAGGCAACCCAAATCAAATAACAAGGTAACCTTAATGAAAGAATAAAGAAACCCTAGAAAACAATGAAAAATTCAGCAGCCCTAGGATGAAGGAGATTTTAGAACTTTTTTTTTTTTTGATAAGTAATGCAAGAATTAAAAGATAGAATCAGACCTGATTGGAAACCGAGGTCTGAATATCAAATGATATGAACCCGCAGGAAGAGAATCCTTTGAACCCACAATCAATTTGAAAACACACCCAAGAAAGCCAAACTCAAGTCAATAGATGGAGAATCTAGACCCGATGAGAACTCGTTTCAAGAACCCAGATTACAAGGAGGAACGCCACAAAGGTTGTGATTTGCCTTTGATAAATTCAAAAGTTCAATCAAGAACAAGATGAGTAAACTCAACTCACAAATAAATTCAATATTGTCTAACCTTTCAAATGAGACTACAAAGAGTATTTAAACCAAAACCTAATTGAACCCTAGTCAAAATAAAGCCCTTTGTCCCAAAAATACCCCTGATGAACAGTGCATCACTACAGTACCGCGGCTGCTACAGTAACTCGAGTTTTGAAACCCTAATTCCTCAAATGTAACTTTCTAAATAAGCCCTTGGCCACAATACAAGGCCTTCCCAAAATCCTAATTCATAAGAAATAAGACATAGACATACGTGGGCCAAGCTTCCTCAAGCCCATTTATTCTAAACTAATAAAATAAATACTTTAATAAATTGAAAGCCTCCAATAACAATAGACCCTATCTCTAAGTCATGTCTTCCACAGCTTGAATCAAATGGATTAATACTGGTTCTACTTCTTTTAAGTCAATGTTGAGTGTTGGGCTCTTGCCAACTTCATCCCAAGTGGATTGCACCAATCCTTACATTGCTTCCTTAATCTTCTTGGCTCTTCATCTTGTAATTGGTCTATCTGGAACTTGCAAAGGATCTTTAAGACTAGGCCTACTTTGGTTCCCATCAAACCAGTATGCCGCTTTCACGACGGCCTGTCCGGCAGAGAAGTGGAGCTGCAGAAGAAAAAGGAGAGCTGGAAGTATAGATGCAAGGGTTTTCGAAGCCATTGAAAGAAGAGGTAGAGTACTCTTGAATCTTGAGTACTGCCACTTACGTGCAGGTCTTATACCCGCATTTCCTGCTACTTGTTGGGATCTGATCAATTCCTACCAAATTAAATTAATTGAAATTTGGAAAAACTATTATGCAGTCAAAATGAGATTCACCTAAAAAAATCAATTTAAGTTCTACTCCTTCAGTTCTTTTCAAAAGGATTAGACAAACCCATACGCCTTACACCCATAAGCGGTTTCGATGGAGACTTTTGAGCCGGTTTGCTGGTGACATGCCCTTCGTTGTCTAAAGGCGGTTTGGTTACCAAGAGGTTTATCTATCTAGTCTCATTTTATTTCATCTTATTATTATAATCTTTTTAAATTTTTATATAAAATATAATAAATAATTCAACTTTTTTAAATCTTAAAATAATAATAATATTCTAAAAATATTTTATTTAATTTTAACTTTGAACTTTCATCATAACCAAACGACACCTAAGCATCAGCATGACGCTTAGAACTGTACAATAAACATGGTAAATCACACTTTCACACTAAACATACCCTCTTCCTAGCAAAGGCGGAGTTACCAATCTCTTATTTGTCAAGCATTATAAAGACAGAATGAAAAAATAAATGTCTTGAAATTAAAGTTTGGTCTGAATAATTCACACCAGACTCTTCCTAGCAAAGTCGCCCCAATAATGTCTCATCATCTCTGCAACTCTTCCGTTTAATATCCTTAGATATGTTGTCTTCCCCCTCCCCATCCACCAGTTAACAAGCTAGGCAAACTGTTAATTTGTCTACACTTGGTATATTTCCATGGCGTCCAAAATTATCTTTGTTCTTTTCCATATCCTTCTTTCTTTTGAATTGAAGTATTCCAACGCACAAACTTGGATAAAAGCAGGTTACTGGTACTTCAAAAGCGATCTCCCTATTTCAGATATAAACTCTGCCCTTTTTACACACCTTTATTTTGCTTTTGCTGGTCTAAATTCTTCCTCCTATGAGCTCTCTGTTTCTTCTTCTGATGAGCAATACTTCTCCAACTTCACGACCACCGTCAAACGAAAGAACCCTTCAATGACGACTCTCCTCTCTATTGGGGGGGGAAGCGCGAACTACACAGTCCTTTCATTGATGGCCAGCAAAGCTTCCCATAGAAAATCTTTCATCGATTCTTCAATAAAGATGGCCAGGCTTTATGGCTTCCAAGGCCTTGACTTTTCTTGGGTTTCAGCAAACACAAGCTCGGACATGACCAATATGGGATTTCTCTTTCAAGAGTGGCGAGCAGCAGTGAATTCTGAGTCAGCAAAAAGCTCTGGCCTGACAGAACTGATCTTGACTGCTGCGGTTCAAAATTCACCAACTTTGGAGAGTGCTTCTTTCCCAGTGGACTCCATACGAGATAACCTGAATTGGGTGAATGTCATGGCTTATGACTTATATATGCCTGAGTGGTACAACTTTACCGCTGCTCAAGGAGCCTTATACGATCCTTCTGGCCATGTTAGCGCTGATGATGGTATTGGTGAATGGATTGGTAGCGGCTTGTCTGCTAGCAAGTTGGTTTTGAGTTTGCCTTTCTATGGCTATGCCTGGAACTTAGAGAATCCCAACGTCAATGGTATAGGTGCACCGGCTACAGGTCCAGCCATTGAAGACGATGGTTTCATGGCCTTTAAGGATATCAAGAGTTATATTCAGCGACATGGGGCAGCTGTGAGATATAATGCAACATATGTAGTCAAATATTTCTCAGTTGGATCCGCTTGGGTTGGCTTTGATGATGCTGAGGTGGTCAAAATAAAGGTAGCTTATGCCAAACAGAAGAAACTTCTCGGTTACTCTGTGTGGGAAGTCTCATATGATGACAATTGGGAGCTTTCTCTAGCAGGTAAGAGATGCACGGAAATCATTTTGATGTTCGCACTGCATAATACTTGAATTTTAGTCTATTCTCCAGCATATATTAAAAATTCAAATAGTTCGATATGACTTGAATGATAGATCATCTAATCTAAAAAAGAAGGCCAAAATTTTGGTGATCCCAATGTAGATTTAACTCAGAAAGGAAAATTAACTTGATCAGTGTCCAATTTTTGCTGTGGCTTGTCCAGATGCCAATTGCCACCCTTTTCCATTAGACATATAATTTTTTCTTTCTCCTTCTAGGTTTTGATTTAGAACAATCAGATTTGGTCTGTCCTGTCACACGGGCCCATTCTCTTTTCTGTTTTATGGTTGTCCTAACTTGGCCGTCATTCAGGAAACTGAATTTTTAAGCATTTAGGGGGTTGGCTTACAAAGAGATAAGACATGGCATATGGCATTGATATTTGTAGGCTTAATAAAGTAAACTAAATGAATGCCCTATTATCTCTGCAATTGAAGGTAGTTGAACTCTTGAGAATTTCTTAATGACATTGTCTTAAGATCATTTATCAAATATTCATCTCTCATAAGTTTCAATATGAGATGCATTAACAGCTCAAGGGGAGGACAAAAATCGAAAATCACAAGTTTCCCGGAAAGTATTAGGACTCATTTTGACTCCAACTGCAACCATTGTTCTCCTGTTAGGCCTTGTAATCTGTTACTTAAAGAGGAGAAAGCTCAAATTAAAAGGTAAACTTTGTTCTTCCACATTTATGATGCATCCACCATCTATCCTTAGTTTTATTTAACCACCATGATTGAGGATCCATATTCACTCCTTTTTTTCCAATATAGGAAAGTTTGTTGCATCTCAAGAATCAAAATCCGAAATAAATCACATAGCAGCTGCTCCTAATCTGCAAGTCTTTACTCTGGCTGAGATTGAGGCAGCTACAGGTGAACTTTCAATTGAAAACAAACTTGGAGAGGGAGGTTATGGTCCCGTTTACAAGGTAAACTTCTACAACAGAAGTAGAAAATGTCTTGCAGCATCTTATTACTGAGTGGAAGATACAAATTGATCGTGGGTGTCAAATTATTTTGTCAGGGTGAATTACGAAATGGACAAGAAATAGCAGTGAAGAAGCTCTCAAAAACGTCTACACAAGGATTTGAAGAATTCAAGAATGAGGTTGTACTTACCGCGAAACTACAACATGTAAATCTTGTTCGACTTTTGGGATTCTGCACTGAAAGGAATGAACAGATGCTGATCTACGAATACATGCCCAACAAAAGCTTGGACTTCTACCTCTTTGGTTTGATATCTTTCCATTCTTCAATTACAATAAATGCCAGAACTGTTAAATGGAATATCATATGAGCTTTTATGTATATTTTCCCATCATATTCCTTTATGAGCCCCCTGAAAGTTGTATGACTTGACTGCTTAATTATGATCTTCTTCGAAATAGACCCCAGCAAATCGTTTATACTGGATTGGAGAAGACGTATTGGCATCATTGAAGGGATAACTCAGGGGCTTCTGTATCTCCAAGAATACTCAAGAATGACAATTATTCACCGAGACATAAAAGCTAGCAACATTTTACTGGATGAAGAGATGAACCCTAAGATATCAGATTTTGGCATGGCTAGAACTTTCTTGAAACATGAACATGAAGCAAATACAGAACGGATTGTTGGAACATAGTAAGTTTAATATTTCTCTCAAATAAAGCCTTTTCATTCTTGATTTCTGGTTAACTGATGTTAAAATCTCCAATGCAGTGGTTATGTTCCTCCAGAATATGTTAAAAAGGGTGTCTACTCCACCAAATCTGATGTTTATAGTTTTGGAGTCTTGCTTCTACAAATCATTAGTGGAAAGAGAAATGCCTACTATTATGGTTTGGATGAAAGCCTAAACCTCCTAGATTATGTAAGTAACATCACATTTAGTTTTAGTTTTTCCAGTGCTTGTCTTTTTAGTTTTCTGTACTTTAAAGGAACTTAAAGAAACCATCAATTATAAAACTTAATGATAAAGAGCTTTTGGTCCCAATTCAGGAAAAAAATTTCAGGTTTTTGGTCACTGGCATGGTAGCAAAGAGAAGTAAGGGGAAAGATGATTCATGTGCTCTGCTAAGATTTGGGAAATCCAAGTGTTAATAATGACACTCTTTTAAAGCTAGCTGATGTTTATGGTATCAAAGTTCAAGCATGCTTGCTTAGTTATATCCAATATACTTTATTTAATAAGAGAAATTATTTGTACAAGCCCCACTAGACAAGACTCGCGTAGGCCTTTTGAAAAAAAGTAGACCCCACCATGAAAAAGTGTTAAAAAAAATCTTCTTTCTTTTTTAGTAGGGCCCACATTTTTACAAAAGACTCACGTGGGATTTGTCTATTTGGGACTTGTACCAAAAATTACTCTACACGTGTCGGAATTTACTAAATAAAAGATAATATTTAAGGAATCCTAACATAAGGATATTCTATTTTACACAAATTGAAACATCAAGGAGCGATCGTGTGAAATTAAAACCTCGGATATAGTGATTTATCAAGAAGTGATAAATGCATGAGGCAATTCTGTAGCAAATTTTCCTTTCCACTCATGAATGATGGGTAATAATGTTCTGTAATTTCAGGCATATGAGCTGTGGAAAGAAGACAAAGGCATGGAGTTTATGGATCCAATTCTGGATGATACAACTTCGTCTTTGAAATTAATTAGATGCATGCAAATTGCTCTTTTATGCGTCCAGGAAACAGCAAAAGATAGGCCATCCATGTTGGAAGTTTCCTCAATGCTAAAAAATGAATCTGCAGCTCTAACAATTCCCAAAAAGCCAGCTTTTTCAAGAAAAACAGATGAAGATCAGGAGGAAGATAAGCCCATATTGCAGCAAGAAATTTGTTCTGATAATATTGCTACAATCTCAGAACTGGTAGCCAGAACTTAGAATCTCTGATAATATTGCTACAATTTCAGAACTTAGAATATATCAGAATAACTGTGAATAATAGTGAAAAGAGGTTTCGACCCTACCTACTGCTTTTGGACTAGCTCGATTGTATGAATAAGAGGTTTTGAACAAATTTCGAAATTAGAGGCCTTGTAATTTACCCCAACCCCAATCTCACAACTCCCTCCTAGAAATACTTTTCCTAGAATCTTGGCACCTAACACAATTTGTAACGACCCGATCCTAAGATTAGGATAAGTTTTATGTATTTTTTTCATATAAACTATAAATATTCTATTATTATTATTATTATTATTATTATTATTATATCAGATTTTGCAGTTATTAGTTTTAATAATAGTTATTATTAGTATTATTATTTTTATCATTTTTTTATATTGTTCATTTTAATAAGATTATTATCATTTTATTTTTAGTATTTTATTAAGACCCACTTTTGTTATAGCCAATAGAATTTTTGTTTGAATTTAAACCTTATTCTCTATATCCACCCGTAAGCCAAATCTTTATCTCCTAATTGATAAATTTCCTAAGGAAAACCAACTCAGTTTATGATTGGTTTCTCAAGCCTTGCACGTCTCTCTCCGTTAGTCACTCATGCACGTCACTACGTTTATTTATACCCTTCATGCACAGCCCCTTGCACATACTGCCTTCCATTTGTTTTCTCTAGGGTTTTCCTCCATGCCTATATATATACACACACGGTTAGATCTCATATATGAAGAGAACCTAACGCCGCAGACCTTCCTAGCCCACACTCAGCCTCCCTCCACCATGAACCTCCACTCAGACGTCCCCTACACGAAAGGTCGAGAGCCACTCCACCGTAGTCGCTTCAACCTCTTCCTCTCGCACGGACGCAACCACACAAAACCATGGCACTAGTGTAGCTTCTCCACATTGCAGCAACTCCACGATGCCCAGAACACGCCGACGCCACCTCGCTGGAATCCACCACAGTGTACGTCCAAACACTGGCCAGTTGCATCACAGCCTCGTCACCCAAAGCCAAGCTCCACGCACGGCAGCCCCTGTATTTCACACCGAAAAACAGAGCACCCACTCTTCCCTTCACAAGCTGCCCAGCCGTGAACCACCCCATGCAGAGCACTACGTAAGCCAACGGCCAGCCACATCGTGCCGACTTGTATGCCGAGAACCACCACTGCCGAGAACCCAGCTCAACTCGACACAGCCAGTCCAAGTGGTTTTGCCAACCACCTTAAGGACGTCGGACCAGAATCAGCCGACCATCCCAACCCCGTTGAGCCCACTCCCTCCCAGTGAGCACCCGACAACCAGCCACCCAGCCCAGCCATGTGCTCCTCCTCCCTCTCGGCAGGCTCTATCGTCAGCTCTCTCTCCCTCTCTCGGTGTCGCACCACCTCAGGGACTCCCCAGTTGCGCCTCCCTAACCCCCCGCTAGTCGCCCGAACCGCCGCACGTCAACTCTTCCACGGTGAGCCCTGCTTCTCACGTCTCTTTCCCTCTTTCTCGAGCACTTTGTTTCTCTTTATAGAAGTTGTGTTTTTAGGTTTTAATTTACTACATACTATAATAATAAGATTACCTTTATGCCCTTACAATCTAGCATCTTGGAGGATTGTTTTAAATTATATTTATAAACCTACATTTAAGTCTATGTTAATTATGAATATTATTACATCATTTTATTTGAAGTTGTTTTAGGCTTAATATTTTAAATGTGAGCTTTTACTTAAATATATATTTATAGATATGCATATATATATATATTAGTTAAAGACTCAATTATTATAAAGAAGTGTTTAAAGAATTTGAAATATATGTTCAAGTCTAATATTGAGCCTAATATTTTAGTTAATATTTCTTTGCCTATTTAATAGAATTTAATAGAATTTTTATGCTCTATTTTAAATAGAAAACAATTAAGGAATTTTAAACTATATTATTTAGTATTAATTTTATAATTAAATTCCAATAGTAAATAGTAAGTGTTTAATCGTTTATTTTAAATATTTTAAATCTATGGTATGAAATGAACCTCTACTATTTTTATAATAAATTTTGATATATTTATGCTATTGAAGTTGTAAATTTTAAAAATAAAGAAATATGTTAAGAGTATTTAAATAATATTGATAATTATTATATTTCTTATAAGATTAAATAATTATGTTAAGAAAGTAAATCTATTTTAAGAATTTAGATTTTATGACTTATTTATAATAGTCTAAGTATTCTACTACAGTATAATATTCTATTAGTATTTAAGTAATTTTTAAATATCAAGATTTATTGATTTTGGTGTTAAACAGAAAATTTATTTGACTATTTTCTAGATTATGAATTTAATTAAGTAGGTTATTAGTACATGTTCCTAGACAAATTTAGTGATATTTAATATTGTGTATAGGTGACGAGTACGACTTGAGATTCAAGAAGGAGCGCAGCAAGGTAAGTAATTTGATCACAAATTAGGATCATCACAGTTTAGCTTATATAGATTATTATTCAAGCCAGCTCATTGACAGCCATTATTTATGAACCACTCATGTCATGTGCAAGCATGTCATCCAGCATAGCATACGATCATGTCATTCCGCATCATGTTTAAATTCAGAAATTATGATTATGTATGTAAAAGGTCATGCATCTCATGTGTACAAGACACATAAGCCATCTTAAATTCAAGCGTAAGATAAGTTCAGATCAGTTAATAAGATGGTCATTTAGATGCATAGTACCAATGCAGTTCAGTTTCAGGGTGGATGTGCAAGCCACGGACTTAAGCGTGGTCCACCATAGTATGCTAGAATACTATTAGCGGCTCCCCTCGTGGCCACGGGACGTGGGGCCGGTGCACAACCTCGCACACAGGGTTAAGTGTGTTGGCCAGTCAGTTCAGTCAGTTAAATCAGAACAGTCAGTTAAGTCAGATCAGTCAGTTAATTCAGATGAATCAGTCATGCATAGCATAAACATCAGTATGAATAGTCATGAATTTTAAGCTCTCAGCATGAAAAACTTTTATGAAAACCTTATGTTTAGTATGTTAATGTTGTGATGGATTTCTTACTGAGTATTCGACTCATTTTAGTTTGTTTTCATGTTTTTAACCATCCAGGTGAGGATGATGAATACGAGCAGGTAGACAGGGATTAGAAGGAGCAGTTGACTTAGTTTCAGACCTCTTCGAATGAAAAATAGATTTTTATGACATAACTTTTATTCAGTTTATTCATTTAAGTTTTTTAAGGCATTGTTATCAGACAAAGTTTTATGAAATAAATCCTAAATTGTTTTTATTTAATATGAGATCTCTTACCGGGTTTATTTTATGAAAAACACGTGACACTCCTAGCCTATGGGAAGGGGGTGTTACACAATTACTCCTCCCCATCTAATAGGACCACCACCCCATAACAAAGGCTAGGCCGCTCATAAGCTTGACCAGACTCTTATAAGCTTGTATAAACATGAACAACTTCATAAATTAATATTTTTATACCAAATACATTTTTAACTTTTAAAAATATTAGAAGAGATCATTTTCCTAATAATAAATGAGTTATAAAATATCAAATATAAAACAGTGACAAAATTATATAATGACTAAAATAATTTAAAATTGTTTTACTCTGAAGTGTTTGATCAAATTAATAGGAGTTCGAACACCACAATACAATTTAGATTAACCGTTCGCACAATGTTACAGACGTTCAAACCGAAACAAAAGTGCTCAAACGGTTGGAAAACCGTTTGAAACTAAAACATTTTAGTACTATGTTCGACCGAATGCCTTCAAACGACATTTTTATGTTCGAACGCCATCTTAATAGATGGTCAAACGGTATCCTAACCATTTGAGATTCTGACCCTTGAGCTCTAACCATTCGAACATGTTTAAACCTCGTTCGAACAGAATCTGGATCGAGCTCAGCAATGGCTGAGTCAATTGAGTGGTAGATGAAATTCAGAGTTCGTTCCAAAAAATGACTGAAACATGTTGACTGTTCAAACACGTTCGAACGGTATATGTAGGGACGATAAATTTTGTCTCAATAAAATAACAGTTCGAAGGTGGTAAACAAATTGGCCGATGAAGCGAGGGAAATTGATTTTCCGTTTGAACATACCACTTTACCATTCGAACATGTAGATATAGCAGTGAAACGGTGTGCGCTCGATCGGTTTTTGACTTTTGAACTTATAAAACAACAAATCCGAGGGAGATCGATCGAAGAACCAGGCACCTCTTATATTGTAGATACGTTCGAACAATTTTCTGTTCAATTGGGTTTTTTTAACTCATTTCAAATTTAATATAATAATATATACTATACTAATAACTATATATTTTATAATAACTATATATAATATATAGTTATTAGTATCTTAATGAATTATTTGTAACCCCCAGGTGTTCGGTTTATAACCACGTTTTCCTCTGCCACAAATGAGGACAATCAATAAACTTGGGGCTACCATCTTCTTCCTAAAAAAAAACCTATATATTTTAAAATAGTATATAATAATATGTATACTATATAACTATAATATAGATTATATATTATATAATTGTATACCATATAAACTATATCGAACGTGTGTGCCCCTCAATCACGATAGAATAGTATTATACACTATAAAAGTATGTATTATATACTTGACGAGAGATGTGAGGGTGACTTTGATTGAGTTAGGTGCATTTTTTAAAGACTTATGTGCTAGAACGTTGAATGTAAAAGTTTTGGATTGTATGGAACAAGAAATTGCTATAATATTGTATAAGCTGGAGAGTATTTACCCACCGTCATTCTTCGACGTCATGGTTCATTTAGCCGTTCATTTGCCACTTGAGGTTCGACTTGCAGGACCAGTCCAGTATAGATGGATGTATCCCATTGAATGGTTCCTTGGGAAGTTGAAACACATAGTGGGTAACAATGCCCGCCCAGAAGGATAAATTGCAGAAACATATATTGATGATGAGTGAAATACATTCTATTTCAAATACTTCCAAGACGCTAACAAGAGGTTTGATCGGCCGGAAAGAAACTTTGATGTTGACCAAGCAAGACAACGAAACGGGTTTTCTCTGTTTTCTCAACAAGTACGTCCACTTGGTGCAGTGGGTGGTTATGATTTGTGTGGAAGAGATTTCGAGAAAGGGCAGTGGTATGTGCTAAACAATTACCCCGAGATAGAGAGCCACTTGAAGTAAGTTTACATTATTTGTTAATTAAGATTGTAATTTACTTTAGGAAATTATACGAATATACTTTTTTTGGTAATGTTTAATTTCAATGATCATATTAACGTGCTTAAAGAACTAGGAGTAATGATATAGACCAGGAATATGATGAGGAGTTTCCAAAATGGTTTAAACAACGGGTAATGACATTACAAATGCAAGTTTGCACTAAATTAAAAAAATACATTTGACTGTTTATTTTTAGATGTTTATGCATTATATAATATGTAGGTTGTACAAATGCATGCGAGTAATCTAAACGATATATCGAACGAACTGTATGCGCTGTCGTGTGGCCCCTCGAGACACGCTGCTCAATATTCTGCATGTATTTCTCGAGGAAGTAGGTACCACACAATGGATCGAGAATGCTATAAGAAAACATAAAATAGTAATGTCCTAGTCGAAGGAAGTCATGACAGAGACAAAGTTGATTTCTATAGAGTTATTGTCGATATAATTGGAATGAGATATTTGGGGAGGCTTGTGGTGTATCTTTTTAAGTTTGATTGGTGGGATTTAAGCAATCTTCGAAGCGAAAAACGCCATGATATATATTTTCTGAGTATTAATACACTAAAAAAAATGGTATGAAGATGATCCTTTTATTTTGGCTTCCGAAGCATCTCAAGTATTCTACTTAGATGATCCTGGGTTAGGAAATGAATGGCGAGTAGTACAAAAATTTTCTCCAAGAAATATATATGACGTTATCCCTTAAGCAGAGGGATAAGATGAAGAAGAAGATGATCCCTCTACAGAAGAAGTATACCAAGAGAGCCAACCCGTCTTTAACTTATTTGTGGATTTAAGCCAATATGAGATGATCCTATTACATAGGGAAGATATTGAGGCTGAAATTGTTGATGCAACAGTTGACCAAAATGTTGAGTCATCTGAAGTATCTACAGATGATGAGAGCAAATCTACAAATGAAACTGATACAGATGATTGACCCGTTTTATGTTCATATTACACAGTATTTCAAAATTATGCCACTGAAGAGAAAGGAAGTTTGCATCCCATCTCTACCTGTTCTAGCTCTCCGTCTGATTCACCATTAGAGACTGACTCTATAGAACAAGGTAAATATCTAATCTAAGATTCATTTTTTTCAATTAAGAAAATTGATAATTAATACAAGGTAAATAACTAAATATTTTATAGAGTTAATAGTATAATCTAGTCAAGGTCGAGGCACTACTAGAGGTTTGACGTTGGACAAATATCTTAAAGTTGGTAAGATTAAGATTAACATTCCTGACGAACATACCGGAGGCGAGGGACAATACGCAACTTGGCTTACATCGCATGTGGGTGCTCTTACACGGACTTATGCACCTTTGGCTACGAGTTCATAGCATAAAGTCCCACAAGATGTGAAAGAACTTATAAAGAAACATTGTTTGGTACGTAATATTTAAATAATGAATTTAACTTAATATTATTTAATATTCTAAGTGATAATATTTGTGAATATATTTTTTCAAGGATGATTTCGAACTAAATTTTGGTCGGAGAGAGGAGCGTAAGACTGACATGAGCTTATGGGTAATGGATTCCACAAGTATAAGGTGAGCTGTCATGAGCATTACAATAAGTACGAGAACAAGGAAAATGCACGCTAGCATCCTTTTCAGGATGTCCGACCTTCTGATTGGGAAAGTCTTTACGACATATTTGAGGATCCATCATATAAGGTAAATTAAATGAATTCTTTACGTGTGCTATTTATAATTTTCGTTGCAAGAGAAAAGTTCTATAAACAAAACAAATAGATCGAAGTTGAAGATTCATCATCATGTAGGCTCAAGATCTTTCCATCACCTCTCTATGAAACTGGTAATATACTTTTTTGATTTTATATCTTAACAATGTATCTTGTAGCAAGAGTCAGATACCAATTATGATCTGACAAAATTATATGCTACATCACATACTGATCGTAATGGAGAGTGGACTCATCCCGATGCTCATGAAAATTATGTAAGTATTATAATTTGTTTTAATTAAACATATTTGAATATTTATGAACAAATTAATTCTTTATGTTGTGTGTAGGATAAAATGGTTGCCCTACGTACTAAAACTGCGTCAGATCAAAATTCCTGAAGAAGTGATGTTAAAATTTTTACAAAAGTTCTGGGTCAACTTTCAGGATATTTGAGGGGTTTGGGTCGCTCTGTAAAGCCTTCTAGCTCTTCCTGAACGTCAAGTACCTCTATAGCGTTAGAGAATGCGAATTCTAGGATCGAAGAATTGACTGTAAGACAACATGAGTTAGAGGCTCAATCGGTGAAACAAGCAGACATGGAGATGCGTATCAAACAACAACAAGAACAACAAGAAGAGTTCAGGAGAGAGATGCAACTTCAAATGCAGACTCTTATGCAACAGTTCAGGCCTCCAAGCAACAGATTTTCGTGTTTTGCATATATAATTTTGGGATTTAATTATAAACTTTTGTACGGATGACATTATTAGTATTTTATTTATTTAGTTCGAACTTATGACTACTTTTATTTGTATTGAACAATTTGTAATGTATTTTTTTAAATATTATTTAATTATGCCTATTTTGTTTTGAATTTTTCGTTAAAATAAAACATTAACCGTTCGAACGTCCATGAAATGTTCAAACAGGATACATCAAAAACAATCGTTCGAATATCACATGATATCGTTCGAATGGATGTTAACTAGCAAAATCACTCAATCTATAAAAATATGATTTCTGTTAGATCATGAATTAGTTTGTTCAAATGTTCCCTTATGTCGAATGGTCCAGCAAATTTTCGTCCCAAAAGAATTTTTTTCGGATGAAATTGTTAGTTTCGTCCCAAAATACCTTTTGGAAAAGTGATATTGGGATGACCTTAAGACAATTTATTTTCATCCCAAAATGTATTTGACAAAAACCCAATCTTTTGGGATGAAAAGTTTCGTCCCAAAAGACATGATTTTGTAGTAGTGAGCCTCCATTCGATTTATAGTCTCTAATGATCTCTACACTCCCCATGCACGTAATGCCGCAAAAACACTAAGAATTGCACATTAGAAATTAGAATGATGAAGATTAATAGAAAATCGAAATTAACTGCCTTGAAATTATTTAAGGGCTTGTTGTGAAGTGAAATGATCTCATCTCATCTCAAAATTTCTCATAATATTCTTCTTAAATAGCACTCAAATACAAACATTTTTAAATTTCAAATTTTTAACTTTTTTATCTAATAATTACCTAATCATTACAACTTTCCAAAACTTACAAACAAAACACAAAAAACTATACAATTTTTTTCAAATTTCAAAACAAAAATTATAGAAAAAAATTATATTTTAACAATATTAACTTTATAATATTTTTATTCAACATTTTCTCTCTCCTTTCCCAAAACTCAATAAAGCAAATTAACTAAAATCATTTTACTACTATTCAGAACCCATTTCACTACTATTCACATCATTCTCATCTCATCTCATTACCCAAACATTCCTTAAATCATCAATTATCTCAAAATTTAACAGAAACTATATGCACTAACATGACAAAAACGACATATAGATGCAGACAACATAAAGTTGAAACTATGGAAGTGGAAAAATCCCAATTTCAATAAGAGTATTAGTGGTGGCCTAGTTATTCATGTTTAGCCAAAATTTGACTAGGAAACTCACTTTTTCTAATTTAGCTAGCTACATATATTTCAACAACACCAAATAATGAATTCTCTAAAATGTATCATTATTCCAATTAAAATATATATTTTGGTTTTTCCATTTATCTTAAACACAGAGAACGAAAGTGGAAGGGAGACGCAAAAAACCAAATTGGAACCGAAAGGCATGAAAAGAAAGAGAGAGAGCGCCCGGGAGAACAACCCAAGAAAAAACAAGATGCATAAATGCTTTTTTTGAATGCTACGTTTTCTTTTATTTTTCTTCAAGAGAGAGGGCACCTGGAATTGTTTTCTAAAATCCCATTTCGGCAGCCTAAGAAGTGAAAGAGATGCATGGATAGAGATATGAAAGGCAGGTTGGGAGCTAGGATGAATACTAAGAGAAGAGTATCAGTAGCGGGAGAGCAAATGAGGGAGAAAAGTCTTGGCGCCAAAAACAACTGAATATTTTTATGTAAAATATTATATAGCAATCCGACTCTCTTGGCCAAATCTAGCCAGCTGAAATGCTCCAAGCTAAAATTACTGTAGATATAGCCAGCTCATTATTTGCTATATTTTGGAGGAAATGGCTAAACTTGGGCTAAAATATAACTTTAACTAGACCGCTACTGATGCTCTATGATGGGCTTTTCATATTGGGGGGAGGGATTGTAAAGATGCTCATGTGATAACCCGGACTTAGCCAAGTCTTTATTTATTCTTCATTACTAGTTTATGTACGATTGTTGGGCCACGCAAGAGGTATAGGATGCTTAGACAACTTTGGACATAATGCCTTAGGCAGCAAAGCCCACAAGGGAGGCCCAACAAGGCCCATAAAATTCGGCTGTCACATTGGATTTGGGTTTGAAACCCCAGTGGACCTTAGGCCATCACATTGGCTCCTAGGGGAGTTCAAAGGGCTAAGACATGACCCCACTAAGGAGATAGGGTCTCGGTTTCAAGAGAGTGTCACGCCTATCCAAGAGTTTCATCTGCTTTTTGCCAAGTGTCACGCATGCATGGCTTTCTAGAAGATTGAAATGATTGGAAAGTGGAAGAGTTGCATGGGATGGAGTGAAATCCTAGTCCCTGTTTCGGCCCACACACTCCCTCACAGATGCCACTTGTCACTCACTTGGAAACCCCCTAGAGGGAGAGTCATGGGGAAAAGGAAGGGTTGCTTGGGGAATATGCACCCCAAGCCACCCAAGAGCCTAGAGAAAAGGAAGAGTCATCTAGGGAAGGTTCTAGAAAAAAGATCTTTGTGGGATTTGGGGAAGGAAGAGAGGAAGTGGGCAGTTAGGGCCAAAAGCCTCACACACGCCTCTTGCCACTAGACAAACATGCACACGCCCACTCTCCAAGAAGGATTTAAGGTTTGGAAAAAAGACCTATACGCCCACAAGGTTTATTGAACCTAGCCCATAGGAGAATCACGTCTAAGGGCATTTTGGGGAATTGATGGAAGCCATGATACTTGTCCCATTTTTAGAAACCCTTGAGGTTCCCAATGTGTAGGAAGTGATAGAAGAGAGGGAAGGGCTTTTTGGTTTGAGCACGAGAAGGTGACACATGGCACCCTCACACAAGCCAACTTTTGAGTTTCTCTATGCCATAGGAAGATGAGCTTGGAGGACTATAAAACGGAAGGAGGCCAACGCCCAAGGGTCTTTTCTTTTGGGCTATATCGGTTTTTTGCATGTGCTCTTTCACCATTCTCTCTTCACTTTCTCTCCAACCAAACACCATTTCTACCACTCATTTCTCTAAGCCACGAGCAAGGGAACGAGCCAAGATACCAAGAGAGGAGCCACACGATACAACCCTAACTCCCACTATACACACACCCATGCACGTGTTCAAAACACAAGGGCATTGAATCTCAAAGGCTCAGATTCAAGAGAAGCCCCCACCAGCACACACACCAACATTTGATCTTGTAGTCACAAAGAGTTTCTTGAAAGAAACTAGGGTTCTTCTAGGGGGAAACCAAAAACTAGACTACTCTTTATCTCGTTCTTGAGATCTCGGCCATTATGCACCACATGCATATCATACGTATGCCATGCATCTACCCACACTCCCAAGACCTAACCAAGGCCAAGAGAAAGAACGACCAAGGGCCTCTAGGCCGAACACTTAGAGTGCCATCATGAGCAAGAAACCCTAGCAACTTCACATACACACATCGGATTAAAGTATACTTTCATGATTCTAATGAGTTAAACAAATGTTTTACAGTTTGCCAAATCATACTATGTTGCTTTGGACTTTTGTAAGTAGATCTTCAACCTACTCTTGGATAATATGTGTACATGATGTGTAAACTTGCATTGTTTGTTGTTTGATTTGGATGAAATTTCCTATCATTCTATATATTCGGTTTTACCTAATTATATGTTTCTATATTGATCATTGTATATTATCATGTTGATTGTTATTCAGTTTTATCATGAAATCTCTTGTAATACCATGTTGTGTATTCGAATCTATGTGATCCTGTTAACAGTTGTTTGATAATGCTATACTGAATATGTTAGAAGCCCTAAGCTCATGTTATTACTGAAAAATCATGTTTCGGCCAAGCATAGTGAATGTTGTTACAAATTTGTTTTACCTTTATTAATAGTTGAATGTCGTTGTTTGTAAGAGTAAAATAAGTATTCGCATGTTCTAATATTTTCAAGCCGTAACACGGAATGTATATGGTTTGTGTATGATTACATGACATAAGATTGCATGATTCTCGGCATGCATGATTACATGATTCACAAAAAGAGCAAAGTATCATAAGTCCATGTCACATGCATTGGGTTTGTTCACTGTTTTCAAGAAAATGAGTTAGTAAATGTTTTGTCACGACCTCTAATAGATCCTTGTGGAAGAGATACTAGAGCGGGATTACACCTAAAGCTAGTAGGTGCCATACAGTGAAGGTGAAATATGCGAGCTACCGTAAGAAGTATGTTAAAGAATATGACGTAGTCACCTCGGTCAAGTGGGCTGTTGGATGATGTGGTAACTAGTGGGAAACACATAGTGCATAAGGGAGCCGTGAAGTATCCAACCATATGTTATAAGAAATGAATAAGGCAATGAGCTCCAAGACACGATATGTGAATGACCAAGAACTTGAGCTCAATTGATATGTATCTGTTTAATAACCAAAGATGAAAAGATGGAAAAGACGATTTCTTAAAAAAGGTCAAAAGGTTTCTGTTACATGTGATTTTGAAAAATTCAATGTTGCATAAGTAAGGTTTTATGTCAAAGTACATGTCAATGTTGCATAAGTAATGTTTCATTATGGTTTACTCTTATATGCTTATGTTATTTGTTGTATGTTACTTGTTTATTTACTGAGATTTTTGGTAATCTCACTATGTTAGTTTCTACTACTATTTCCCACCCAGAATGATAGAAGTTGTTACAGGACTGCAAACGGAAGACCACGGGGAAGCGCAAGAGGCCAGCTCCCTAGATAGTCAAGGAGACCCAGAGGAGCCATGAGAGCTCATCACAGCCATCCTTAATAGATAGGCTGGGAGCCACCAACCAATTCATTATTGAAGTGTTGTGGCTCTTCAAGGTGCAAAGGAGAATTTTGAACAAGAACAAGGCCGAATAGGGTTGGCCTTGTAAGATTGTATTTTGGGAAGGGACCATAGAAATAATGGTAGAAAAGAAAAAGAAATTTCTTAAAGTTCCTATAAAATCAACTTTTGATGGTCCCTTGTTTTGGAAGACTTTTGAAAACAATATCTATTTTGGAGTATTATAAAGAAGTTTAAAACTTTTGGGATGCTTAAACTTCATTACCATGTTATTACATTGCCACCAGTCTTATGTAGCAAAGAAATATTTCCACTGCAATTTATTGCATACTACTAGATCATTAGGTGCATTGCATCATTACTGTAATGTATGGGGGTATGTAACCTTGAGTTACATGTCCCGAAACTTCAGTCACCTTCCAATCCCAAGCAGGGGCTGAGGGCATCAAAGCTCATCACTGTCAAATTAAACGAGTAATTATTAGGTACTCTCAGAGTACGAACACATAATACTCTAATCCTATCATAGCATACCATGTCAATTAAACTGAGTACTTTCATAAGTACGTAACTTTCATTATATGGCATATTGTGATAGAGAAAAGTACTACATTACCCATATTTTGAGAGTACCTAATAATTTTCATACTAAGGAGAACTCAATCAAAATCAATTGTAAAGCAAAAACATAAATCAATCATACACGACACAAGCTTTACATGCTTCAACAATGTGTCTAGGTCCATGAAGCTGCAGGGGATTTTATTCAGAAAGAAGTTTGTAATACACTGTGAGAATACAAGAATTTCTCTCTCCTAATAATCAATCCCACTCATTCTAGCGCATCTCCCTCTACTTTCTAAAGAATTGGTCTGTCTTATACTTTTTGTACTGTTTAAAACATATATATATACACACGATGCTGTGAGAATCGTAAGGCAGAAATTATCGAGTTATTCACTTGAGTGAGCTTTGAGCGAACTTTTTGTCTAATGTTCAATCTAACTCTCTGCCTAAGATTCACTTGAGCCAACTATCAAGCAAGTGTAGAGTGAACTCTTTGACTTATTTTTGTTCGAGCCAACTATCGAGTAAGCCTCGAATGTACTCTCTGCCTGGAGTTCACTCAAGTGATATGTCGAGCAAACTCTCAATTTGCATCCACTCGAGTCAAGAACTGGGCTCCATAACCCAACAATTCTCCCACTTAGAGACTAGTCCAACCATTTGCCTCTAGAACTGAAACCACTACCTCTACAACTCATGGCTCCTATCCTCGTGCTAGAAGACCTAATGTCCGCACAACTTCAGTTTCTCAAGCATAACACCCCTAGTCAAAAAATCTTTGGGGTTCTTGCTTCCACAAATTTTCTCAAGTATTAATTGTTCATCATCAAGAAAATATCGAATAAAATTATACCTAATCTGAATATTTTTTGTCCTGGAATGAAATGTTGGATTCTTGTCAAAGAATATGGCACTCTGACTATCACTGTAGAGAGTGCCATTCTCATTCCTTCTTGTCCAACTCCTCCAAGAAACTCTGTAACCAACTCATTTCCTTTGCGGTTTCTGATACAGCAACATACTCAACTTATGTGGTAGACAACGCAACAGTCTTCTGCAAGTTTGAACCGTACCACCTAGTATGTAAACAAAGCCTATAGTACTCTTCCGGCTATGAGTGTCACCTGGTATGTCAGCATCAATATAGCCATGTAGTTTTTTACCAGCTCCTGTGAAGCAAAGACATGTATTTGAAGAGCCCCTTAGGTACCTTATAATCCACCTTACAACCTCCCAATGATGCTTTCCTAGATTACTCATGTATCTGGTAACAACTTCCACTGCATGGGCAATGACTAGTTTAATACATACCTTAACATACATTAGAGAACCAACAGTTGAGGCATAAGATACCTTACTCATATAATCACACTTCTCCTCTGACTTCGGTGACTAATCTCTGCTAAGTTTGAAAGGACTTTCCAAGGGTGTACTCAATTACTTTCCAAGGGCCATACTTTCCTCTCGAGGGCTTCCCTGAGTAGAGGTTCCCCCACTTGTTGCCTCCAAGTCTCCACTACTCTTTGTACCCCCAGGTCTCTCTCTCGTGTTTGTAATGCTATGGAGGGCAACCTTAAGCAGTTGTATGAACGCATGTCATTAACAAAAAAGGAAGAGGATGTCTTGGTGGTAGATGAAGCTTCCCTAGATGGTGCACTGGGGAAAGGAGAAAGATGTCTGCTATTTAAACTCCACACTACAAAACACTTCAACAAAGAAGCATTTAAGAGCACAATGAGGAAGCTTTGATGCTCAGGTAAGTCAATCTCAATCATGGATGTTAGTTCAAATCTGTTTATTGCTGAGTTTGTTGATTCTCAGGATAAAGAACGTGTGAAAAGAGAGGGTCCTTGGGCATTTGATAAACACCTGGTGATGCATTATGTCGAAGGGCTCCAACAAGTTCATCAAGTGTCCTTCTCAAAGGCTCAGGTTTGGGTTCGCATTAACAATCCTCCTATTATGGCTAGAAATTGGAAAATGGGACATATCATTGGTAAAGACTTGGGACGGGTGGTGGAGGTAGACTTAGAAAAAGATGAACTTGCATGGGGAGCTTTCAAGCGTATTTGAATTTGCTTGGATGTGAAGAAGCCACTGCTGCGTGGGAAAAGAATTTGTATGGGATCATCCTCTCTTCTCTGGGTTCGATTATCCTATGAATGCCTCCCAAAATTTTGTTATGTATATGGTACCCTAGGCCACAGTCATAAGGAGTGCAGCTTGGGGATGCCAATGGTGGAACAACTCCTTGTCTTAGCATTTCCATATGGCCTTGGGCTATGTGCAGGAAACTTTGGAGAGTATGAGGGCCCCGTGCGTGATAGACAGGTTCAGCAAAAAGAAGACAGTACTTTGGCAACTTCTGTGCAAGTTCAGGCCACTGACGTTACTCTGGTACAACATGAAGTGAATGAAGATCACAATAGTAAGGAGGATTTTGGGGCGCATATTACGGAAAAATGCCATAATAGTGATGAGCTAAAGTCCCTGTTACAAGACAGTAGTGAGATACAGACTGTCTCAGGCCAACACCTGGATAGCAGAATTTCAGGAGAAATCTTGAGAGAGCTACCTAGTGAAGATCCTACTGCCCTTAATATTAATGGAGACCAACAGAGGGCAAACTTTGTATCTCCTACTAAAGGAAATTTTGTAATTGAAAAGAGTGTGAAGCTAGTGCAGGAGCAATCATGAAGGTCTAAGACTACAATTGCCTCTCGAAAAGGGAAGAGACCTTTAAGGGCCCAGACTCATAACTCTCTACTTTCTGAAAATCCAAGGCCTTCAAAGAGAGCTAACTCTCTTGTGAAAGTGCCCAGAGTTTCTAAGAGGCTGAAACTTAAAGCGACAAGCTATGAAGAAAATGTTGATCCAAACATCCAACAGTTATTGGTGACGGCTAGTACACACCCCCACCGAGACCAATGAAGATCTTAAGCTGGAATAAACGAGGGCTTGGGAACCCTCGTGGTATTCGTGCTCTTGCTGATCTAATCAGTAGAGAAGCTCCCGATGTTTTGTTCTTGCAATAGACAAAACTTAACACTAATAAAGTGGAGTTTTGTAGAATCCGTTTAAACTTTGATTGTTGTTTAACTATTGAAGCTTTGGGTAGGAGTGGGGGCTTAGCATTTCTATGGAAGAAGGAAGTGCATTTATTTATCCTTAGTTACTCAACTTCTCACATTGATGCTAAGGTGACAAATGGCTCACGATTATGGTTCCTCACTGGTGTCTATGGCCAACTAGAAACAATACAAAGGATGGAAACTTGGAACCTGTTAAGAAGATTGAAAAGAACTACTACTGATGCTTGGCGAGTTTTGGGAGACTTTAATGAAATTCTAACATCTGAGGAGAGATGGGGAGGCAGAGCTAGGCATAACCAGCAAATGTGGGAAGTTCAACAAATGTTTCTGGATTGTGAGTTAAAAGATCTTGGATTCAATGGGCCAAGATATACTTGGTGTAATGGGAGACATAATGCTTCTCAAATCTCTAAGAGATTGGATAGATTTGTTGGAAATGAATCTTGGTGCAACCTGTTTAATAGGGCTTCTGCCTTCCATGGCTCTATTTCTTACTCTGATCATCTCCCTATTTGGATTGAGTTAGAAGGCACCTACAAAAAATAGGGAGGTCCTAAACCCTTCAGATTTAAGGCAATGTGGCTTGAGGAAAATGAATGCTTAAAAATTATTGAGGAGGAATGGACCCATGTTGACTCTTCTAGTGATCTTCAAAGGGTTATGAAATGCATCTCGGGCTGTAATTCCAGATTACGAAGTTGGAATAAATCTACTTTTGGTAAAGTACACGTCAAGCTACAAGAGGCAAAGAAGAAACTGTCTCTAGCTCAAGAGAAAGATCCAACAATTTTAAATTATAGTGAGGTTAGTATTGCTGCTGGAGAGGTTCAGAAATGGATGGATAGAGAAGAAATAATGTGGAAACAAAGATCGAGGGCACTCTGGCTTGTTGAAGGAGACTAGAATACAAAATTCTTCTATGCCAAAGCTTTTTAAAGGAAGAAGAAGAATTATATATACAAACAGATGGATGAAAGGGGCAGCTGGAAGGAAGGAGAACATTGTGAGCAGTTGATCATTAACCATTTTTCTACCTTGTTTACTTCTGTAGGTTCTCGAGAGCTAGAAGGTATCCTTGCCATGATAAAGGGGAAGGTCTCTAAGGACATGAATGAGGGATATACTAAGAATTCACAACTGCTGAAGTCATCCAAGCTATGAAAGAGATGCACCCTACTAAAGCTCTTAGACCTGATGGCATGCCACCTTTATTTTTCCGAAAATTCTGGTCTGAAATTGGAACTTCTGTCACTTCTACTATTTTAAAAGCTCTTAACTCTGGTGACTTCCCACAGTCTGTTAACCATACTTACATCACCCTGGTGCCTAAGAAGAAATGCCCTAAAAAAGTTAGTGATTTTAGACCAATTAGATTATGTAATTTCATATATAAGCCAATCTTTAAAGCTATTGCTAATAGAATCAAAGATACCCTACCTGTTGTCATCTCAGACTCCCAATCAACATTCTTACCTAGAAGACTAATCACAGAAAATGTACTTGTGGCCTATGAAGTGGTCCATTTCTTAAGAAGGAAAAAGAAAGGTAAAAAAGGTTTTATGTCCCTTAAGCTAGACATGAGTAAAGCTTATGATAGGGTTGAATGGAGCTTCCTTGAAGCAGTAATGGAAAAACTAGGGTTTCATGAAAAAATAATTCAGCTTGGGATGAAGTGTGTTAGGACCACCTTATTCTCTGTGCTACTGAATGGTTCACCAACTGGTTTTATAGTTCCCTCAAGAGGATTGAGGCAGGGAGATCCCATCTCTCGTTACCGGTTCCTCTTATGTACAAAATGATTAGTTAGCTTCTTGAAAGAAGCTGAGATCTCTAGAGCTGTCCCTGGAATCCATATCTGTCGAGGGGCCCCTGAGCTGAATCATCTACTCTTTGCAGATGACAGCTTGATCTTCTGTTATGCAGATGTGACTACAACTTCTAATCTTCAAACCTTGCTGAGATAGTATGAAGAGGCTTCAGGACAGCAACTGAAGAAGGAGAAAACCTCAATGATTTTCAGTGCAAATGTAGACTTGGAGAAGAGACAGACCATTATGCAACTATGGAGCTCATCCCAACTGCAACAATATGAAAAATATCTAGGACTGGCCCTTTGATAGGCAGATCAAAAACCACTGCTTTTGCTGATATTAAACACAGAGTTTGGCTGAAATTACAAGAATGGAAAGGTAATATGTTTTCCCAAGGTGGAAGGGAGATACTTCTCAAGGCTATTGCATTGGCAATTACATCTTATGCCATGAGTTGTTTCAAGCTCCCTGCCAAATTTCGTTCTAAGATTGCAAGTATGATGGCTCGATATTGGTGGGGTCAAAAGAAGGAGGAAAAAAAGATCCATTGTATAAGTTGGAAGAAAATGTGTCAATCAAAATCTGTTGAGGGATGGGGTTTAAGGATCTTGAGATTTTCAATATGGCTTTGTTGGCAAAACAAGCTTGGAGACTATTGCAGAATAAAGAGTCTCTTCCATAAGATATATGCTGCTAGATACTTCCCAGATGACAACTTGTTGGAAGCTTCTTTTGGTGGTAGCCCCTCCTATACTTGGAAAGGAACATGGGAGGCCAAGAACTTGCTTGTGAAAGGGGGTCAATGGAATGTGGGAAATGGAAGATCAATTCACATCCTGAGGGATGCTTGGATCCCTGGGATTCGAAGTTTGAACTAGGTCTTGAGTGTTGAAAGCAGAAACTCGAGGAAGGAGCTAATCAGTCAACTTAAAAATCAGGTGGCTACCTTAATTATCCAAGCAACAACTGGTGGGATGTGCCAAAATTCAGAGCCCTTTTTAATCCCAGGATTGCAGAAACAGTTCTTAAACTTACACCCAGCTCCTCAGGTAATGTAGACACATGGATGTGGGAGCATGAAAAATCAGGCCACTTCTCTATCAAGAGTGCCTACAGGTTCTTTTCAACATGCTCAATGACTAATGGTGGAGAACCATCGAATGGTGCTCTCATGAAGAAATTCTGGAATGCTCTTTGGAGCTTGAAAATCCCTCATAAGGTCAAAGTCTTTGCTTGGAGAGCATGTAAGGAAAGTCTACCCTCCAAGGCCAACCTTATTCACAAAAAGTTGGATATTAGTGGACAATGCCCTTTCTGTCAACACCAGATGGAAACTTAAACCATGCTCTGCTATTATGCCAATATGTTCATGAGATATGGGTTAAAAAGTTTGCTATATTACAACACAATTTCCACTTCAGTTCATTCATCTCAACTACGGTGGATGTTTTTTTTAAAGGCTCAATTGATGAACTAACATATTTCTTCCTTATGGCTTGGGGCTTTTGGTTTCGAAGGAATAAGATGGTTCATGAACAGATCTCTCTGCCAACACAATAAGTCATTGGATTTGCTCTATCAAATAAGCTAAGGATAGATTTGGTGCTGCATCAGAGGGGCCTTTCTAGTTCAAAAAAGTTGCAATCTAGGTGGTCTCCACCTCCTCAAGATTCCCTCAAACTCAATATAGACGGGGCCCTCTTTTTTGAGTTGAACAAAGCTGGTTTGGGGGCTATTTTAAGGAACCATGCTAGAGAGGTTTTGATGACAGCAAGTAGAGCAGAATCAATGTGTTTAGAACCTGAGCAACTCTAAGCAGTGGCTCTATTGAGAGAATTACAGCTATGCTACCATATTGGTGTTTCTAAATTGATTATTGAAAGCGACTGCTTATTCTTGGTGGAGGAAGTCAATCAAGTGGCTAAACCTAATGCTCCTATCAGAACACTGGTGGCTGATATAAAAATTCTGATGCTAGGTTCCCCCATTGCACACTGCAACATAGCAGCAGATCAACAAATGAGGCTTCCCATCAACTTGCTAGACATGCATGGTCTATTGAAGATATGAATATTTGGTGGAATAATGTTCCCCTTTTCATTGAGAATGTAATTTTCATTGATCAACAATATTGTACACTTGCCTAAGGTTTTATACCTGTTGAAATGAAGTTTTCTTATTAAAAAAAAAGAAAAATACTTTCCAAGGGTCTAATCACACTCCCCCTCTTTCTGTGGCGCCCTCGACCCCTACGTGTGATTTGACGGGAGTCGCGACACAGGGGTGCTGGCCACTCGGGTCACACACCTCGAACGCTAAGTGGAAGCAAGTGTGTGTGCAAGCATGCAATATAAAGTGTATAGTTTGTAAACGCAATGGGAAAATAAAATAAGGGCAGTCTGAACTCCTACTAGTACCAGAAATTCAAATTACAACTCTAGCAAAATAATCCATAATTTATTATAGTCATCCAACTAAGATAAAAGAAAGCAACATCACAGCAACAACATAAGAGAGAAGTCCACAGGTCTTCACTCCTCAGTGGAGCTGGTCCTCCAAGTTCATGACCATTATCTGCATCAAAGTCTATGGTGAGCCGCAAGTGGGGACACCACAGTGAGATTTCGCAATATGAGCAAGAAAAACCAATAGAATGAAAACTAAGATACAAACATGGAAAAACGTGAACATTTCGCACCAATTAGAAAAATGAGATCTTTCAACGTTACCAAAATTGTACAAAACGAATATCATTCTCAATAAGTACAGAACAAGCCACACCGAAAATCCACATTTCCATTTTTATCGAGTCCATTTAATCACTGCATGCACCATGGTCTCCCTAGGGACCATCCACACGCCTTGTCTCCCTTCGTCATACCACGGGTAAGGACTATTCCTGTGACTTCGTAATGAGCGCGTTGACTTAAAGTATCCTGCGAGTGTGCTTGCACGTTGTGTGGTGGTTGTGCGTGGAGGCAGTGGCGGATCTAGGCAAAACAGTGGGGTTAACGGCTGGGTTATTTTAAGGGTTGGCAGATCTGATGTGACAAAAGATGGAGGAGGAAATTTTTTGCGGTGGACGATGGCGGTGCATGGCAGAGTAGAACCCAAAAATTGGATTTTAGCCCACAGGTTGGGGTGAAACTGAGGGAGGAGGAGGTCGGGAAGAGGGGAATAGGCAAGGGGTGGTTGAACAGCTGCTGGAACACAACTAGGAGTGGTGGCTCGCAACGGTGCATGGGGGTGCTAGGGAAAAACTTTCTTAAAGGCTACATAAATGAAGATCGGAGGGGAAGGCGATGAGATAATATTTGAGAGGAGGAGAGGGTGTTTTTGGGATGGTTTCGAAGAGGAAGAGGTTCAGCCTATTTATAGGCCGAGAGACCCCTCACGACAAAACCCACCTTCGGTAGCGATTGGGCAAAATATATATATAAAGCACACAATATATATAAATACATCAATACCCAAATATATTACTCTAATCGTTTTCACAATCACACAATATACCCAAATACATTATTCCATTTATTTTCACAAATCACCATATTATTCTTCCCCAAATGTTTAATAAATCTTACCTCAAATTTGTGCAATCCAATAAATCTCCCCAAATCACCAATACCTACGTATGAGAGAAATCATAAATCAAATTTCAAATTGTCTACATTAATTCGAAATACATAAATAAATTTGAAAAAAATACAAACCTCAACTTCTTCCACACTATGAACTCACAAACAAACTTCCAATCACTCTCTCTCTAGGACATACTCTCTCTCTCTCTGCCGCTCTCTCTCTCTCTAGGACGCTACCGCTCTCTCTCTCTACTGCAAGCTCTCCATCGTTCAATTGGAGATGAAGACCATCATGAAGAGAAGACTGGAAGTATAGTGTTTTAAATTCTAGAATGTTGCGTTCAAATGCTATTTACCTGTTCAAACACAAAATTCTCACAATGGCGCCTAATTTCAGTAAGCTTTAATTCATCCTTTATCCGTATGAATGCTTTACAAATGCGTTCGAACACAAATACCATAATATTCTTAGCTTATTCTGTTAAATGTAGGCAAATAAGGAGGAATCATTGTCCCGCGTACGTGATCTTGCATCAATAAGAATGAAGATTCCGTTTGAATATTTAAATATTCCATTCGAAAAATTTGGAAATTCCATTGGAATAATTTTAAAAACCGTTTGATTTTGAATATTTAGTGTAAACTGTTCGAGCAATAGTGAATACTTGAAAGGTAGTTAAATTATGAGTAGTTATATTAAATTATATATAATATAGTAAATATAATATATTAATGTTATTATATAGTATATTATACTAATAATATTAGATTATATAATAATATCCTATATATATTATATACTAATATACTATATAATATAGTATATCAAGAAACTTACATCCATGAGTGGATACATTCTGGGATGTCCCCATATCAAATATGACATCATAAACCAAAATAATGCATTTGGAACTCCACCAGTATACTATTTCCTTTTGTGACTGGTCTAGTCTTCATCACTACTGATACTCTCTTCAGACAAACGTCCAAGAGACAGCTCAACCTCACCCTTCATAGAAGGAGAGGACTCAACCTCTACAAACAAAAGTCCGAGAGACGAACATTTTTTTCTATTTTAATTAACAATAAGAAAACTAAAAAGGAAAGTAATAAGATAGATGTGAAAAAGAACGGATTACAGTTTTAACCAACTATGGTAGACTTCGGAATTTGTGACCGCGCGTGAAGGCAACATACTTGTCTCTTTTCAACTACAAAGGTCAAATCTAAAAGATCTGGTGGTGGCGAATCCAATGATCTGGTGTGTGCGGCGAGAAGAGCTGCCAGAAAGGGTGGTGCATGAGGACCACTTGCGGTGATTTTTGCAAAACTGCCACTTCCCTCTGAACGTGTCTCTTGGGAGTTGCCGGAAAGCTGTAGATTTGTCTTTTTCGGTCTTGAAGGAAGTGAAATAAAACTAAGCAAAAAGAACTACCTTGATAGACAAGGTTGGTGGATGGAGGAAGGAAGGGAAGCAAAGGGAGAATGAGGAGGGTGGCGAAAATCAGATCTAGTGCTCTTGGTTTTTTACGAGAGAGAGAGAGAGAGAGAGAGAGAGAGAGAGAGAGAGAGAGAGGGGAGGGAGACGGCTAGGGCTTCTTCGTAGTTATACTATATAGAAGTATGCTACATATATTATAGTATTAATTATATATCTAGTAGTAATATACTTGTAACACCACGCTCCCCAATAAAGATATTTTAGAATTTTCTGGAAGCCAGTGTACTACTATTAAACTTGAACTTAAAAAAGTTTTCTTTTTAACAACGTGCCAGATGTGAAAGATTCCATAAATAAAACGAAATTTAATAAATACTTAAAATCCAAAATAGAGTCTGCGGAAGCACTTATTTAAAAACAAGAAAGTCTCATGTGCTTATCAGAATAATTTATTTACATCTTAAACCATATAACAAATCAGAGCATAATCTGTCTAGGCCTCTGCCTCGCCTCCTGGGGTCAAGTCCTATCCTGCAGTCTCATCCTCATAAATGTCATCACTTGGGGTGGTTTAAAAACATAAAAATATACAAAAATGAGTCAAATACTCAATAAGTAGCACATCATACAGTAAATATAATAAACATAAGGTTTCTTGAAAACTTGCATACTCATAAATATATACGTAAATAACATGAACATGAACTTATCTTTCACTTGTCATAGGCCGTTACCCACTGATGACCCTAGTGAGTTAGGGTTAGCGAATCTAAATAGATTCTGATTCTGTCCGTGGCCGTGGGTTGTGGAACCCATACATACCGAAGACATACTTAGTGCACTACCAGCATGTACGACTTGGCAATGCAATATGCCCATAACATAGGTACCATCTTCATATCATAACATAGGCCGTTACATATCTTATCATAATCATACTTACATACTTGTCATATCATAGATTTCAAAAGAAATCACATGCATACTTGTCATATCTTGTCATATCATATTATAGATTTCAAATGAAATCGCATTCTTTCATAATTTCCATGATACATGTTTCCTCACCTAAAATCATGATTTTTCATAAATACTTTAATGCATAAATCTTTACATAAAATCATGCATGGCTTTTCATAAATAAATTTAATACACAACTCTCACATAAAATCATGACTTTTCATAAATCTTTTGATGCATAACTCCTTTCATAAAATTATGAATTTTCATAAATAACTTAATGCATAATTCTTCACATAAAATCATCGATATTCATAATTTTATCATGTCTTGGGTACGTAAAAATGGGCTTTGAATGAAGGGTGTACATGCATAATATTTTATAAAAAACAAGCAGTTTAGCATACATACGTGTAAGGGTATGATCATGCTACTTACCTCGTAACGTTAATCAAATTTTTTCGAGGTGCGATTGATTACCTATAAAATACACGTAATTGGCGTAAATTTCTAACTATCACGTACTTCGTGATCAAAACCTGAATTTCTAAATTAACCTATATTTCCATAAATCTTGATCCTTCATAACTCTAAAATCACATTGACTCCATAATATTGACATCAATTCTGTATATCTTGAGTTTATATGTCCCACTTAAATTTCCTGACGTTTGGTAAATTTTTTCTAAAATAGTCTAACCTTTCGTGCGTAATTCTCTTAAAACCATAAATACATACATATATATATCTATATATATCCCATTAAGTGCAACATATTAACCTGTCCGTCCATTTATAATAAGTCTATATTAGGTTATTACCTATACAGTACACTATAGGAGTCAATGTGAGAGCGTTTGATCAAAGAGAGAGAGAGAGAGATCACTTACAGATGAGATTAGGACGTCTGTGGCTTCCGATGGGTTCTAGGTGGTTGGTTGGAAGCTCAAGACAAGTGAGGTGGGTAGTCTATGGTAGTGCAACTGTGGTGAGAGGCGGAGGAGTGAGAGAGAATAGCACATGGCGTGAGGGAGAGGGAGGACCCACCGTGAGGCCGTGAGAGGCTTGCAACGGAATAGGGGTGCGGCGGTTCCTGTAGGCTCCGCTCGGGCTGCTTTATAGTGGTTCTTGGTTTGGTTACTGGTGATGCAACCGGTACTTGGCAGCTTTCCGAGGTGCAGGGGCCATGGCTACGTTGGGTTCTCAGTTGGACGTGTGGCTTTCGCAGTGCACTGATCGTGCATGGATGCTGCTTGCCGTGAGAGAGGAAGGGGTCGTGGGTCTTGTTTCCGTGGTGTTGCTTGGGCTGGGGAGGAGACGTGGAGGAGTTTCCTGGTGGTTGCCGTGTGGGTGGTCTGCTGGATGGCTGAGGGAAGGTGGTTTGTGAAGCGTTAAAACGAAGGGTGCTGTGTGTGGTTCTATGTAACGAGCATATATATAGAAAAAACAACTGATAAAAACCCTAGAGGTGACAAACATGCATGCAGAGGAAACAGTTACGATAAAGCCATGCATGTAGTGATAGACGGATAAGGAATGGGGTCTAAACCGTATATACATCTATATATATAGGTGATAGAGAATGTTAAAAAAAATAAATCCTAGGGAAAGAGATGTGTATGGTTGTGGTTAATAGAGGAAATCCATTAGGAGTTTTATTATGAAAAGGAAAACACAATAGTAATAGTCTTTGGAGTCTAACACTCATGAGCTTGGAGATAAAAAATAATAATAATAATGGAGCCTTAATTCTAGGTTCAATTAAAAATAATCTATTCGATAAATTCTTTTATGGGCTTTAACTCATTTATTGAGCCTAATAAAATTATCCATAATTTATCCCTAAAATATAGGATCGGGTCATTACAATACTATTATACTATATAGTAGTATGTTATATATATTATAGTAGTTATATACTATATATTAGTTATATATATACAGTAGTTATACTGTATTATACTATATTCGAACTAGTAAATTATAAGTACTGTATTATTTCATAGTAGAGTATAATATAAATATACTATACTATAAATTGCATCCACCTCAATTAGAGTATCAAATGTTCAAACGGTTTATACACCTTTTCGAATGTGCACAATTTGTTCGAAGGTAATTAATTAGACATTAGAACCGAGTATACACCTGTTCAAATGTATCCGAGTCCACGACACAAACGAAGTGTCATAATTTATTCTGGAAGCTTCATGAATCCACTGTGTGAATGGAACAATTGTTGTTCGAACTATTAAAAAACTTTGTTCGAACAGAAAAGTTTGGTTCAAACAGATGAATTCATTCTAATAAACCGTTTGAAATTAAAAATACTAGTTCGAACGTGAATGTTCAAGGCATAGGACCCAGTTCAGATATTGAACGATTCATATTTTCACAAAACCGTTCGAATACTTGCTATCGTTCACCACCAATCTTCGCCGCATTTCGACCATTTTCTGTCATCTAAGAGGTATGGACCACCATGTTTGTCTATATGGGCTTAATATTAGGACAAATATTGATTGAAAATGGGGTTAGATTTCAAATCGAATCCAACCCTTTTGTGCTTTTTTCATCCACCACACACAGCATTTGGCCGTAGAAATAATGAAGTGAAGTCTATGCTTCACTCCATGTTGATTTATATGCTTAACACCATCGATTCTTTATAAATCGTTGGTTTTTTGGTTCGGTTCTAAGTCGAATCAACCATGGATCTTCATGGGTTAGCTCATTTGAAAGGCTTGAAAATTGTTCCAATAGTTTTTACCAAATAGACATTTTCTAGTTTGAGCGTGGCACTACACGTTCGAATAAATTTACTATGTAAGAACCGAGAAAAATTAGTTCAAACATTATAAAACATTTAGAATGATGGCCATATGATGATATTGTATAAATCATTGGAACAAGTATCGCTTTTGTTCGAACGGTGTTATTTAGCATTCGAATAGTCTACCTTTTAGTTCGAACATATTATTTTCTATTCGAATAGTCTACCTTTTAGTTCGAACATATTATTTTCTATTCGAATAGTACTCAATATAATATAATAGAACTTTCTACTTTATTTATATGCATTGTCTATTTGTTTTATGAATAGTGAATTAATGGCATATGTTGGAAGGAAACGTGGGAGGAAGGGCCAACCTAGTAGTGAAGCTAATGAGCCGAGGAGGTCGATATTGATTGAGCGGGAGATCATTATAGAAAAATTTCGCGATTTTGTCTGGTATGGGAGGAGCCTATTATCTATTATCAACAATAGAGGATGGGGCCCTATCTATCAGTAGAGAGGGGAGCAGAGGGGGGTGGCCAATCCTAACATGGTCAATAAGTTTTATCAGGCCATGGGTTAGATTGAGGCTAATGAGGAGTCCTTCTAGTTCGTTATTCAGGGAGTAAGTATTACTATCTCAGTATACATTATCGCTGACTTTCTTGGGATCCCTCATGAGCGTGGTGCATACCCTGCACAACAACCGGCTGCAAGGGCAGATGGTAAAGATACCATCGAGGATGAGGCTCCAGCAGACGACGGTCCCATGCACGATGAGATTCATCAATTGATGCATGACAAATCAGCTCCTCCATATGATGGTAGCAAGGTGATCAAATAGGTTGATTGTATCACATTTTTCAAATGTTGAATTTGATTATCTACCATTATATTGATCCGAGGATATACATGATCGGCTTTGGCATCGAACGAGCTCGGTTTATGTTACAGATTGCACGAGGAGAGCCGATTGATCTGCCTCTATACTTTCTCATCCCTATCTGATCTAAGTCACGGTATCCTAGTAATGGTAGTCTACCATATGGATTGATGATCTCTAACCTCCTAGTCCAATCGAAGGTTCATGTACTAATGATAGAGCAGAGGCAACCACAAATCGGGCTCCTTAACAAGATCACCTTTAGCAGGTGCGAGGGCCACTTGCGAAAGGCTTGTATTAATGTTCCAGTGCAAGATAGTTGCACGGAGCGTGATCCAACTTCAACTGATGCCGGTGTTGATAGACAGGTTGCAGGGGCTACTACCATGGAGATATGATCCCTACCCGAGGAGCACCGCACACTTTTTATCTAGGATATGGAGAGGAATGTGGAAAGAATCATTGTGCCCATCATGGTTCGGCTGCAAGAGATTAGGGGATGCATTAATGCGATCCAAGAGGACTTGGATAATCTTGCACAACAACTTTGACTTTTGGATCTGACTTTTTTTTTTTATATCGAACATTGTCACTTTAATTATTATATCGTTTTTATTCGTTATGTATAGTAGCTAGCTTGCTTCTTATCAAAAATCATTTTTCTTATTTTACTTACCAGTTTACAATATAAAAAATGACATTTCCTAAAACATAATATTTTTTTATTATAAATTCTTATTTACCAAAACAAAAGTCATTAATTAATTTTAAAATTAATTATATAAAATTCCTAGGATGACATATATGATATATTTTAATTTATCATCAATAATAATAATAAACCCGTACAGGTAGCTTTTTCATCTTTTGAAAATGATAATTAATAGACTCAAATAATATTTATTTTTAAAATATTTGAATGTCTTTCAATAAATTTCTATAATGAAACTTATTTTGATTGTCTACGCCACCATTCAAACGACTCTTATGAGAATTCGAACGGTTTATAAATCCGTTCGAACATACAAAGATAGTTCAAACGGTATAGCAACTATCCCCACTAGATTTATTTGTAACTTCACATTAAAACATTCGTTTGAATGATTAAATTTTGCCTTAGAACGATTTCTAACTTTCCCCAGGTACAATTTTGTATACGTTCCCGCCATGACTATTATCCAAACAGTTATGTCAACATTCAAATGTGAATTCCAATGCTGTTCAAACATGTATGGGTACGTTCGAACCGTATGGCAACCATCCCCGCCAAATTTAATTATAACTTCCCACCAAAAAACTAGTTCGAATGATTAAATATCGCGTTCAAACGGGTTATACCTTTCCCCCGGCACAACTATCTATACTTTCCCACCACTACTATTATTCGAACAGTTATATAAACATTCAAACGTGAACGTTCGAAGGTGTTTTTTTATTTGCTATATTTCATCCCAGAAAGTCTAGTTTGAACAGATATTTTTTTGTTCGAACTCGTAAAAAACCTCTTCCATGTTTTCAGACAAAATTTAATTTTCATCCCAAATAATTACTTTTAGGGATGAAATATAACTCGTCCCTAAAAACTTTCGTCTATAAAGATCAAATTTCTTGTAGTGAGCTTCCAAAGCTTTAGTGCTCAATCGTTTGGATATTTCATGTATCTCATAGTTCAATGAATAGTACTGAAATGATTTGAGTTAAGAAGTTTTATTAGATTTTGGGAAAGGAGAAAGAAAAAGTTGAATAAAAATATTATAAAGTTAAAAAATTATTTTAATATTATTTTTATTTTGAAATTTGTAAAAATTGTATTGATTTTTTTTAATAACGATCAAGTAATAATTAGATGAAAAAATTACTTCATAACGAGTCTAGCTAACAAATGAATTCACTAAAGAGAGGCTTCTTTTAGAATTATGTGCTGACACTGAACATGATGTAGTGGAGGAAGTAGCAGTTGTGGCTCGTAGAATTTGGCAAAGAAGGAATACTTTTGTGAACAATAAATTATCACTCGTTTGTGAACAATAAATTTGGACTCAAAGAATTTGGCAAAGAAGGAATACTTGTGTCAATTCTGTAAACAACTGCAAAAAAGGGTCAGTTGGCAAAAATCCTTTTTGGAGCTTCTTTTAGAATTATGTGCTGACACTGAACATGATGTAGTGGAGGAAGTACCAGTTGAGGCTCAAAGAATTTGGCAAAGAAGGAATACTTTTGTGTTTCAAAATGATTTTAAACATCCAAATGAAGTGTTCCATCAATCAACAGAGGCTTTACAGCAGTTGAAGGAGAGTAAGGCTAAAAGATCTAGCTATCATGCCCCTACTTGTACTGTTGTTCAAAAATGGAAACCTCCTCCCTCATAATACTTCAAGATCAATTGGGACATTGCCATAGACAAGAACCAAGGATGCATTGGAATTGGTGTTGTAGTATGGGACTAGGATGCTAAAGTTATAGCTACTATGAGAAATAAAAGATCATTCTTTCCTGATCCCCTTTTGGCTGAAGCACATGGTGCCCTTCAAGCTACCTTATTTGGAGTAGAACAGGGTCTCACTACTATCATCATGGAGGGCGATTCATTGCAAGTTATTCAAGCTATTTCTAGGATAATTTGACCAGAATACGATTGCTCATAGGGGATCAGCACAGGCAAGAGTGGGTAGGAAGACATCAAAATCTCAGACAATTTCTGGAAGATTCAGTAAAAACTGTTAAACCTGATTTAAAACTGAAATGCATCTCTATCGCCTCTCAAGTTACTGTCGCCCCTTTTGTCTGTAAGACCTATTTTGGCTAGGAAAAACGTTTAGTGCAAGAGTGGCTAGATGGTTGACCTCAAGGTATGTGTTACAAAATGCAACAGAGATATGAGTGACGATAAGATTAGTGAGTATTAAGTTTAGTTTTGGTTAATTTCATGATAAATAAAATGTTTAGATCTAATTCATCTATTAGTTCAAGATCTAGTATGCCCTCTAATATCATTAATGAGGACGACTTTTCTTTTGAATAAACTGATAATGTTGATTTTAATAAATGGAGTATTCCAAAGATTGATGCTAAATCCATTTACAAAACCAGTTGGGTTCAGTCTACTTTTAAGACTGAGTTCAATGTTAAAACCGTTGAACAAACTTATGCTATTTCTAAAACTCATGAGAAATGTTGCCTGTTTAACAGAAGATAGATTCAAGATTTTCTGGTAAAATGTTACAAATTTTTGCATATTGGTTCTGTTCAAGTTGCTGTTAAAGCTCTCATAAAGAAAGGCTTCAATACTTCGGTACTTCTTTGTTTGTGTGATGCTAGGTTCAAGCAATTTGAAACCGGCATTCTTGGTATGATTCAATCTTCTCTGTATAGTGCTCTTGTCCACTTTGATTGTTTCCCTGATGTAACTCTTGCTTTGGATGATCCTAACATTCTTAAAGCTTTGCCTTTAAATATTTTGACGTCTTGGTGTGATATGGAAGAAGGTAGCAAACCTCTTGCCTTAGTTTACCATATTTATTATCGTACATTAAAAACAAATTTAAATCCTAAAGCTAGTTTAAAAACTTCAGGAAATAAAACTTTGTTAATTTAAAGTTCTACTCCTGATGCTAATATTCATGTTCCAAAAATGATTTAGTGGAGAGATATTACTTTCCCTGAGGAATGGAATTTGGAACATGAAGTTCCTCCTGCCAAAGTTATTTATGATGAACTTAACCTTGATTATATTCAGAAATATTTGAAAGGTACTATTAAAGTTAGTTTTGATCAACCTTTGATTAACAACGAAAGGAGAAATTCTTTTGCTTGAACCAGAAGTTCCTTTGACGGATCTATTGTTGATAACATGGAAAGAAGATACCAAAATCTCAGAAAATTTTTGGAAGATTCAGTAAAAACTGTTAAACCTGATTTAAGACTAAAATGCGTCTCTACCGGCTCTCAAGTTACTTCCGCTTATTACACTACCAAGGATTCTAATGTATCTAAAGGTAAAGCCATAAAGGAAGAAGCTGATAAAGAAGAAAAAGATACTTCATCTTTATCCCCAACAACTTCATATATGGTTGCTCCTATTTATTACAGACAACTTACTGTGATTAATAGAGCTTTTGAAATTGATTTAATTGCTTTATATAATGAATATCGTTCTGCTAAAAATAGTAACAATCTGATTCTGAAAAATCACATGTTAAAAGGAAATGGAAAGAAAAAAATGCATGACTTACAAAAACATATACTTTTCTTTGATTTCCTTGAAAATTATTATGTTACTAAACTTAGTTTAAATGTTGTTAAAGCCAATTTTGTTAAGGAAAAATCAAAGATAGTGGTTAAATCTAGCCACCTTCCTTTAGAGACAATTGTTATTTCCCATAAGGGAACTGAATTAAATGCTTCTCCCTTTAAAGTACCCAATCCTGGTCCCAAATTTACTGAAACAAAAAATATTATTGATCAAAACAATTTTGTCAATCAAACTCTACATGTCATAGGTCAGCAATTGGACCGCATCGAAGAAAAGGTTGAAAGTCCTATTTCTACTTCGACTCCCAAAATGGGGAAACCTATTAAAAAACCTTTGATTATTTTACTTGAGAATAGGCAAGGTTCAAAGACCAAATAGGCCAACACTCCTGATAAAATTAATCAAATGCTTGCTGATTTAAAGAAAGAACAACCATTTACCAATGCTTTAAATAGCAATGGCAAGAAGATTGTTTCTGATTTTTCTACAGAAGAATCATTTGTTACTGGTTCTTTTGATAAAGATCTTGTTTGACTTGAAAAGAATTTTCAAGATATTGATTTGGAGAAACCTGGGATTCAAAGATTTTTTTCAAAAAGGTCCAACCCAATGAGTCTAACGAAGAATTGGTATCCTAGACCAACTCCACCTGATTTACAGTTTGAAGAAAGATTTTTTCAAACACAGTTTTCTGTTTCTTCTGACAAACTTTAGAATATTGATGGATTATCTGAACAAGAAATTCTCAATACCATGAATAAAATGTCCAGTTTGTAAATGCTTATGTTAATAACAATAGTCTTAGTCAAACTGAGACAGTTGATTTATTAACTACAGGATTTTCTTGTATGCTTAGACATTGGTGGGATAAGCACCTACCAAATGAAGCAAAGGAAACCATTTGAAATGCTATTAAACATGATGATGAAGGTTTACCTGTTTTTGACACAACCATAGGAAGAGACATCCCATAGTGTTAATACTTTGATTTATACTATTGTTAAACATTTTGTTGGGACTCCCTCTAACATTACTAATCATATTAGCGATTATTTAAATAATTTGAGATGCCATCAAATGTCTGATTATAGATGGTATCAAGATGTTTTTATCTCTAAAGTCATGCTTAGGGACGATAGCCATAAGCCTTACTGGAAAGAAAAATTTATTGATGGATTACCTTATTTATTTGTTCATAAAGTTAAGGATGAACTTACTGATATCTTGGAACTTCTTAATTATGATAATTACACTTATGGTGATATTATCAGGAAAATTTCAATGAACAATTTGGCCTTCCTCCTATTAATCCTTCTAAACAGCAGCACAAACACTCTGAAAAATGTGCTAAACCTCATGCCAGGAAAAGAAGTCAACCGTGATGACATTTATAAAAAAAACTTGGTAATTTTTACAAGAAAAAATCCTTTGGTAAGATTTTTTTTTTTCAGAACCCTCCAGAAGGAAAATGTTTTAATTGTGGCAAAGTCGAGACATTTTTCCGATAAATATACCAAAAAGCCCAATAAGTTTAAAAACAAGCTTAATCAGTTAAACATTAATGATAATGATCCAAAGGATCTGTTTTGCCTTTTAGAAACAAAATCCACTGCATCATCGAACATTAATGAATTCTGTTCAAGTGATTACGAGTATCACTCAGAAACTGACTCTTCTGATTTTCTCAACACTAGGCTTAGCTGTAATGATTCTTGTTGCAAACCTTCGGGTAAAACAATCAATGTCTTAACCAAAGCTAAAGAACAAGAAAATCTTTTATTAACCTTGATTAGTCAAATTACTAATCATGAGCTCTAAGAAGAATATCTTCATAACCTCAAGAAAACGATGGTTCGCCAAAAACCTGAAACGTCTAAATCAAAAATTAGTTTTCAAGAAACTTTGGGAAGATTTGAAAAGAAAAAACCCAAATAAATTTCTGCTACTGATTTACAACGTGAAGTTGTTTCTATTAAAAAAAAAATTGTTGAACTTAAAACTAAGATTAAGAATCTCAAATCTAAAAATGATTCTTTTAAACAAGAATTATTATGTTTCAAAATTGTTAAACAGTTTGATCAAGATATTCTTTCTGATAATGATGATCAAATAAATTATTCAGATTCAAGTCAAAAGGAAGAAAAACCTTCTCCTTCTAAACAAAATCAAATTTGCTTGATCGATCATACTATTCCTCCCAAGTGGTTTTGTAAAGTTACTATTATTGTCTGTCATGAATATGAATTTACTTTGATTGCTATGATTGATTCTGGTTCAGATATGAATTGTATTCAGGAAGGAATAATACCTAGTAAGTATTATAAAAAATCTACCGAAAGATTATTCTCGACTAATAGATCTCAGATGAAGATCAAGTATGAGCTCAACACTGCTCATGTCTGCCTATATAATGTTTGTTTTAAAATTCATTTTGTCCTTGTTAAAAATATGACTGACAAAGTCATATTAGGAATTCCTTTCATTTCTTATTTATACTCATTCCTTTTGGAAAAGGATGGCATTACTACTAATCCTTTTTGTTAGAAAGTAAAGTTTAATTTGCTTCAAAATTTGATATTGATACTGATAAGAGTTTGAAATCTTTACTTTCTGCTAAAACAAAATATTTGAGTTTCTTGCAACAGGAAATCAAGTATAAAAAGATTGCTGAACAATTGTTTAGCCAATTTTTATAGTCAAAGATTAGTAATTTTAACAAAAACTGATTGATGATGTTTGTTCTGATCTTCCAAATGCTTTCTAGCATAGGAAGAAACATGAGGTTACTGATAAGTGTTATTTTTACGTGATTTTTATCGCTCTTTTATTTATGAAAAGTGTCATTTTTCCTTCAATACTATTGATTTTCTTTTATTTCTACAGATTTTTTTTTTCTTGGATTTGAAGGAATGAGAAGATTTAGTGCAAAAGGAGAACATTTTTGTACAAAAGAAGATACTACGGATCCAGACCGATGAGAAGCAGCGAGATCTGAAGAGAGCCAATAAGATTTGGGCAAGGAGTCTTGTCCAATGGGCAGCAAAGAGATTTCTCTCGCCCAAAGGCAAGTCTTAGCTCTCGGTAGGCGAGAAGACTCGCGACTAGAAGCCGAGACCAAAAAACGCGAAGCTTTGGCGACAAGGCGCTAGGTGATTAGATTGGGCGACTAGTCTAAACGACGAACTTAAAAGACCAACCTAAATGACATCGTGGGCAACAACTAGATAAGGCGAAATGAGTCTTTTATCCTGGTCGGGAGTCTTCCTACTTGGTAGGCGAGGAGAGGGTCGTGTGGTCTTTGTGACCTCACGCCCATTCATTTGTGACCTCCACGCCAGTTATATTCATCGCATACGACATCTACTGGGTGAGATAATTCATCCCGATTAGGATCAATCTACTGTTGACCACCAAATCCAAGTTCCGCAATCAATCTGTTGGCGACCAAATCCTTTCGAGCTCTACAATTCAAGTCACATATCACTGAATCTTCCATTTTAGATAATCCCGTTATTCTTGGGATAATTCCTTTTATGTTAACATTTATCTTTAGAAACTATTTTCCAGATCTTTAAGCGAGATTGTAGCCGCAGTTATCTTGTTTTCATATTTAAATTTCAACATCTATTTAATCCCATCTTGTGTGATGAATAGGAGGAGTTCTGAATTGAGGTCGAGAGTTTTTATGTTTTAGAGTCTGAGTCTAAGTTTAGAGTTCCATAATTTATTCTTGAAGTGTTCTTTCGAGAAGGCGGAACTGGAGGGCAGAGGGAAGAGCCGCATGCCTCATCAACCGACTTCAATGAAGAACAACAGTTTTATTCTTTTTCTTTTAAATTTCATTATGAACTAATTCTATTTTCTCGAGTTTTGATGTAGCCTAGCATTGAACACAATTCATATTTCAAGTTATTTTATTTTCAATATTTCCATGATTGAGTGTTTATTCCTTGTTCTTAATGCTTACAATTTTATAGCTAACTATTGTTTGATCTTTTGGATTGCAATGTGACCGAGAGGTGATTTGTGATTAAAACTCTATGATTAAACACTATTAGTTGAGTGAAAGCAAATATGCTTTTGACTAGTGTGATTTTCAAGAAAATCCAAAAAACTTAATGAGTCTCCAATTAGTTCAATTCACATAGAGATATGGAGTTATTAGCTGGAGATATTTTTAGTATTGTTTGAGAGAAAGTATTGAATAGTTAAGAGATTTTTAACATCAATTTGGGATAATTGGGATTCTATAACAAGGAAGAATAAACTGTGTAAGATTTGATAGGTGAAGTCAAATGCTCTAAATCTATTATTATTATTTTTAAAATATTAATTTTAATCTTCTTTTCTTCAGTTTAATTTAGATAATCCGTTCTTCAAATTTTGATTTTCCAAATAGTAATTCATTTAGTCAATTTCAATACGCAATTGCATAATTATTCCCTGTGGGTTTGATAATTGTTTTTCTTTAAAAATATTTGACTACTTGTTACGATTCTGTGCAGCTGCAAATATAATTTTGGCACAATAGTTACTTTACCTTATATTAAAGATTTTTCTGAGAAAACTATTCCCACCAAAGCTCGACCTATTCAAATGAATGGTGAGACTTTAGAATTTTACAAAACTGAAATATAGGATTTGCTTGCTGAGAACATTAATAGGCATAATAAGTATCATTGGTCTTGTGCTGCTTTTTATGTCCAGAAAAATGCAAAAATATAAGAAGTAGGGAAATTTCTAATTATAACAGTCCATTTTGAAACTAGTGGCAAAAAACTTAATGGTCTTTTGAAGGTTATTAGGAAAAACTTCAATCATAGGGCCAAATTGGTGCCACTATATTAGGAACCAGAGAGGGAAATCGGTCTTGAATTTCTTGTCAAAATAAAGAAACCAAGAGTGTGTCATCTCTGGAATCTGAAACAGTATAAATTTGAGCCAGGCATCGATGTAGTCGAAGTAACTGTAAACAATATCAGAATGGAGGAGATTTTTTGTAGAATATGGATGGGTTCCCCATTTTTCTTCAGTAACAATATTCAAGATGTAGGCACTGTGATAGATTAATTTCATTTTATCAATCTTATCATAGATGAGTTTAATATAAGGGATTCTGTTTGGAACAGGATAGCAAAGTAGTATTGAATTTTTTTTGCAGGATTCTCGGGAATCCAGTAAAAACCAGGGGCAAAATAACTAGAATCAGTTTTAGAAGGATTTGTATACATAGACCTATTTGGTTCTACATAAAACAGATTCTGAGTAAAAAGCTTCTTGATTTAATCGCTTTTTGAAGCAGGAAAATATTGGGTGCATGTAATAGGTTTAGCATGTGGATCATATGGTGTAACAAGAGCAATAGAAAACGAAACAGGTTTAATAGTAGGGATACTACCAAGACTAGTAAACCTATTAGCAATATCAATGGTAGTAGCAAGCTCATTTTTAATGAGCTTTATGTTAGGAGTTGGGGGAGGAGTGGCAATCTTCTTGTTCATGTTTGCTGCAGAAATTCACGAGTAAGAAAATTAGGTATAGAATTTTGAAATCCTTTAATATAGTTAATATCAAAATCAAATACACTTAAAATAGCTTGTTATTTGACAAAAATATGCTTAGAAGCAATGTTTTTAACATCTTTTTCTAAAACATATTTAGAACTTTTATAATTAATACGTAATAAGAATTTTTTTATGTAACAAATCACTTTGAAATTTAGAGATACATAGTACTATAGATAAAATTTATTTCTTAATAGTACTATAATTAAGCTGTGCAGTATTCCAGACTCCAGAATGAAAGCTACCAATTTGTTCAGATGAGCCTGGTAAAACAATTTGTTTCATAATGCCACCATAATCAATGTCAAAGGCATCTGTTTCAACAATTTAAAAAAAAATCAGAAGTAGGAATACCAAGACACGAAATAGTTTTGACATGTGTCTTGATTTGTTTAATAAGATTAGTATGAATTTCAGTCCAAGGGGGAGGGTTGGAATTAGTCGCTCAAAGATTGGACAACACTATTTTCTCATATCCTTGTAGAATTCTGCAATATAGTTGAGAGAACCAATGAATCTCTGTAACTGGGTTTTATCAAGAATGACTTATTGGGAATAGGATATCTAATCCACTCTAAACCAATTTGGCCCTATTCCTGAAGTCTTTCATGATAACCTTCAAAAAACCATTAAGTGTTTTGCCACTATTTTCAAAATGGATTTTTATAATCAGAAATTCACCTACTTCCTCCATTTTTACAAGAAACACAAGGTTCCTTGAATTTTGAAAATGGAGTTACGAGCGAAATGGAAATATACTGGTTCATTATTGGTTCGTCAAATGGTGGGACAGATATCTCCACACACAAGACGTCATTAATAATGTGGCCAGAGACTTTTCTCAAACTACTCCAGATCTCAAAAGCATTGAGGAATTCCCTACTGTTAAACAATATTCCCTGCCTGGATACCCAATTACTCAGGCCACTACCTCTGTTAAACAAACTGCTAAACCTGCTACTTCCTCCACTATTTCTTTATATGTTCTCTATCTAACGTACTTCTGCCCCTTTTGGCCCCGTTTGGATACAAAAAAAACTCTCAACCCATCTCATCTCATATCATCATTACAACTTTTTCAAATTTCATCTTATCTCACTATCCAAATAAGCCGTAAGTCTAAATTACTTGGTTTTGAAAGATGGTCTTCAAACCATGTCAAAAGAGAAGCAAATTTAGTTGCTCATAACGTAGCTAAAGCTACCCTTCTTGCATAGATGTAATAGTTGATTTAGAGAACTTTTCTCCATGCATTCTTTCCTTGATTTAAAGGAATTGAGCAATAAAACTACCTTCCTAGCTTTCAAAATAAAAAATAAAAAATAAAAAATTCAGCACAAAAAATTATCCTAGAGTTTCCATATATATGTTTGCTTTGTTACTATTTACAAGAGAACCGAAAATCGAATAAGGAAAATTATTTAATGGAAAATTACTTAAAATTGACTAAGTTTCCGACTAATGAGAATACATTATGCCAGCTCAAATATTATTCTCGGACAAAATACAAGACGCCTAAAGCATTGTTTTCTTGTCATTAAAAAAATTATTAATCATAATGATAAGCCAAATAATGACATTCACATCAATGCATGGGAAGATCACAACAAACGAAAACCACCACTGACAATACGACAGATTCGTGAAACCAAATGTAGCCGACACCATATAAATATAAATATATATATTTATATATATATATATTATAATGGCGACCTTTTAATACAGCTTATAGCTATGCATGCGTAGATCCCATTTTAATTTATTTATATTATATAAATAGAAATGTCAGGTCTACATATAAATTATAAAAAACAAATTACGAATTAATATGTCTTAACGTAATATGTTAAATTTACTTTATAATATAAAAAGAGTTTTACATTAATCTTATATATCACATTAATATTAAATATTTTAACATGAACTGTAAAATTCAAGAACCAAGAACAGAAAACTTGAAATGTAAAAGGAAAATTGAGAGTAAATTCAATGAGAATTTCTCATTAACTGGAATCAATGAATGCCGAATTTCATTTACATCATTTCTATTATAGATACGTATGCTAACTAACTTGACTGTACAGATGTTATTACTTGGCACTTTAACTAATTTATCTCATTTGTATTTGAACTTAATTTAGCTGTCATTTGGAAACTTCAACATCTTTTGATCTTTTCTCTTTAGCTTCACTTCAACTCCAAAACTTCAATTTGATTTTGTATATTCCAACATGAACGTTGAAATATTAGAATAAAACTTAAACGAATAATATTTAACGAAACACAACGCTTTCGAACACAACTTGTTTACCCTTTTAATTAGAATAAGGGTAATTTTTGATATGATGTGGGGAAAATGTATACTTCAATTTCAAGAAAGTAACAGCTTTGACGAAAGTGGTAGGAAGGAGGTGGCCATTGATTTTCTAAGCATCTTAATTGAGACAGCTGGAAAGGTTCTGCTAGGGCCACGGCCAAGGGTGCCCTTGAGCATTTTTACCGAGAAGTGCAAAATGCACTCACTATTTTATTTTATGTTTTTTTAAGCATTTTAAATTCCATTAAACTTTTTAAAAAAATCACAACCTCATTTAAAAATATTTTTATAATAATTAAGTAATAAATAAATAGAAATCGGTAGCTTTTATTGGTATGCATCATGGGTGCATACATCATCCTTCACGACGTATTTATCTTTTTTTATAGGAAAATGTTAAGGCGACTACTAAATTTGTCCATCAAATATGTACACTAGTATAAATGAGTTTTTTTTATATATTTTTTTCTTTTTCTTTAAGTATTTTTTAAATATCCTTAACCATTAAGAAAAATATAAAAAAAAATATAAATTCACTAATAATCATTTTCTTAACCATTAAAAAAAATAAAAATAAAATAAAAATATATGAGTAAGCATATTTGGTAAACATATTTAATAGTCATACTATTATTTTTCTTTTTTATATTAGACCACCTAATTAGTCAATAGTCTATGACTATGATGTTATTAGCTTTGATTTCTCAACTGCTTGGGAACGAAGTTTCAAATCCTGTACCTTGTTACCTAAAAAAAGGAAAAAAAAAAAAAAAAACCCATCAAATTGAGTCTGACAATTAGATAAAATATCTGATCAATTCTATAAAAGAAAATGAGAAAGTAAGTTCAACCAATATTTTCTAGGCAATTAAGAAGCATTCAAAGTCAGCTTGTCAAGTGGAATTTTCCAGGCCGTAAGGTCCTCGATCTTACTCAATTTTTTTCTGGAAGGAAAATGATATTTTTACCGATCAGGAATATCACCGATAAAATTAAGTTACAGATTGTTTTTTTTAATTCAACAGTTAAGGAAATGTTTTTTTAAAGAGTTCGTAATTTCTCTTTTGGCCGTACAGTACTGGGGGTCATGTGTCAGTGGGTCTAGCAGCGCCCTTGTCTAGAAAGGAGCTGATGTTTTTTTCTTTGGCTGAAAAACTGAACTGCCAATTGATATCTTATCAATGCCATTAAAACTATAGAAAATGTCAATGACATCAGGAGATCATCCTGATTATTATAGAATATGGACACTGCCGACCCTCTCCCTTCTCTCTCAAGAAAAAAACCATCTCCCTTCTCTCTAAACCCTCCCAATTCCATTTCAAATGATAGAGGGTGGAAGCTTCGGCTCCTCTCCCCTCCCCTCTATTCCTTTTAATTTCGTATTGTAGTTTTATGTGTTTTTGTATTTTTTCAGGCCAAATAAAGGAGGATCATCGTTCGAGACTCTCCAGTCGTCAACCTTCTACATGCGCCACACCGGCATGACGCCCAACCTCCGATCTTCAAGACCACCAAATCCGGCGTCTAATGGAGTGGAGCGTAGCCCGCATGCACGGGACGAAGTTTCGGATCTTGTAGGCGAGTGGCCATTACGCGGCATTGAGGGGTCCTTTGCCGACGCCACGTTCGGCCTTAGTGGAACCTCTAACTCTGGGACTTCCAAGTTTGACCGTCGGCATTCCTCCCAGAGTGAACATTGTCCTGCACGTGCCTCTGCCAAACCTTTGAGCACTGTTCATCCATTTTGTTTGTTCTATTTTATTTTTCTGCTTTGTAAATCTTTTCCATTTCAGTGTATGTTGTTGTTTTATTTTTTTGTTTTGTTGTCAATTTTGTTGACCCGAGTGAGGTGTTGAACCTTTGGATAGGACGTAATCTGGGGTAAGAGCTGTCTAAGAGTGGTGGGCGATGTTATACAGGTGGTCGTACGGCCGAGCTGTGGTGGTCCGTGCTTGAGCTGGGTGCTCGTCCAATCTGGGCTCAAGATGCCGATGCTTGCAGTGGGCATGACGTCCGTGATCTCACCAGTGCTTGGGGTCCCGTAGTTGTTATTGTATTTAGGTGTAGTTTTGTTATTTTAGTTAGTAATAAAATAGAAATAGGCTACTGGATTTGATGTTTATAGCAGTGTCCCATACTCATCCTCCCTGGGAGGACTTAGGGGGCCCTATAGTTCTGTTTTTACAGAGCACTTTCTTTGTTTAGGAGAGAGTTTGATTAAAAGTTAAGACAATGTCTGCCACAAAGCAATTTGTGTGTGAGGAAGCCCCAGAGCTGATGTGTAGTTGACTTATAGTCTGAATTTTTCATATATTGATAAGTCATATTTGTAACTTCGGTTCATTAATGAAATGAGTCTGTTTCCATCAAAAATAAAAAATAAAAAAATTATTATAGAATATGACAATCCAAGTTCCAACTAACTCAAGAGATCATCTTGTGTTATTTATGAAATTTAGGAAGAATTAATAATTATTAGTTAAACAAAAAAAGACAATATTTCCATGATATTAAGTAGTTAAATCTCTTTTGTGATTTCCTCTCCGAGCTACTCCCGAGTAGAGGCAAAAACCTTGTCGTTAGTGCAGGACATCTATTTCATGCAGTTCATCTGCAACCTTACGTAGTATGCTTGATGAAACGGTGGGATGGAGGAGAAGTTAGAGGATTTATACAAGAGACTTCCTCTTACGGAGCAAGAGAATGAGGAAATTTGTGTGGAGACAAATAAGTTGGAAGATGCAGCAATTTGTGGAATTAAATGTTTGATAGTACTGAAGCTGTTAACGGAATGACATTATAACAAGAATGCTTTCAAAGTGACTATGAACAAAGCATGGAGGCCGACAAGAGACATACGATTCAGAGATCTGAATTCATTCCTAACACTCATTGAATTGGAAGACCAGCGAGATAAGGATAGAGTTATTCGTAAAGGGCCTTGGTCTTTTGACAAACATCTGGTATTGGTATAGGAGGTTGATGGGAGTCAACATGTTCATCAAATAAAGCCAACGGAAGCCTTCTGAGTTCGAATTCATGATTTACCGCTCATAGCCAGGAATAAGTAGATTGGTAATCTTATTGGTAGCAAAATTGGAAGGGTGGAGGAAGTTGATCTTGAGAAGGGACAAATGGCGTGGGGTGAATTCATGAGAGTTCGAGTTAGCACTGACATTACAAAGCCTCTATTAAGGGGTAAGAAGATAAACATTCGCTCTGCAAAACCTATATGGGTTCGTTTCCCATACAAACAACTTCCAAATTTCTGCTACTGCTGTGGAAAACTAGGGCATGGACATAAGGAGTTTGAGTCATGGCAGAAAGTGCAGACCAATTATGAAAAAGAAGATTTCCCTTATAGGCAATGGATGCAAGCTAGTGGTCATGGTGGTAGGGGTTGGGAATGACGAGAACATAACAAAGGTAGGGGGGATAGCTCTTTTATGGGGGAAGGATGTTAATCTCTCAATTTTGAATTACTCAAATTGCCATATTGATGCATCTGTTAAGGAAGATGATTTGAATAAGGGGCAATGGTTTCTTACGGGTATCTATGGGCATCCTGAAACAAATCATAGATTTAGAACTTGGGAATTACTTAGATCCTTATGTCGAGGGGAGATGCATGGCTTGTATTTGGTGATTTTAATGAAATCCTACATCAAGATGAAAATTGGGGGGGGGGGGGGGGGGGGGTTGGGCTCACCCTAAGAGACAAATGGCAGAATTTAGAGGGGTGGTTAATGATTGTGCTTAGACAGATTTGGGTAATAGAGGACCAAAATTCACATGGTGCAATAGAAGAAAGGGTAAACACAACATTAGTGAAAGAATTGATAGGTTTATGGCAAATTCCCAATGGTGGAGTAGATTTCCTCAAGCTAGTGTTACTCATGGGATGGCAGCATACTCAGACCATATTCCTATATGGCTAGACTCTGATGGGATTGATACCAAGAGAAAAGGGAAGAGGCCTTTTAAATTTGAAGCTATGTGGATGGGGGAAAAAGGGTGTGATGATATCATTGAAGCAACATGGAGGAATGGATCAGGTAGCAATAATATGGAAGAGGTGATGATATTGATTTCAGAATGTGGTCAGAAGTAGGGCCGAGCAAAAAATCGAAAATCCGACTCTGCCTCTGACTTCGCACCAACTCCGATAAGTCAGAGATTTTTTAACCAAAAAAGTCAGAGTCGGAGGTGGTGATGTACCGACTCCGATATTGTACATATTTTATAAAAATATATGTATTTTTTATATATTAATCATATATATTTTATATAACTATAACTTATATAGTTAATTAAATTCAATAATATACTAGTATGAGCAAATTATAATAAAATAACATGCTTATACTATAATATAAATAGACTAAATTCACTAATAATAGTTAAGTATATGTAAACACCATAGTATTAACTATTACTAACATGTAACACTAATGTATAATAACAAATACTCATGTATAAACACTAAACTATGTACACTAATGTATACTAACATGTAATATTAATTATACAATAACTAATGTATAATAACATTTAATACTAATGTATTATGTATAAACAAAAATATATAAATTTATAATAACATGTAATACTAATATATAATAACTAAAGTATAATAACATGTACTAGTAATGTATAATAATCAATGTATAATAACATGTAATACTAATGTATAAACATTAACATATAATAACATATAATACTAACGTATAATAACATTAATTTGTACAATGATTTATTTTTTTCAATTTTGGCTATGTTTTAATAAAATTGAAATTGAAAAAATATTTTTTTAAAAAAACCGAAATCTGGAAGCCAAAATCCGATTAGTGAGAGCCCAAGATTGTCAAATTGAAATTTCAAATGGGCTAAGAAAAAAAGCTCAAATCTGACTCCACTCAGACAAGTTGGAGTTTGAGTCAGATCAGAGGCTATGTTAATCGGAGTCAAATTCGGAGGTAGGGCACTCCGACTTTGACATTGTCGGTGCTCAGCCATAGTAAGAAGCTGGACACTTGGAATCGTGCTAGCTTGACAATGTGCAACACCAATTACATAAGGCTAAGCAGAATCTTAAAATGGTACAAGATAGAGATCCTCTCTGTGAAAGAAGAGGAGCATAACTATGCAAGGGATGAAGTTAAAAAATGGTTGGAGAGAGATTATATGGAGGCAAAGATCGAAAGCACTGTGATTAAAGTAAGGGGACCAAAATTCAAAATGTTTTCACACGAAAGCATCACATAAAAGGAAGAAGAATAGACTTGTGAAGCTTCAGGATGATTCTAGTGACTAGTTCAATGAATGCTGAGCTAAGTAACGAATATACATAGGCAGAAATTTTTGAAGCTTTGAAGCAAATGACCCATCAAAGGCTCCTGAAACTGATGGTATGGCCCCATTATTTTTTCAAAGATACTGGCATGTTGTTGGCAAGCCTATTTCAGCAACAATGTTGAGGGCATTAAGTACAGCTAAATTTCCTTCTTCATTTTACCATACCTTCATTACACTGATTCCCAAGAAAAAATCACCTATTAAAGTAGTAGATTACAAACCAATAAGTTTGTGTAATATTGTCTATAAGCCGATTGTTGAAGTCAATGCCAATAGATTAAAGAATGTATTACCCTCTATCATATCAGATTCTCAAAGTGCATTTGTCCCGGGTCGACTAATTAATGATAATGTCTTGGTAGCATATGAACTTGTCCATTATCTAAAGCAGAAAAGGAGTGGGAAAAAAGGATACATGTCTTTGAAATTGAACATGAGTAAGGCGTATGATCATGTAGAGTAGGGCTTTGTGCAGACAGTGATGGAGGTTATGGGGTTTAAGTAGAAACTGGTTGAGATGATTATGTATTGTGTTAGATTTAACGCCCCGTACCCAATTGGGTCGGAGAATTACTACCTGTCACTTACAAACTTGTCTCCCAAGGCATCTAAAAACTCTAAAGATTTCAAAAATAGTACACAATCTCATATTTTCCAAATAAACATATTATAAACTCCATAAGTCATCATTACAAAATAACATAAACCATAAGGGTCCACAATCTCCCAATAATCTCAACATAATAAATTGATACATCTTTAAGTCTCAATAGATCTAAATAACATAAAGAACTTCAAATACTCAAATTAAAACCTTCTACTAACAATGATAACCTTAGGTACTCGACCTTCTATCCATATCTAGTCATGCTCCAATTTCTATTCCTGACCCCCAGCTGGGTCAGGAATATCAACAACTCACTAAGCAGAAAACATATACTAGTATGTAAACATGAGCCTTTTTAGATAGTTCAGTATGCAGAAACAAAACATTTCATTTTCATATGCACATCTCAAAATGTATTATCAAAAAATTAGAGCGATTTTTCAATCTTTTCATATTCATAAACCATTTTCATATTCAAAAACTTTTCGTTCATATTCAAAAACACTTTGGCATAACATAACTAAACATTTTCATCTTATCATATCATATCGTATCATATCATATCATATCATGTGATTAGATCTATGTCTTTTTCAATCTTGGTTAATGGAGAACCAAAGGGACCTATTATACCTGGTAGAAGGCTGAGACAAGGGGACCCTTTGTCCCCATATTTGTTTCTACTATGCATTGAAGGGTTAATCTCACTTCTGAAATTAGCTAGGATGAATAAAGAGATCTCGAGTATCAAAACCTCCAGGGGCTCCTCATATAAATCATCTACTCTTTGCAGATGATAGTGTAATTTTCCGTAAAGCATATGTTGAGGAAAATAGAAAGGTTTAATCAGTATTGGAGAAGTATGAGAAGGCTTCAGGTCAGAAAATAAACAGGGACAAAACCTCTATGGTGTTTAGTAGTAATGTGAAGTTTGAAACTCAAGCTGAAATATTGCAATTGTGGGGAGCTAGTGAAGTCTAACAATATGAGAAGTATTTAGGTTTACCCTCTGTAATAGGTAGATCTAAATCAAAGGCTTTTTCATAAATAAAGCAAAAATTTTGGCAAAAGCTACAATGTTGAAAAGAACAAATGCTATCTCAAGGTGGGAAGGAAGTCTTGCTTAAGGCAGTAGCCCTCTCAGTTCCAACATACTCGATGAGTTGCTTTCTATTACCTAGTGTTTTGTGTTCAAAACTGGAGGCTATGATGGCAAGTTTTGGTGGGGTCAGAAAAAAGAATGAAAGGAGGATTCACTCGATCAGTTGGCATAAAATGTGTGAGCCAAAGTTTAAAGGTGGATTGGGCTTCAAAGATTTGAAGACTTTTAACCTAGCCTTCCTAGCAAAACAAGGCTAGAGAATTTTGCAAGAGGAGGGTTCAATGCTACACAAAATCTTTAAGGTCAGAGACTTTAGATACTTTCCTAACGGACAATTTTTGGAAGATGGGTTGGGGACTTATCCTTCATATGCTTGGAGAGGTATATGGGAAGCAAAAAAGTGGCTGAGACAAGGCTGCAAATGGCGGATTGATGATGGGAAGGATGCTAAAATGTGGAGGGATCAATGCATTCCAAGTCATTAGTCTCAACAAATGGAAGGCATTATCATAAGAGATGAAAACAAAGAAGACATCGTGGATAGTATCATTAACAGTAGCACAAAGTGGTGTCATGTGGACAAAATCAGAACTTTCTTCAATCTAAATGTAGCAGCGGATGTTCTAAAAATCACAATATGCCCTGGAGAGCAGCCTAATAAATGGGTATGGGCACAAGAGAAGAACGGGAATTTTAGTATAAAAAGCTCCTACAGACTCATAAAAGAAAAGCATAGCAATAACTTAGGGGAAAGTTCAAATGTGATCAAACAGCATGCTCTTTGGAAGGCTCTTTGGAAGATGATAGCTCCTAATAAAGTCAAGGTGTTTGCTTGGAGAGCCTATAAAGAGAGGCTCCCCACTCAACGAAATCTGCAACAGAAAAACGTGATTACTGAAGGGATGTGTTGTTTCTGCAACCAAAGGTTAGAAGATCTCTTTCATGCCCTTTTCAACTGCCCAAAAATCAGAGATTCTTGGGATAAGTATATGCATATTACATAAAAGATAGATAGAAATATGAAAATGATGCATGTTGCATTGAAAGTGAAAGAAGAAGGGAGTCCAGGGGAGCTGGCATTACTCTTCTTACTTGCTTGGGGTTTTTGGTATCGAGGGAAAAGAATGGTGCATGATAAAGAATGCCTAGACCTGAGACAAGTGGTAGAACATGCAATGTCGACGCGGAGGAGTTTGAAAGATCTTAAAGTTCTGCCTAAAACTAAGGTGAAGCAATACTACTGCTGGAAACCTCCCCCTACAGGTTTCTTAAAACTAAATGTGGATGGAGCCATGCTTTGTGATCTCCATAAGGCTGGTGTGGGTGCAATTCTCAGAGATGCAAAGGGTGACATTATTATGGCAGCTAGTAAAGTGGAAAGTGAAGTAGCGGATCCAAAAGTCATCGAGTTATTAGCCAATATCTTTAGAGGCTTACAGATTTGTGCAAATATGGGCATTCAAAAGATCATTGTTAAGAGTGATTGCTTGTGGAGGCACTCCAGGACAAAGATGAATCTGAAACTATGTTGGGTGTCCTTATGAGTGAAGTTAAAAAGATACAAAGTTGTTTTGGTGAGTGTCAGTTTCAACATGTTTTTAGAGAAGGAAATGTGTCCACACATAGGGTTGTACGAAATGTTTGGAATGTTGATAGCATAGATATGTGGTGGGACTGTTTTTCAGACTTTATTTCTCAAGCCATTTGACTTGATAAATGTCTGTAATCTCTTTATTAATGATATTTTGTTTTCCTATCAAAATAATAATAATTATTAGTTAGGATAATTCCAAATTATTTGTAGTTAGGGTTTTATATTATCTATTATTAGAATAAGGGAGTAGGTTAAAATATTATGAGTCTTTATATAAGTTAGTAGTATTTGATTTTATCTAAATCTCTCAAAGCATCCTACAAAGAAGATCCGGAGTTTCTCAAATTATTTTAAATTTTCATGTTATTTGTTCGACTAATTAGACACGTTAAACCAAGATAGTTTAACAATTGTAATAGATTTTATTTGGGCAGGCCATTTCAACTACACAATTTGGATATGGACAACAATGCCAGAGAAAAAAAAATTTGAGAAGATTATTACAATTTATTAGTGGCTAAAATCTACCTCTCATTGGAAGTAAGAAATATTATCCTTTATACTCCAAACCTTTTTTTTTTCTTGGCAAGTTTACTACATTAATAAAAACATAAAGCTGGTACATAGTTGCTTATATATTACAACATGATAAACTAAAAGGGAGGATCCTTGCCACTATGGAAATTCAGTAGGCAAGGGGGGATTGTGGAAAGGGGTTTGCTTCCATAGAGATTGATGAGGCTGCCCATTGTGCTACATTTTGCGTGCATCAATTTTGGATCGATGAATTTTCTTCACTGTCCAAGTTTCCAAGGAGTGCAATAAGTGAAGCATATCTGCTGCAATATTTTCTATTTCCCAATCCAAGTTTGGAAGGTCCAGTGAAAGAGCATCAACTACCTGTTGGGAATCACCTTCGATGTGAATTTTTGTCAAACACTGCGATGAGCTTCCTGAATACCTTCAAGTGTTGCTAAGGCTTCTCCCACATTTGGGTTTGTGCTACATGTGAAGTTAGTAATCACAATATGGGTGTATTATCTTCGGATCTACAGATTGCTGCTATGACACTCCCTTGTTGTCTTACTGCAAAATCAAATTGTATCAAGTGGAAGCCTTCCATCCTCTTTCGGATGTTGTTGTGCGGGTTCCAAGCTCTTGTTTCCTAGGCTGATTTATGCTCCAGGAAGTGATTGTTGATGATTTCAATAAGACTACAAGGTGAAGGGACAATGGCTTTATGGATGACCTTATTTCTGAGGTACCAGATGTTGTCCATGGCTAGAGCAGCAAAGATTTGGAATTCTTGGGATTCATCTATTGGTATTGAGAGGGTAGTTGCAGGGTTGAGGATGATCTTGATCCATTTAGTGATGGGTTGGAATGCAAATTTTGCAATGTCAATGGGCCATTTTGATTGCCTCCACAGGATCCAAGAGAAAGAACAATTGAGGAACAAGTGACTAGTGGTTTCATCTTCAGTTTTGCAGAGTGAGCAAATAGATTGTTCCTCATTCAGATTGATAAAGCTTTTCAACAAAGCTTTTGTGGGAAGGATGTTGCGAGTGACTTTCCAAATGAGGAGCTTGAGTCTATCCTGAATTTTGAGTTTCCACAACTTTTTCCAGTTAATGTCAAGGGCAGGGATGGGGGAATGGTTTTTCATTGCTGCATAGGATGATTTAACTGAAAACCTTCCTGAGTAATGGTAATTCCACTTAATCTTGTCATTGATAAAGGAGAAGTTGAGTCTGGAGAGTGGAATTTTTGAAATTTCAGTTGCTGATTGTGGAGCAAAAAGAGTTTGCAGGACTATTGTGTTCCATCTCCTAGGTTCCTCTAAGATGAGCTCAAATACCCTCAAGTTTGGCCGAATGAGATTATTGTGTACAGGTATATGGGAGGAGATGGTGGGGATCCAAGGATCACACCAAGCCCAAGTGGAGACTCCATTATTAATTTGAAAACAGATACCAGATTTGATGAACTCTCTTTGCTTTAGGAGACATTTCCAGAACCATGAATCACTCACTTTTTGTTTCACCTCAAAGAAACTGGAATTTTCATGTATTTGTGGGATAAGAAGGACTTACTGAGATTGTTAGATTCATTTAAGAGCAGCCAGGTGAATATTGAGTTGAGAGCTTGATTGAAAGTAGAGCAAGTTTTGAGACCCAGACCGCCTAGAGATTTAGGCATACAAATGGAGCCCCATGATTTGGGAGTGAAACCTTTGGAAGTGTTTTTATCATGACCCCACCCCAATTTTCTGAAGATACCGTCAATGTATGAAGCAATTGTTTTTGGCATTCTGAGAGTGGCCATGATGTAAGACGGAATAGAGGTTGCAACAGTTCTAATAAGAGAGGTTCTACTAGCTTGGGAGAGAAGTTTTGATTTCCACCTCTGAAGTTTGTTTTCAATTCTTTCAATGGTCTCCTTGAAAATGTTTTTTTTCTTTGGAAGGCTCAATGAAAAGAGGACGTCCGAGGTATCTAAGCTTGGAAGGTAAGCTTTCGAAGTTAAGATGATCTTTAACCTCTCTTTTGATGTTGGTTGGAGTGTTGTTATTGAAATGGATGGATGATTTGTTGAGGTTCATTTTTTGGCCAGACAAGTTTGTGTATTTGTCTAAGCTGTGAGCAAAAGAGGTAGCGGTGGAGGTTGAGGCCTTACCAAAAAGGATTAAATCAACTTCGAAGAGGAGATGAGATAAGGTGGGTCCTCCTCTAGAGATGTTGATGCCATCAAGTCTATGAAGGTTTTCTTCTCTCAGGATCAAACGAGATAGCACCTCACTTCCAAGGATGAAAAGAAATGGTTAAAAGGGGTCACCTTGTCTAAGACCTCTAGAGGGTTTTATATGGCTAATGGGGGAGCCATTGAGAATGATGCAATAAGTAACTGTTGAAATGCATTCTTTGATCCATCCTATCCAAATTTGGCTAAAACCTAGACTGTTGAAAATGTTGAGAATGAATGACCACTCCATGTAGTCAAAGGCTTTCTCCATATCGATTTTGATGGCCATGAGCCCAAGTTTTCCTTTTTTCTTTTTGAGATGATGGAAAACTTCTTGAGTAAGGATTGAATTGTCTTGAATGAGTCTTCCGTGTACAAAAGCTGTTTGGTTGGGAGAAATGAGTTTTGGGAGGATTGTTCTCAGTTGGTTGGCAAGAATTTTTTCTATGATTTTGTAGCTTACGTTTGCAAGACTGATTGGGCGAAAGTGTTGAACAGTGTTTGGGGAGTCAACTTTCGGGACAAGGGTAATATTGGTATGGTTCATTTCTTTAAGGAGTTTTCCTTGGGTGAAGAAATTGGTGATATCTGCAATAAGGTCCTTTTTTTTTATCACATCCCAGCATGATTTGCAGAACAAACCAGGAAATCCATCAGGTCCTGGAGCTTTGGATGAAGGGGTTTGCTTTATGGTCCTGAGGATTTCATCTTCAAAAAGGATGTTGCAGAGGAAATCATTTTCTTCTTGAGAGATTTTGTTAGGAAAGAGGTCTTCTAGATCAAGGGATGATTTAGGATTTGTGGAATTGTAAATGTTTATGAAATGGTCCTGGAATTTTTGGAAGGTAACCGCGGGACTAGAGGTCATTCCCTATCAGCAATTTTAAGAGTTTCAATGGAGTTTCTTCTGTGTCTGATTGTGGCAGAAGCAAAGAAATATTTGGTATTTAGGTCAGGAGTGGACAACTAGGTATTCCTAGATTTTTGGCGTTAAAGAGATTCTTCTATGAGAAGTTTTTCATTAAGATTTTCCTTGAGATTTTTCTCCAGGATGATAGAATCAGGAGTTGGGTCATTTGACTCTATGATGTGAAGGGAATCTATCAAATTTCTTATGTTTGTCTGAATGTGACCAAAAGTGGTTTTGTTACAGAGTTTCAAGGCAATTTTTGTGGCATTCAGTTTCTTGGCCAAGATGTAAGCAGGGGTTCCAAAGACTTGAGAATCCCAAGCTTTTTGGATTATTTCAACACAAGAGGGATCTCTAGTCCAAAATTTCTCAAATTTAAAGGACTTTTTTTTATTGCCTAGACTAGAGGTGATCAAAATGATAAGAGAGTGATTAGAGGCAGTTATGGTCAGGTTCATAATAGAGGCATCTAAGAAAAGGGAATTCCATTGCAGATTAATGATGTCTCTATCTAGCCTTTCCCTAATGTTGCTAGACCCCTATCTGTTGTTTGACCAAGTATGTTTAGGGCCAGAAGCTTTGAGGTCGATAAAACCATTTTTTTTCAATAAAAAGTTTGAGATCATTTGGATTGGATGAGCTAGCAAAGGATTTGCCACCAAACTTTTCATTTTGACGGAGAATGGAATTAAAGTCCCCCATGGTAACAATTGGGCCCGAAAAGGATGCAGTGACAGTGTGCAGATGATCCCAGAATTTTGGTTTATCTTTGTGTTTTGCAGGACAATACACCAAGTTCAGAAGCCATGGGCAGTGACAAGGGTCCGAGCGCACTACTAGGGATATTATATTACTAGTAGTATCTACAACCTCTACGTCCAAACCAGTACGCCAGAGGAAAAAAAGTCCTTCCCACTTCCCAAATGGGGGCATATGAACAAAAAGGGAAAAGCCTAACCTATTAACAATATTAGAAGTATTACTACAAGCCAACAGAGTTTCTGAAAGAAATAAAGCATCAGGATTGTGATTCCTGATTATTGCCCTGAGAGACCAAAGTGCACGGGGACGAGCTAAACCCTGTCCATGATAACAACTTCATGGGGCCTCTAGTGGCAGTACTAACCCTGCCACGTCGATCGTTGGATAGAGGGGAAAAAGTGCCATCTCTTAGGATGGAGTAGTGTTACCAGAGTTGCTTTCCTGCTGCAAAATGTATGGAGCGAATCTATGTCGGCTCTTCTTGCCACCACTGTGTTCTTCTTCTTCCTTGTCGCCAGAGTCTTCTGGATTGGGGATGCCATAGCCTGAACCTCTATCAAGAGACCTTTTCCGAAATTTGGGGAGCTTCTTAAGTCCATGGAGAAAGTTAGGTCCTCGTCGGCATCCACTGAGATAATGGTGGAGAGGAGACATTTTGTCTGGAGAGGGGGGGGGTGCTCTGCTCTCGCAAGGGAGAGATTTCCTCTATCCTAGAGTATGGAGTTCAGATTCGTGCTAAGGTTTGTGCTCGGGATGCGAATGGGGGGTGTTGGGGATGGGTTCTTCGATGTGGGCTTGGGTTTGAGAAGGATGGGTTGGTCTCGGGGTAATGTCCTGAGGAGATGTTTGGGATGGTTTGTTTTGGTGGAATGGGTTGAAAGATTAACGGGCCTTACCCAATGGGCTTACCAACAAAGAAATTTTCGGATTTTTTGATTGGTAGTTAATTGGGCCTTGATTGGAGTGAAACTGTGCAATGATGTGCTTGAAGACTGAGGGTGTAGGGGATTGGAGGCACATAATTTCTTTTGTCTTCTAGTTACTTGGGGGACAGAAAGGAGGAGTCAGAAGATATTGTGTGTGGGGGCGGACTGATTATTCCTTTTCTTGGGGATCAAGTGGCTACGATGACAAAAGAAGAGAGGACATTAAATGAGAGGCCACGTGTTTAAAGCGGGAGAAATATGTATAGGTTTCATTCGATTTATAGTCTCTCTACGCTTCGATCCCCATGCGCGCAATGCTGCGAAAACAATAAGAATTGCACAATATTAGAAGTTAGAATCATGAAGATTAGAGTCATTTGATTACATAAAATTAAATTATCTCATCTTATTTTATATAATTATTAAATTTTTTTTTAAATTTTTACAAAAAATATAATAAATAATTCAACTTTTTTAAATTTCAAAATAAAATTGATATTAAAAAATTATATTATAATAATATTTTATTTAATTTTCAACAAAACATCTCATCTTATCTCATGATGAATGGTGTAACCAAACGAGATAGAAAATCCAAACTAACCACCATGAAATTATTAAAATATCAACCTTCCAGGTCTTTTTTTAAGTATGCTGTCTGACTTCACACTAGACTCTTCTGCAGGGATTGGAATTTGGGCTTGCCAATGAAAGGGTCCCTGAAAAAGTCGCCACCAAGTTGATTGCTCATCTCTGCCACTCTTTCGTTTAATATCCTTTAGAAATGTTGTCTTCCTCCTCTCCATCCACCAGTTAACAAGCTAGGCAACCTGTTAATTTGTCTAGACTTTGAAGTATATTTTCATGATGTCCAAAATTATCATTGTTCTTTTCCATATCCTTCTTTCTTTTGAATTGAAGTATTGCAACGCACAAGCTTGGATAAAAGCAGGTTACTGGTACTTCGAAAGCGAGCTCCCTATTTCAGATATAAACTCTGCCCTTTTCACACACCTTCATTTCGCTTTTGCTGGTCTAAATGCTTCCTCCTATGAGCTCTCCATTTCTTCTTCTGATGAGAAATACTTCTCCAACTTCACGAACACCGTCAAACGAAAGAACCCTTCAATCACGACTCTCCTCTCTATTGGGGGCGGAAGCGCGGACTACACAGTCCTTTCATTGATGGCCAGCGAAGCTTCCCATAGAAAATCTTTCATCGATTCTTCAATAAAGATGGCCAGGCTTTATGGCTTCCAAGGCGTAGACTTTTGTTCGGTTTCAGCAAACACAAGCTCCGACATGATCAATATGGGATTACTCTTTCAAGAGTGGCGAGCAGCAGTGAATTCTGAGTCAGCTAAAAGCTTTGGCCTGACAGAACTGATCTTGACTGCTGCGGTTCAAAATTCACCAAATTTGGAGAGTGCTTCTTTCCCAGTGGACTCCATACGAGATAACTTGAATTGGGTGAATGTCATGGCTTATGACTTATTTATGCCCGGGTGGTACAACTTTACCGCTGCTCAAGGAGCCTTATACGACCCTTCTGGCCATGTTAGCGCTGATGATGGTATTGGTGGATGGATTGTTAGCGGCTTGTCTGCTAGCAAGTTGGTTTTGAGTTTGCCTTTCTATGGCTATGCCTGGAACTTAGAGAATCCCAACGACAATGGCATAGGTGCACCGGCTACAGGTCCAGCCATTGTAGAAGATGGTTTCATGACCTTCAAGAATATCAAGAGTTATATTCAGCGATATGGGGCTACTGTGAGATATAATGCAACATATGTAGTCAAATATTTCTCAGTTGGATCGAATTGGGTTGGCTTTGATGATGCTGAGGTGGTCAAAATAAAGGTTGCTTATGCCAAACAGAAGAAACTTCGTGGTTACTCTGTGTGGGAAATCTCATATGATGACAATTGGGAGCTTTCTCTAGCAGGTAAGAGATGCATGGAAATCATTTTGATGTTCGCACTACATATTACTTTTAGTCTATTTTCCAGCATATATTAAAAATCCAAATAGTTCAATATGACTTGAATGATAGATGATCTAGGGGTGTAACTGGTCCGGTCCGATTTGGTTTTGGATAAAATTTAGGACCGAACCGATATACATCAATTCTGCATTTTTTAAAACAGATTACGCACCGGTTACACCCTCCTAAACCGGTTTTACTGGTTTCCAATTTTAATAAAATGTAAATTTGTAATAAAAAAATCTATTTATAAAAAAAGTTGCTTTAAAAAAATTTGTTTTATTAAAAATCTGTTACTATTTATAAAAACCTGCTTTATAAAAAAAAATCTGCTATGTAAAAAAAATTATGTTATAAAAAAGCTGCTTTAAAACAAAAACTGAAACAAGAAATCTTCTGTAAAACAAAAAAAAAAAAGATATGCTATAAGCCTATAAATATAACTACTACAAAATTGCTATAAAACAAAAACTAAAGTATGTGAAATAGCTATAAAACATATAGTGTGTATATATATATATTATAATGATATAGTGATACAAATACTATATGTTATTACTAATACTATATACTATACTAATAGTGATATTAATCCTATATAATAATATATGGTCACAGTGATAATTATATAATATGTTATATATAAATATTATATATTATTATATATAATTATAATTTATATTATTAGAATGTGTTTTTAGGAGTCGAAACAATTCTTCTTGATCAATGACATTTATATTCAGCTAGTTAAGCTTTTTTGTAAATTTATTGGATTTCTGGATACATTTATCAACAAAATGTCCAGATTTGTCACATTTATAGCAATTGCCTTTTTCAAAAACTAAATTTCCTATATAATATTAAAAAATTAATTTAAATATATATTATAGTGAACCGGTCATTTCCGGTCCGGTGTGGTCCTAAAAATAATAGAACCGGACTGGTTTCAACTGGTTTTGGCTTTTAGAAACCGGTTCTATTGTTCGGTCCGGTCCGAACTGGTTTTCCGGTTAAAATTTTCATCCCTAAGATCATCTAATCTCAAAAAGAAGGCCAAAATTTGGAGATCCCAATATAGATTTAACTCAGAAAGGAAAATTAACTTGATCCGTCTCCAAGTTTTGCTGAGGCTTGTCCAGATGCCAATTGCCACCAATTTCCAGATTTTGGTCTGTCCTGTCACATGGGCTCATTCTCTTTCCTAGCATTTATGGGGTTGGCTTACAAAGAGATAAGACATGACATATGGCATTGATATTTATAGGCTTAATAAAGTAAACTAAATGAATGCCTTATTATCTCTGCAATTGAAGGTCGTTGAACTCTTGAGAATTTCTCATTGTTTTAAGATCATTTATCAAATCTTCATCTCTCATAAGTTTCAATATGAGATGCATTAACAGCTCAAGAGGAGGACAAAAATCGAAAATCCCAAGTTTCCCGGAAAGCATTAGTACTCATTTTGACTCCAACTGCAACCATTGTTCTCCTATTAGGCCTTGTAATCTGTTACTTAAAGAGGAGAAAGCTCAAATTAAAAGGTAAACTTTGTTCTTCCACATTTATGATGCATCCACCATCTATCCTTAAAAGTTAGTTTCATTTAACCACCATGATTGAGGATCCATATTCACTCCTTTTTTTCCAATATAGGAAAGTTTGTTACATCTAAAGAATCAAAATCCATAACAAATCATATAGCAGCTGCTCCTAATCTGCAAGTCTTTACTTTGGCTGAGATTGAGGCAGCTACAGGTGAACTTTCAATTGAAAATAAACTTGGAGAGGGAGGTTATGGTCCCGTTTACAAGGTAAACTTCTACAACAGAAGTAGAAAATGTCTTGCAGCATGTTACTGAGTGGAAGATACAAATTGATCGTGGGTGTTTGTTTATTTTGTCAGGGTGAATTACCAAATGGACAAGAAATAGCAGTGAAGAAGCTCTCAAAAACGTCTACACAAGGATTTGAAGAATTCAAGAATGAGGTTGTACTTACCGCCAAACTACAACATGTAAATCTTGTTCGACTTTTGGGATTCTGCACTGAAAGGAATGAACAGATGCTGATCTACGAATACATGCCCAACAAAAGCTTGGACTTCTACCTCTTTGGTTTGATATCTTTCCGGTCTTCAATTACAATAAATGCCAGAACTGTTAAATGAATATCATATGAGCTTTTATGTATATTTTCCCATCATATTCCTTTATGAGCCCCATGAAAGTTGTATGACTTGACTGCTTAATTATGATCTTCTTCGAAATAGACCCCAGCAAATCGTTTATACTGGATTGGAGAAGACGTATTGGCATCATTGAAGGGATAACTCAGGGGCTTCTGTATCTCCAAGAATACTCAAGAATGACAATTATTCACCGAGACATAAAAGCTAGCAACATTTTACTGGATGAAGAGATGAAGCCTAAGATATCAGATTTTGGCATGGCTAGAACTTTCATGAAACATGAACTTGAAGCAAATACAGACCGGATAGTTGGAACATAGTAAGTTTAATTTCTCTCAAATAAAGCCTTTTCATTCTGGATTTCTGGTCAACTGATGTTAAAATCTCCAATGCAGTGGTTATGTTCCTCCAGAATATGTTAAGAAGGGTGTCTACTCCACTAAATCTGATGTTTATAGCTTTGGAGTCTTGCTTCTACAAATCATTAGTGGAAAGAGAAATGCTTATTATTATGGTTTGGACGAAAGCCTAAACCTCCTAGACTACGTATGTAACATCCCAAAACAATTTATTTTTAGTTTTTCCAGTGCTTGTCTTTTTAGTTTTCTCAACTTTTAGAAGAAGTTAAAGAAACTATCAATTATAAATCTTAATGACAGATGTGACATTGATGTTGGAAAATATTCTGAAATGTTTTATAAACTAAAGAATATGTAAAACAACAAAAACAAATTAAAAAGAGAGAATCCGATGTTGAGGCACGTTGTGATAGACGCTTTCCTTAGAGTAGATTCGGCCGCCTCCAATTTTAAACATGCACTAGGCTTCTTGACAGTTTAGTCTCAAGATACAACAACATCGGTTCCTGTTAATTTCCTCGTCGGTGCACACAAAAGGAGATCCTCAAACCCAATATAAAATAGCTTAAGCCCAAAAGAAGAATGACAAAAGGAAGAAGGAAGTGTTTCTCTAAATTTTGTAGAGAATTTGGAGTTAATGAATTTGTGGATGGGGTTCCCTATTTATAGAGAATGAAAGGGCACTTGTGAAAGGTCACAACTAGAATGAAATGACACTTGTGAAAAATCACAACTTATTTAAATGAAATGGTATTTGTGAAAAGTCACATCACATAAATGAAATGGTACTTGTGAAAAGGCACAACTAAAATGAAGGAACACATTTGAGAAGTCACAACTTCTCAAATATTAGAGAATACATTGAAAATGTTTCTAATTCATCAAAGGACACAACCCTTTGTTTGGTTGATAAACGGTTAAGGCTCATATCTCCAAGATACATACATTGGTTCAAGTTACAATGATACCTTTTCGTTTAAATCTAGATAACCGAACCAATACATTGAACAATGGTAATGGTTCACATTCTTTTTTACTTTACATCAAATATTTTAATCATTTCTAAGTTTAAAAACCAACAATTGATACTCTCTATATAAAGAGCTTTTGGTCCCAATTCATGAGAAAATTTTCAGGTTTTTGGTCACTGGCATGGTAGCAAAGAGGAGTAAGGGAAAAGATGATTCATGTGCTCTGCTAAGATTTGGGAAATCTAAAGTGTTAATAATGACACTCTTTTAAAGCTTATGTTTATGGCATGAAAATTCAAAGCATGCTTACTTGGTTATATCCAGTACACTTTATTTGATAAGATAAATTATTTGTACAAGCCCCACTAGACAAGCCTTGCATAAGCCTTTTGTAAAAAAGTAGACCACACCATGAAAAAGTGTTAAAAAAATCATATTCCTTTTTAGTAGGATCCACATTTTTATAAAAGACCTACGTGGGATTTGTCTATTTGAAACTTGTACCTAACATTACTCGACACGTATCAGGATTTACTAAATAAAAGATAATATTTAAGGAATCCTAACATAAGGATATTCTATTTGACACAAATTGAAACATCAAGGAGTGATCTTGTGAATTTAAAACCTTGGATAGTGATTTGACAAAAAGTGCAAATGCATGATGCAATTCTGTAGCAAATTTTCCTTTCCACTCATGAATGGTGGGTAATAATGTGCTGTAATTTCAGGCATATGAGCTGTGGAAAGAAGACAAAGGCATGGAGTTTATGGATCCAATTCTGGATGATACAACTTCATCTTTGAAATTAATTAGATGCATTCAAATTGCACTTTTATGCGTCCAGGAAACAGCAAAAGATAGGCCATCCATGTTGGAAGTTTCCTCAATGCTAAAAAATGAATCTGCAGCTCTAACAAGTCCCAAAAAGCCAGCTTTTTCAAGAAAAACAGAGGAAGATCAGGAGGAAGATAAGCTCATATTGCAGCAAGAAATTTGTTCTGATAATATTGTTACAATCTCAGAACTGGTAGCGAGAACTTAGAATCTCTGATAATATTGCTACAATCTCATAACTTAGACTATATCAGTATAACTGTGAATAATAGTGAAAAGAGGTCTCGACCCCTTACCCTACCTACTGCTTTTGGACTAGCTCGATTGTATGAATAAGAGGTTTTGAACAAATTTCGAATTTTGTATATAAAGTTACAGTTCCTCTTTGTGCAGGACAATCCGATAGAATGGGTTTATTGGAAACCAAGACATTTCAGCATTGCACAAAATTGAAGTTTAGAACTGGTTGCACCATAGCAGGGGCATTTCGGATAATTACAAAACCTTTATAATTCTTTCCCCTCTCTCTCTCTCCCTCCTTCGTCAGTCTTCTTCCCCCTGCTGCTCTGCGCATACCCCCTATCTCTCTCTCTCTCTCTCTCTC